>JAOWBP010004343.1:1052663-1090780 GCA_028571105.1 Tragopan temminckii
TACAAAGCACCAAAGCAGGTTCGCTTGGCATCAAGACTGCTTCAGTCTGATCAGCTCCCCCAGAGTTCATTTCTTCCCTCTGCATCTCACCCCCTCCCCCCGGCCCCACACAGAAGCCGTGGTCTGACCAAAAGGTAGCAGGAATCCTGCACACCACTTCTGGCACAGGTCCGGCTCTCACTATTATGAATCCCCAGAGACCAAAAATGTGACAGGAGGAAAGAAACTCCGCAGGAGGTCTCGTTATGACTACAAGTCCATTTGAACACAAGAGACACAAACAAGCCAACAAAGCCAGAGGCCAAACCATCTGCTGTAAATCTTCTAAATGGAAGAGATTCCAGCAGAAAGGCAATCTTTCCCAAGTGCAGTGCATCACTGTGTTATTTCAACTGCCCGGGAGAGCCCACTGATGGCTTTTTTTAGTAGCCCATTTCCTTCACACATTCTCTGTATTTCTTAGGACTGAGCTTACAGCCCTATTGTACATGGACAGTTTTCACACAGACTGAAAAGGTAGCAGAGAGACTTGCTAAGTCAGTGCTAAACTAGCAATACACAGTAGGTAGAGAAAGGAAAAAAAAAAGGGGTGTAGGGGGGGAGAAAAATGAGTAAGAGCATTTCATCATTTCCATTTGGCATTTATTTGCATAGCCAGTGCTGGAAAAGGCTGTTCAGCTCCTGCATCTACAGCCTGGCAAGGATGCAGACAGTGCAGGGGCTCCAGAACACAGCTGACAGAAGAGGAGCAAGAAGAGATCAGAAGAGCTCTAAGATCAGGAAAGGCTCTTCTTCAGCCCTTCGGTCCAAGCAATTCACCACACAGAAAAGGTCAAGGGTTGATCTGAGAACAGTTCAAGTGCCTAAAGGAGTGTCTTAGCTTCAGCTGGGACCTGCCGGGTTAAACCACAACAAGGAGAAAGCTCAAAGAGAGCCCTTCAATCTCACAGGTAAAGGTTCAATTAGTCCCAGTGTCACAAAGCTGAGGGCTTACAGCGTACTTTTTGTTTCAAGTTGCAGAAAGCGAGTAGTGTAAATAAGAGATATTTTCATGCCAGAATTATCTTCACTACTTAAAGATTAATTGGCCCAGCCTCTTGAAGAACATGTTCTTATTTAATCAGAAACTTGACAATGGAGAGGTGCTCAGGTGTATGCACACAAACACACCTGACTGTGACACACTTCTGCAGACTTTTCAGTCTCAGAGCAAATTATTTACAGCTTGTTAAGGATTCCTCCACCCCCTCCCCCTCCAGAAAATCACACTTAAATGTAATAAAGAGACTGCTATCAGCCAGCAAAGCAGCTCAGCAGAGGGTCCCAGTCAACACTGGTTTTCCTTATGGATTTCCCTCTCCTCTCACCAGTGACACAGGGAACCACCATCTCAGCCACGCCAGCAGCGCTGCAAATAAAGTCAAGCTTCAAACCAGAGCACTGTGAAAACTCGGCTGAGAAATGGCCAACCATCCAATTCTACGCACCATAGTTTTTTGTAACTATTATTTCTGTTCTGCGTACATTTGGCACTCCACAATGGAATTCAAATATGACAAAGATCAGGACAAAACACAGCCCTAGAGCTAGTGATGTAAGTCACTTCTTTCCAACAGGTGTTCAGAAGCCATTTCTCCAATAAATGCACAGATAACAACAACAGATGACACTAGATGAAATTAAGGGCTTGCTAATAACTGACATCAGAAAGCCAGACTGGCTCTGCAGGCTGCAATTCCCTTGGCCAGACAAGCTGCAGCACTGCTGTTCCAAGCTGAGAACAAGCCAGCCGCACTTCACTCCCACTCCTTGTTGCGTTTTATGCCAGGAAAGGGAATCTTTAATTTACCAGAGCAACCCAGCAAAGCTGAGGCTGCAAATAGGATACAGTGTGTTAGCATCCTAGCCAGCCTGCTCATACGCTGGCCAGAACTGTTCAAAGTGCATAATTCCCTAGGTACAGGCTGGCAGCGGGGACTGCCTTGCTTTGATGCCAACAAGCCTCCTCTATTGGTCTCTTGTGTTACTCAGGATGGTGCAGGATACACAGTTTTCATCTGTTCTGGCAGCATATGCAGCATCCACATACCTTGCCTTCTTTGCTTTAAATAAAAGGATCTGCTCTTACAGCCCACCTCCACTACCAATATTTTGGCTGACAGAAGCTGGTTCTTCCAGCAGTCCTCCCATAAGCATATCACAGAGTAAAAGCCCTCAGAAAGCATTAGCAGTTCTTACCCAGCTACACACACAGCTGTCTGAGTTAAACCAAGTTGTTTCACTTTTCTTCCACCTCCTTACAGGCAATTAAAAAATAAACAACCATCCCACCCACCCCTACAGGACAGCTGGCCAGATCCAGTCAGTACCAATTTAGTGGTGAGCCCAGAACCAGTGATGAACACCCAGACATAAATGCTGTTCCTGCCTCCCAGGCTCACTCTGAGCCACAAGGCTCCTTACAAACACACATTAGTGTGGTTCATCCTCATTTTTCTACCTTCTGGATTTACTCTAAGAGCAAAGCAGTGCCTTTTAGTGCCTTCCTGGAGTCCCCAGCAGGACAAAGCTATCTCCAATAGGTACTGCTGTACCAATGAAGCAGGCCTGTTTGTTTGTACTAGCCCACTGCTCCTAACTATGATCTTAAAAAATGAAGACATCCTCAGTCTGACAGAAATCCATAATATTTCACAGCTTGAGCTGTTCAATCAGGGGCAGCACAGTTACCAACAGATAAAACAAGCGTGTAAGCAGGAACAGGTTTGGCAGGGAATAGATCCAAAAGCAATGCTGGGAGCCAGAGGCACCCCAGGGATAGAGGACAGAGAGAGGCATTACAAAAGGTCCACCTCTAACCAGGGAGGGGAAAAACAAAACCAAAATGCACAGCAGGGATGGGGCAGGGCGACGGCAGGAAAAAAGGAAAGATGACAGAACCTGTGTACCAGAGAAATAATTCAGTCCTTAATGCCATGCTGTTAACAGTGCGTTAGTTCACCATAAAAATCTCTCGACATAAAGTTGGTCTCTCTGCACACTACAGCATAAAATTTCCTTTTTAATCTTCCCAAACAACTCCATGTCATTCCTTGGCTTTTTGCTTGGCTTGCCTAGACTGGTTTTGCTGCTAAGGACTCATAAGATGTGTAACTTGTCCGGCTTCTTACAGACAGGGAAGAGAATATGAAACACAAGAAACTTAAATGAAATCTCAGCATCCAATTTTATGCAAGTAAAAACATACACACAATAGCAGAATGCCTTACTTGTGACTTACTGATACTTACAGCTGTGTTAATGTGATGGTGTTAACAGCAGCAGCCACTCTGCCAAAAAAGGACTGCAGAGCTGCACAGAAAGCATACAGGTGAATGAGAAAACAGAAACTGCGCATCTTTGCATGGCTTAGCACTGCCAAAAAGTCTCAGCTGAACTCCTAATCTTCTACGAGCAGACTCCTGTTGCATGGCTGTACGAGAACTGCTTTCACACTGCCAAGCAAGAGCATATCCTCTGTGTGTAGCTGCTGCCTGCAACGACAGCTCATTCAGCTGTTGAGCAGTCGCAGTAAGTCAGGGGGCTTTCACAGAGGCCAAACTGACTGCACCTGAACTGCTAAGTACCACCGTGTGAGCAATTCATTTAGCAAAGGCCTTTTGGAGCCCCTACGAGCAGAGCAGCGGCCCAGACGCACCTCCCACACCCGAGGCCGTGTGCCAGGCACTGCTTCCAGCCTTCAGCCCACACTCACTGTGCCTGACACACACACTGTGGAGCGGGAGGAACACTGCCCTGAGTCACCAGGGAAGAGCGACAGCAGCCCAGCACAGACAGAGACAAATGCACAAATCCTGCTTAAAGCCAATGGCGGTTAGCAAGTCAGGAAACGTAACCATCCACTGTTGGGGTGGATGACACGGATACCCATATCCTGAACTGCTAATTCTGTAGAACAGCCAACTGGCACACCATGCGTGAAAGACAAACCTGGTTCTACGCTTAACTCAGCCACTCAGGTCAGCAGTGACCAAACACACTGGTATTCACAACTTCCCATCTGCTATCGGTTCATATGTGCCTAAATTAAATCAACTAGTTCTGAAGGAAAAGCTAATTAGCAATAGACCAGATCATGCAAAATAAATCTAACAGTACGAATGCCAAGAAATTTAAACTGAGTACAGCTCCATTTAGAATATGAATACCTAAGGATAACTATCATTCACTAAACAAAAGTCACTCAAGTGTATTTCAGCAGGCTCTTGGAATACATCTAAAATGTCTTTGGAGATCCAGAGAATACGTCAGACAACCTGCTCTGTATACACTCAGCAGTAGATGTTACAGCTATTCTGAATTCTAGCTTTGTAAACCTTGTAGACACAACTCACTGTGCTTTTGGATTCAAAATATTCTGCAAAGCGCTGCAGTTTGCTGGCTTATAAACATGCCCTGCTGGCTCACTGGGTAGAAAGATTTCTGCTGACTTCATATATCATTTCAGCTGTATTCATCAGGGCTTAATGATTTTCCCTGCTAAGGATCCAGGCTGCAAATATTAAGTAGAAGAAGTTATACATGTGTCTGACAGACTGGTGATATTTTAATAGGTGATATTTGACTATATCCATAAAGACACTATAAATAAATTGTACTAATGAAAACCAGGGTCCTTCATTAAAAAGTGAAAAGCAGAAGAACAACCCAGAAGTGACTGAACATTGCACAGCTCTGCTTAGAATCATGTCCTGAAACCAAATCATTCTTTATTTACTATTTGCTATTTATAAATGCATTCAGAGCTTTTGCTTGAGAAATGGGACATGCAGCAGCTGTTCTACCGTACTAATTTATACACAAATGCAGATATTCAAACATTAATAAAAGATGTTTCATTCTCAAGCAATTAATTTCATAGATTTCAAACTTTTTGACAAGCTGCTGAAGTAAGCCCTCCTCCAACCCAGATGCCTGCTGCTCCTCAGCAGACGATTTAACTCTGAGCTCCCTGCTTTCTCCAACCCACTGTTCAGGAGCTCAGAATGTATGCTGGAGTAGGCACAACACCAGGCTGCTCCTGGGAATCGGCCTCTTCCCCTGTGCCTCCAGCCCCACTGGACTTGTGATAGGAGACCAGGTTGTCCAGTGCTAATACTGTTCTGGAAGTTTCAAAAGAAAAGCTTACCACAAAAGCCATATGTATACACAAAGTTCAAATAGGGTATTTTAATCCTTTTGAAATGTTACTGCTCTTTAAAAGACATAATTGATAAGACAGGTTTGTTATCATTAACATTTCTAACCACAGCTTCTTCAAGTAGGAGGGAGATCATCAGGCAGACTGCTGCGTTCCTTGCAGTTTTTCATGAAGAACTTCTCCTTTACAGACTGTACACATAACACAAGAAACAAGACATTTTCTAAAAAAGAAGGTAGTATTTCATGTAACAAAAAGAACATGAGAAGCCATAAGGGAAGATTACCTTCACCATTTCTGGCAGAATCCCCTACCAGTCAGGTCACATCTCCAGCACATCACCAGTTCTGAAGCACTGCCATATTTTACAATGAAGGCCATTTTCCCTTACAGGGTATCTGCATTCCAATAATAGGTTTCCATCCTTATACTCAGCAAAAAGTAAGTAAATACTGATACAAATCCACATAATTATTTTAATAGAGTTTTGCATGGTTAAAAAAAAACACCTTCAGAACAAGTCACCGAAGGAATTGCTTCAAGAACACTAACTGCATCTGCAACAACATCAGGACGAAGTGAAATCCACTGCTTGTAGCATTAAGCACTCTTTGCAGTATCAGCGATCAAGCAAGTTCCAGTGGTCAGTAGTAAACAGTTTTTGTAAACCGTTTACATCTTGTTACTGCTAAGATTCACAAGAGAACTAATTAGCTGTCAGAACCAGGTGGGGAGATTTTAAGCTCTTCGCTGCCAATCACCACACTACAACACAAACATTTCTCCGCTGTTCTCTCTACAGGAGCTGCATGACCTCAATGATAGATAAATGCAGCATATACCAAGGTGGGATGCTTCCTCCTGTCTGAGAGGAGCTTCAGAAAGATCTGCAATGTCATATGGAACTGGGAAAAATTCGTCTTTCCAAAAACTGGCATATCCTTCCCCAAAGCTATGAGCTGCTCCTCTTCACATCAGAATATCTGCCCTATCCAATGATTAAATCCTTTGACATTTCATTTAGGAGCATATATTTCTATTTCAATGCTAGTAAAAAGCGGAAGACAACAGAAATGATAAATGTTTGGTTTTCAGCTACTCTGCTGCAGCATGAGCCCACACGGAGCACTGAAGTGGCAACCACAGAACCCACAACATCAAGTCAGTGTAACCTCAGCAACCCTTCACACACAGCCTGATCTGTTCCTTGGGCACCCGTGCGTTCTGCAAGGATCTGGGATCCATGGGATCCTCTCCCTGCAAATCACTATGCTTTGTGTCGTAACCCTGTGTGCAAGTAGGGAGGACTTTGTAACACACTGTCCACCTGGAGCTCAGCAAGGATCCATTTCCAAGCAAATCAAATAGAGACAGCCCTTGGGCCTTACCATTTCATCATTATCTATCTTCTTCAAAGGAAAAAGCATAGAAACATGGTGTAAAATCCAGCTGGAGACACTCAAAAATGGCAGTATTTTTCATTTGTAGTACAACAGCTGAGGAGTCAACGTTTCTCAACAAAAACCATGGGTGAGGATGATTGATTTTGAGTACACAAAGCGCGTGCCAGCTCAAATCACAGAAGATGGTTCCGCCAACCTCTCATCTTCTATCACAGAAGTTTACCACCATACGGCGGATTAAACTGCAAACATGCCTTCATCTCTGGATTTCATACAAATCAGGGTAGGTGAAAAGATGTGAAGTAGTGATTTGTATCAAGCTCACCCCAGAAACACAGGAGGGGGAGTGCAGGGCCTCGAGGTCTGTGCTGAAGGACCAACCAGGTGGCGGTGAGAGATGACATCCAGCGTGACTCCCTGCCCAGTCCTTCGCAAAATGTCACATTCATTCTCTCATGTCTGCAACGCAGCTCCAGGGAACTGCTAAATATAGTCCAAAAAGCAAGCGACAACAGAAGTAAAGCACACTCGCTGTGTGAGGAGCCGGTGCAGCCCCTCACAGACAGCTCTTGCTCTAAAGGAATTCCAGAGAAACTAACCCAAGCAGTCTGTGAGAAACTAACGCATCTCAACTGCCAAAGCATGAAAGCATCCAACAAAGCGGGTGGGGGTTGGGAAGGAATACCAATTAGGGATTGGTGAAAAAGGAGACAGCCACGGTTATCATTTCATTTCTCTATGAATCCATGATTCGTGCAGTCAGTGGAACCGAGACATTTGATTTAGATTTACCTCCCTATCTGTCTCTGCTCTTAAGAAGGAAAATATTGTTCAGACTTTTCAAGACAGAGTTAAAAAGAACTTCCCTTAGAGATCTACCCAGATAAAAAATAACTGACTTACTGCAAGGTATAAATAAACCACCAACAACTCTCACAAAGTTTCTGACTCCAGCTTTTGCCTTCACAGTACAGGTTGTCAGATGATTGATTTCTTTTGTAGTTGTGCATTGCCTAGCAGCTGTCTGTAAGGAAAGAAACAGCTACAGATTCTCAGAGTAACTCTTGAGGCAAATGCTCTGTTCTGAAGGAAAAACAAAGGTCTTCTGGAATCATATTAAACCACTGGTAAAACAGAGCAATGACTCTGGAATGAAGCCACTTTTAATAATAATAAAATTCATGCAAGGACACCTGTAATGTGTAACATTCATTCTGACACAGACAACACAGATCAGCACAGCCATCCCAACGTTCGTCAAATTCACAGAATATTTCCTTGGTATAAAGCATTTCTCCAAATGCAACAAGAGCAGGACAAAGATTGCAGATCTTCGCAGTGGGCTACAAGTGGTGTGTGCAGAAGAATTAAAGTCAAACTAAGTGGCTTGCATGTATTATCTGTACTGAGTAATAATCATAAAAGTTACTCAGGGTACAAAAAGGGGCTGACTGTTAAGTTTGATTATGTCAACCAATACTGACCTGACGAGGGAGAGCCATTCAAACACTGCCCTGGTCCCAGCACAAAGACTCTCAGCTCAGCAGCCAGTCCCCAGGTGCATCCAAGTGTAAGCAGCTCTGCTGACTGATGGCTCCGGCCTCAGAACCACTTGGGGGATTACAAACAGCAGCTCAGAGAATGGCAAAACAGTCACATGCCTACACAAGTACTCTCAAACAGCACTTTGTTAACCTGCTTTATTGGCATCAACTATCTAGACAGTTATATACTGACACGTGATAAATCTCTGCTGCTCTACCAAGAACTTAGAAAATGTTCTGCATCTAAAAAAACAAGAAAGTATTTTCACAAATTGCACACAAGTCACCAAAGAGTCTCCGATGTTCTCTGCCCAAGGGAAGAACACGGTGCTGTCTTTCCAGTGAACGCCACTCTATTTTTCTGCACTGGTGGTGTTTGTTCATTTAAAATAAATAAGTTACCCTTTTTGCTAGGGCATAGCCAATGGTAGAATTAACTTCCTCATTCATCTCAATAACATCAGCTCTAAAACCCGCAATAACCATTTAAGTGTCTGCTTTGTTAATTATTTCACTGTTCATCTAATTCATTACAACCATCTAAACAAACTCGCTCACTGTCCGCCGGATCAGAGGCACTGAAGGCACCTGCCCCGCCAAGGCCGCCTGCCCTCCGCAGCCTCACTGCTGTCTGCCCCCCAGGGCCGCTCTGTTGGGCCGCAGCCCCACACTGCAGCCCCACGCCGCCTGGCATTAGGAAGATTCCTCTTTCTGCTCTAACGTCAGCTCCTCCACAGCCTCTGTGTGCGCTTTTGGGTTCGTTACTCTGATAATCCCAATTTCATTTCAGAGTAATGCTCAGCTTTCTACCACGAAAGACAGCGTTACCCGAAGGAGAAAACAATTACCAATCCACTCTTCTTTTCCTCATCCGTTGCTTCTGAGCTCAGTATTTTGCATATAGCCACAACAACAATTCCTCTGATAAACAGGATTTCTAAATATACATCATAGAGCTCAGTTGGGGAACAAGTGCAGAACACCTTCAAGAGTGCACAAGGAATTGCTAGAGCACTCCTGCCTGCCCTCGGCTACACCCACCATCCATTTCCTTCCCAAGGGCACAGTACTTGTGATTTTCTTCAGAAAAACAACACGTGTTCATTTTACCTTCCTATGCTCCTTTTCAGTTTGGCATTCACATAGGCTCAGAAGATAACTACTTCTTTTCTGGGTATTTTAACGTATGGGAAAGCACCCCAGTTTGAAGGACACTTACTCCTTCCTTGGAGATGGAAGTTCGAGGTTACAAATGCTGTGCTGTAAGAGGCTGCACGAGCAGCTCACCATCCCCTTCCACTGCTGAGGACCACCCTAACCCTGAGGTAGAGTGCAGCACCTGGAGCTCGGAGAAAAATAAAAGTGAAGTGACTGTGAGCCTTTTGGTGGACAAATCCGCATCGACTTTCACTCCGAATGGGAAAACACAACTGAAACCAATGGGAACAAAGCCCCAGCCACACTTGAGTTCCTGCTAAGGGAGTGGTGTTTTCCTGAAGCCATTCCAAGCAGCAGTCAGTGCAGGGCAGGGGCAGCCCAAGCCTTCAGTACTGGCTGTTTATTTAAACAGACTCCTTCTAATTGTCCTTCCTCACACTGCAGTTTTAAGCCATGGAATCACTTGTGCTCTAAGAAGAGGTGAATTCGTACCACTGGGATCACAATTACAGCACAGTTACTTGTGTCACACTTTGAATTTTGGAAATAAGAGCTTGAGAAGCTAATAATAAAGTAAAACATGAAAAAGCAGTGAGACTACATCTTCCATTTAGCAACAGCAAGGGAAGTGATAAACGGCCTGTTCTTGACTGCTCACTGAGCGCCTGAAATGACGCAGGCCATTACTTCTACCAGGCACCTCGGATGTTAGCCTGGAGATTTACGCAGGAGGCAAAACCCATGCTGACAGAGCCACGGGAATCCAACTGCACAGTGCATGCCAGTTCTATCCACAACACTGTTCTCCTCTCAGGAACTACAGGCATTTGGGTGTGGGAGAGAAAAAAATACTTGAATCTGGCCAAACATCTGTAGGACAAACGGGGAGAACTTACACCAAACAAAAACTAAACCTCTGCCTCCCAACTTCTGTTCAGGTGCAGCCCAGAGGAGCTATTAAAAAAGCAGCCCTCATATGCAGACACAACCCTATGCAGGGCTCAGAGCCAGCAGAGCCAACCCAACCAGGGTCCCACCTTCAGCACTGAGAGGGAAATTCATCTACAGCATAACTCCACCCAGTGAACGTGACCTCACTGAGGTCAAGAGCCAAGTCAGGCTTGTGCAGCCAGTGCACAGTTAAATGACAAGAGGGCAGAAAGTCAGAGGGATAAGAATGTTCTAGATTCAACATAATAAGCTGGGACAGATAACCTCAGTGACAAAGGGCATCTCTGAATACCACCACAGAAGCCGTACATTCTCAGCCATTTCACAGAACTGAGGAGCCAGACCATCGCTTCCATCCTGCAGACATCCTCTGCACACCCACAGCCCAGCTCACTCCCATGCCCCAAACACCTTTTCCCCATTCCAAAAAACTAAAATTTCAGGTAGCCAAGGATTTACATTCAATGTATTTCTGAGCACTTCTACTTAAAAAGATCTTTTAGCAACCTCAAACAACCCAACTA
This sequence comes from Tragopan temminckii, assembly GCA_028571105.1. Taxonomy (NCBI): domain Eukaryota; kingdom Metazoa; phylum Chordata; class Aves; order Galliformes; family Phasianidae; genus Tragopan; species Tragopan temminckii. The sequence goes on from JAOWBP010004343.1 coordinate 1,063,444, forward strand.
AGGCCAATACCACCGCAGCCCTGCAATGAAAAGCCTGAGCAGAAAGCAGTGTTCAACAGGAAGCCTCATTCAGCATTTACATACACCAGACTGCAACAGACACAGCTCTGCTAAATCCATCTCATCACAACAGTACCACTGCAGGAACACATTGTTTCTGCTGGGATAAAAGCCATTAGAAGGAAATAAAAATTGGGAAAAAAATCCCACAACAAATCTAACTGGGTGCTTTTATAATTTTTTCTTTAGTGTTGCACTTCTTTCTAATCCTGGAATGGTTCAGAAACTCCAGCTTGGTTCAGGAACTCACACAAACACATTGAAAAACATATTTGAAAAGACAGAAGCATGTAACAGTTTGTCCTGAAGGCACAAAACAGAACTGGGTCAGAAAATTGGGTAACATTTGACTTGCTCGGGCCAACACAATCAGGCAAAAAAAAAATGAAGTTTTGATTGGATTATGTCCACGCTGGCTTGAAGCAGTTATCTCCTGCGCTGCCTTCAGTACTAACTGCCTTCAGCAATGACACTATCACGTTCCACATTTTGCAGGGGATGTGCTTGGTTTCATCCCTTCGCGTTTGCACATGCACAGCATCCTTGACTCACCCACCAGCAAAGAGAAGAAATCTTTCATAACCTTTTCCTGAGCCTGACTAGAAATCACCTGGTAGCTGTCAAAAAGGAGCAAGAGCAGAACAGAGCAATGCCATCTCAGAGCAAGCATGTGCCCGGTCTGACTCTGATCCCCTCTCCTGCACCGCAAGAGAGTCTTATAAGAGGAAAGGAGAGAAGACTTATTGCCTCCCCAAACTTCTTAAGACACCTGAAGAGAGGAAAAAAAATCCAGAAAGCAGTGGGAGGGCAGTAAAAGTGGATAAACACGGAGGTGAAAGCAGGAGGGCGGGACCCTGCTGGCAGGCAACGTAAGAGCTATTAACGCCATGCAGTGAAAACCATGTTTAGACAAACCCTGAGGATAGACATCTGGATGGTATTGACAGAAGTGACCTTGCTACAAAGCAGGGACAGCAACAGCTCTCCAGTACTGCGGGAGACATCCCAGGCAAACAAAGGCCTTGTTTTTATTCATATTGTGTAACTCATACCAATTCAACAACTTGCCAGTGTTTTACAGTTCGCAATCACCACCTTCTCCGCATTTTCAATTTCAGAATTTCAAAAAGTATTCTTTTCAAAGGCTACGTACTACACAGAAAGGAAGCTGAGGCACCTCCTGGTGATGGATTCTCCCCCAGTTCCAGGGAGCTCACACGACACATAGCTCTGCTGCAGGGGAGCAGGGCTCAATGCAGCACTGCCCAGCTGGAGCCACCTCTGCCCTCTTCTGTCTTCCAAATCAAGACTCCAGTTCTTCAGCATCTCAGGTCCCTGAAGAGTTCGGCTGGTTAACATTCTTTTTGTACAGCAGATTTTGCAAAATACCCCACAAATGGAAGGTTGTCTCTGGAACTGATTTACTAGGAATTTCAGCAATGCTGTACACAGATGTTGCATATCACTTTAGGCTGCTGCTATAATGCAAAACGTTGCTGGACTAAAATGCAAAGGATTAACAAGGCAGGGCTTTAAACTGCAGAACTCCCGTGAACACTGATCAGTTTCCTCTCACAGCAATGAGCACATAACAGCATATAACAAACACCCAAAGCACAGAACCGTACCGTCCTCTCGAGTTCGCTGTCTGGACATGCATTCCTAGGGCCCCCAAGCCTTTTGATATCTTGTCCTCTTCCCCTCATACTATTCCTCTTTCTTATTAGCAACAATTCAGGCAGTTTTGCTACTTCTCCTAAGCATTCTCCATGCCAAAGCACTTGCTGTCCTTAATATTGAGCTGATTTTCTTAAATTCTCAATATACTAGCCTTTCTGTAGAACAGCACTTTTAATCTCCTTCCATGTTTTCAAGCACCATTCTCTCTTTGCTTCTTTATTGCCCATCCTACCTTAGCAACTGATGCTCAGCATCCGTCTCCTTCAGAACGTGCCTGAAGCACTCAGCTTCCCATTTAGTATCTCTGGAAAGCCAGCTGCTCGACTATACATCAGCACAAACCATTTCTTCTTCCCCTTTCACAACAACCTTTTACAAACATCAAACACAACTCAAAAGGAGCTCTGCTGCACAGTTATTATTACAGTCCTATTCAATCTAAGGCACCAGGCCAAAGTAAACCATGCCACTTACTCCTACAGAACTGCTGTCCATCGCAACCATTCTTAACACGCCCAGGTCTTCTTTCCAGTGCACTGCAGCTATGCTCATTTTAAGAGTCACATGGAACAGGATGCTGAAGCAGGACACCAGACTCAACCAGTAGCAAAAAGGAAAGCCTGGGGAAAAGGGCTGATATCCATTTATAAAGGAAAGCGAATGTGCCTATCTTCTTTTCAAGTTTAAGTTCAGGTTATTTGCAAAGTTTTACTTCCGCAAAGCCCAACCTCAATTTTTGCTAAAACTCATTTCTATTAATAACAACTTCTTTCCTCCTGGGAAGCATCAACACAATCATATCTTAAGATGCCTTAATATGATCTAACAACAAAGCAAGGCAAATAAACAACAAAGGAAACAACAGCATAATTCAGAGAAGTTTTAGAAAAGTTCTCAACTTTTAGCTGGCAGACAAATGAAAACTGCTTCTACGAAGGTAGATGCAGCATTTTGGAAACACTCCCTGTCCCCATTTCCTTATCCCCACGTACTAAGAGAAATCTTTTCCACTGGATCAAAATCCAGCAGTTCAGTCTCCACACTTCTGTGAACTTTTGAAGTATTTTCTCCTCTTGCAAATCCATCTGTGTGCATTTACAAAAATCTCTTCCTCCAAGACCACAAACAGTTCCCCAGTCTCCAAACTGAAGCCAGCTCTACACTCCCACAGGTCAAATCTCAAACGCAATTTCTTCACACTGACATGAAGAAAAGTCGGGCTGTCATAACAAATACCAAGCCTGGATAATTCCTCCAGTCACACGAACACAAACCCTGCTCAGACAAACAGCTGGAAAACACAGCAGTACTCAAGGTTTTTCTTGCCTCAGAGTCAAATTTGCCTGCAAGTTGTACACAGCACTCCCGCACTGCTCCTAGGAAGACTCTTGTAGCTAATTTTGTAGCTCACCAGCTCACTGTTGCCTCACCTTTACAGTAATCCTCCTGGGGGAAGCTGTTTTTTCCACCTTGCATCCTCACTGCTGATTTCTGTATTCATTAATCAATAGTGGGGGCTCACCAGGAGCAATTGCTCTTATTAAGCATCTCACCACAGTGCTGGTCTTGCCATCTGCTGTGCTGGTGGGGCTGGCTCGCGCACGGGCCCTGCTGGCAGGCTGCAGAGTGGGCAGCCAAGGAGCTGCTGGCCCATCACCAGCCCTTCATTAAAGACACCACCTCCTTCTCCCACAGAAACAGGGCAGCTGTTGCCTACTGAGCCATTCAAATCACTCTGCTACTTTAGCATGAAGATATGAACACGCACACAAAACTTCTCTGATTTGCTTCTAATGTGACACAGACGTAACAGTCACCAGATAGCTTTGGTTTTACCGGCTGGTCTTTCAAAAGCTTTCATTTTTCTAATCTGTCAGGCAGCATTTTCAAAGGAACCTAAAAGTTGTGCTGATGCCCAGTGTCTCTCCCACTAGCGCTGGTAGATGTGCATATTCCTTACAGTACAAAAGGGTTAATTTGCTTGCAACACAAGCAACCAAAGAAATCTTAACAGCAACAAGAGATTTTGTCTCCTACACACAGGTAGGATACAGGGCATGAACAGGGCAGCCTTGGTCTAAGGAAGTAGTAAGAGATGGAGCGGAGTTTTGGAAGCAGCTTTCACAGCAGCAGCCCGCAGTGACTTACGTACGTGCACAAACAAATGCGGCTGGCACCTGGGAGCAGCAGCGTAAGGATGGCTTGTGCTTTGGGCAGCTTGTGTGTGAGCACATCCAACAGCAAAGCACTTACTGAACATAATCATCTTTTGTTGCAGTCAGCTCTGCAGAGGCCAGATTCCTCAATACGATTACGCAAAAACACTAGAGAGGACAATGACTTCAGCGTGGCTGCATGAAGATGACACAGCATGAAAATCACACCCCCTGGTCACTTTGTTCTATAGTAAGACAAAGTCCTTCCTCCACATCAGGACAGGACAACCTTTTAGCAGTACAGCCAGATTTCAAAGGAAAACACAAATCAGTTTACAAATAGGAAAAATCTCCACACTTATACATCTATACTTATGAAGATAGTTTAGAGCAATTCCATTGTCTACTTCAGAGACCTTAAAAGAACATTTTGTGATTTCAAGTCAAACTACATTATGGAGAGGGAAGAAAGGAAAAACAGTTTGATTTCCTCTGCTCATCTGAGTGTGCATCAAATGAGCCCTTCCACAACCTCATAAAAATGTGCAAGATAGAAAATAATTGAGAAGTCATTTAGAATTTATTGACTTGGCCCAGGCATACAGGTAGATAAGAGATCTTGCTGCTAGCATGGCAAGTGGGAAAAATTAAATTAAAGCTGATCAGTAAAAACTGGCAGGTTTACCTTTAAATGGAGCTTAAAAACAAACTAAATCCCTGATCTCTCTTTGAAAAACACACTCTGAAAGTCCTCCAAATCAGTTATACTTACTTCAAAAGAATTTCTTAAACAAGACTTGGGCTCTAAACCATGACCGATAGTAGGCACAAGGAGCACTGAACAGTTGGGCCTTTGCTCTTTTCTCTGGCATTTCAAGGCGACCAGCAAAAGCCTCATTTATAGAAGAAGGACTCAAAATCACCCAATGACAGAAGTGTTCTGCAACTGGAGGGTTATATATTCGCTTGCATTATCTGAAACCCTGTTGCTTCAACGGAAGAGCTTCAAAAACAAAAAAAATGTATCAGCTCTCAAAGGCTTAAGCACAAAACATTTATGATGTACTCCTCTTCTGGATCTGGGGCATTTCTGAACTCTCAAGGCACATAAACCAATGCATGCCGGGACATCTCAGCGTGGAGGGGAGGGATGGCACAAGAAAACCCAGACATGCTGCTCTCCAGCTTATGTCTGGAATACATCCTCTGAAACTGACTGCATGTCAAGAGAAACAAATGAGAACAGCCAGAGGTTTTTGTTTTTATTTAATTGTAAATAAACTTGTTAAAAAGAGGTGGGGAAGAAGCCTGTGTTGCAATAGGAAGCTCTCTGCCCTACAGCTAGAGAGAAAGCAATCAAATCACTTACAAAAAATATACACAGCAGAGTACAAAAATAGCCAAAAGCTCTTGAAAACTACCAGGCATGACGTTTCCTCACTCTTTCTTGATTAAGGAAGAGGTTTGGGATGCTTCAAATGGCACAGAATGTTATTGCAGAAGGCACCACCTCAGAACTCACAGCAAAGCCTGCCCTGGGCTCAGCACTGAGAGGCACCGACCCCAGCGACCCGACCCAGGGGCTCATTGCAGCCTCCCATTCAGTGCTGTTTAACACACTACAGCATGCACTGTAGTCGGTAATTCAAGTCTTCAGCCAAAACAAGCAAGGGAAACAAGTGGATCATTTATCCCTATACTTTGATTTCAGACCTACAGTCATTTATTTACACACATCAGCGTTCATACACTCGTCCCCGGCAGCCTCTGAAGTGTAATGGTCAGAAATCCAACATGGCCAGTGCAAGTCCAGATGCAGAGACTAAAAGAGAGGCCACTAAAATAAGGAAAAAAAAGCTGCATATATAAGGAAAATAAACTGCAAAGCATGAGGTTTCAAGGCACGTAGCAAGGCTCTAAGCAAACACTTTGCTAGTGTTTCAACCAAGTCACAACTGAGAAGCCCATTTATCAACTGGGATGGGATCTCAGAGCGCCCCACGAAATGTTGCACCCCAGCAGAAAAATAATGCTGTGATGGCTGGGTGACTATGGCTGTGGATTGGTTAACAATTACAGTAACAATGAAAAAAGCAATTTATACCGCAACACACTGATGTACAGCCAAGCCCCTGTCTAAAGAGATTAAAAGAATGGGCTGACACAGGCAACTGACAAAAATGTCTCCTGCAGAAGGTTTACTAACTAGATACTCCTATTTCTGTGCAATTCCCTTAAAGACAGTACTCTGCATCTAAACCTGTTTTAGATAACAGAGGTCCAATGCACAAATAAGAAGCAACAAGCACTTAGGAAGTTCTCTGATCTAAAGGAAAAAGAAAAGAAAGAATACTCCCCATTGCTCTAGAAGGCAAAAAGTAGCCCAAAAGATTGCTTTATTTTGTGGGTAAGAGCAGACAAGGAGCCCCCAGGTGACATCTGGAGGAGTTCCTGCTGCAGCAGAGGCTTCAATACAAGGAGATCTCATAGGACCTTAAAGGAAGCACTACGCAGCAATGATGGGAGAGGACAGCTCAACAGAAGCACTGTGTGGATGGAGAGGAGGGGTCACAGAATCCCACGTTGCTGAAGCTACAGCCCCTGGTGCTCCCTGAAATAGATCTGCTGAACAGAAACAGCTTGTATGGATAAACCATGGGTGGCTCAGGTGGGAAGGCACCCTTCTGGAACAGCAAAACCCAAGTAAGGGAAGGGAAAAAAAGGAGCTTCTGAAGAGAAATTCAGATAGTTCACAGGCAGGGCAGATGAACATTTTTACAAACCACAGAGCTTTTAGCTCTGGTTGATTTATTAAATGGGTCGTCCTCTTTTTACTATCACTCCAGGCAACAGTTGAATTATTCAATGAACTCCAGTTGACTATGTTGTTTCTAAAACACTTGGGCCACCTCTGGGAGAGGAAGACAGAAAGCAAAAGGGAATAAAAACACGTTTAAAAGTTAAAGAGTTTAACAGAAGTGGGTCCTATCCCTTTATGAAGTCTCAGAAGCAGAGGGCAGTATTTCTACAAGCTGTCTGCTGAAGGAAGTTGTATCACACAGGCACAGCAATGAGCTGCAGATGCGCAGCTCAGCTATAACATCAGAAAATGAAGACGACCTTGTCTCCCTACTACCAGGGCACAGAGATGACAGCCCTTCTGCTGCTCCAGCAGAGTAGGATACATGGCTTCAGCCCTGGAGATACCAATATGTTTTTGGAAAGAAACCCATACTTTCCCCTGGGAAGCTGTACCTCTAACCAAACGGTCAGAATTCCTCCTGCAGTCCCATGGAGTGGTGAGTCAGAAGTCCAGAACAGTCTTCTGGAGCTCACAAGAATACAGAACTTCCTCACCAGCCCAGTTCTCACTTGACCTGTGAGAACAAGAACAGAGCCAGGCCTCCAAGTGAGGCAAATACCAAACCATCAAGCCAATGAAAACATCAGTACCCTGAACACATAATTTCTGATGGGTCACCAATTCCAGGGCTCAGCTTCACTGTTGCTTGAATTGTGAAATTCATAGTGGCATCTGAATTCATGAAAACACGGTGTGATGCTCATGTGATCAGTGGCTGGCTTCCAGATTTCAGCAGTGCAAGTGCTTGGGCAAAGTAGCAGAAGAGATCTTGCAGAGCTTTCCCTGACCTAGCAAAGAAGATGCATCTGCTCCAGAAAAAAAGCAGCTTGCTGGAAGAAAGCCTGTTGGCAGCAGGGAATCCTGTTGTCCTTCGTGCCTACTCAGTAATGAGAGCTAGTTGCAGGAAAACACAAGAATCAATCAGCATGTCAAGAGAATGGGAAATAAACCAAATTAAAACACACATACAGAAATTAACGTCATCAAAAATGTGGAGGGCCTGGCAATAGCTCACTGAGGCCCCAAACAAATACAGTTCTTCATTATGCTAAGAAACAAAAACCAAACAAAAAAAGCCCCAACACACAAACCATAAACTGTTGATAGTTTACATTCTTACGGCACAGCACACTACCACTGCTCCCCAAGGACAGTCCTCTTGCAAACCACGCATGTATATTTCAAAACCCAAGTCAGTTATGGCTTCTTTCCTCTTCAAAGATCACAAGCAGCTTACATGCACCTATATGTAAAGCGTGAACAGAACACTCCAACCTGAGCAAGTTACAGGATTGCACACACCAACCCATTTTAAGTGTGTTAAAACCCAAATGCACTGTCAGCTAATGAGCCCTACATGAAGATTTAGTGTTTTAGCATTCGTGAGGGACTACCATACGTAAAGACTTCCAGACTTTTCCCAATTCTCAACATCACTGTCCCCAAAAGGATAGTTTATATTTACTCAAAATGATCTTAGAGAGGAATAAATGAGGAACCAAAGCATATAAATTTTGATACTCATCTTCCTGAGATAGAGACAGATGCAAGGCAACAGCCAAGCCTGCTGAAAGAGACTGGGTTCAGATGTTTGCCCTTTCCATCTCAGGCTTGACGTTCCACACAGCAGAGCTACCAACAAAGCAGCAAGGACCGACATTTTCAGCCCATCTCATGGAACAAGCCAGGAATTCAAGGCCCATGTAAGACTACTTCTCAAATAGAAGGATTCTGTTTTATTTCCCCATATAAAAACTACAGCCATGTGCAAGTGATGTGACAGAAGAATGCTGAATTTTCAAAACTGCTGATTATTCTGATGAAAGAAAAGCTCCCCAGCTTCCTTTTAAAATAATCTAATCTTTTTGGGAATCATGACTGTCTTTAGTCTTAAACTTAAAATAAACTTAAAATAAACTTAAAATAAAAATAAACTTAAAATAAAATAACTTGAGTTATTTAAAGTCTGCAAACAACTGCAATGTCAAAGACATATCTCAAAGACAACAAAGGAAGCATTTCTCAAGAACATATAAAAATGGTAAGTGATGCTAACAGAACTGGGAGACATTTAACACAGAGAAGGGCCCAGACCCATAACCTGATAGCCCCACTGAGCACCACAGACCTTACCCAAGGCAGTAGCCAGAGTGAGGCATACAAACTGCATGCACACGGTTCCATTATACCAGCGCACAATGTAGACAATAGCAGTTTTAATGTTATGATTAAACACAATACCAGTGCTTCCAAAACAAAGCCCGACAGATGTAAAGCTAGGTGGATTCCTGTGAAACAAAGCCATATCCAGTGGTTTACTATGTTTAAGCTGATTCAACAACTATATACATATACACAAACACGCATCATACATATCACATTCTCTCAGAGACAGAATATGCAAACAGCCATCGACTCCTCCACATCAAACACACCCAACTTAGCAGGACTTGCTTTCTATAGCAACGCGCTACCCACAGAGACTGGTTATTGAATCACATCTCTTTGCCCTGAGGTTAGAGGGAGATGTGATGGTTTATATGTGCTGGCATTACTTCCCATGAAATATTCACATTTCTTTCAACTTTTTTTTTTTTTCTTTTTTTAATTAAATCTTGCACCAACTTTATCCCTTCATCCCAACTACCGCATTGTCCTGGGATCCTGATTTGCTTCTTCCTTCTACATCCTACATAGTTTTTAACACAAAAAATTAAGAATCCTTTCCAGAAATCTTTCCATCTTTTCTTCCTATGTCTCAACTATCTTATTAAAGGCTCTTCCAAGCTTTTCCTCTGGCAGTCATTTACACGTTGTACAGATTAAGTCTGCCCATTCCAGCAAACCTAGGCTCTCTCATTACTGCAAAAATAGCACTGATGCAGACGTTTCAAAATGCTTTAGTTTGTGTGCACTCACTGGGAGGACTACGAACAGCACAAGAATCACGCACTGCAAAGATTTCAAAAAGATGCTTTAATAGCCTCCGTGTGAAAGAATAGTTTCTGAAGTTTCTGAATCACCTCAGGAAAACAGGCAATTCTACCTCTTATTTTTCACAAAGAATCATAGAATGGTTTGAATTGGAAGGGACTTTTTGTTATGTTCCAGTAAAACTGCTTCTCTGTAACCAAGCATATTGCACAATGCCGATGTTCGGGCTCTGGTGTCATCAGGAAATTCTCACTCGGGTAACTTCCATTCAGTCCCAGCCAAGAGCACTGCAGTGCACATTGTGCTTACACACCACTGCCCAGAGAGCAGTGCCCTAGCCAGCCCAACAGCCAAGTTTATTACATACCCCAAAAATAAGGACGCATCTTCGAAATAATCTGGAATAACACCACAGGGAGAAAATTACTAACCAAATCCACTTGTTTTCTCTCAAATTAAGTACACAAAAATGACAGATTATGCAACAGGAAGAAAACGGCTCATGTAAAATAAATAATGCCTTCTCTGTTTGCAACAAGCTGAGAGCTTTTGCTAAGAATTTCCCACTCACCCTCCCTTCTCTTACTTTTAAAATACAAGTCTACTTAGCTAAGACTTTCAGAAACACGACCCCCTCTCACAGCTCCAGAGCATCCCCCAATAATTAAACTGCACAGCACCAGACAAGTCTCCTGTTTCATATGGGGTGCCATCAGGTTTTTGGTAGCAAAGAGCATAGGGGGCAAGAATCTACCCAAGCTGCATAACCTCTCTGATGGTTCCCTCTCTACCAAGCAGTTCCCTCAGTAAGTCACATACGGTCGCATTTTCCCCATGCAGTCAGCAGAGAAAGAAAGCTGAGACCCACACAAGACCCTGACAGGAGAAGCAACTGTGTTCAAAGGGGAAGTTGCCTCCTATCAGCCTAGCTAGAGAAACTGCACACAAAAGCTCCTTAACAACCACGAAGGAACTGCCAGACTCTGCTTGCCAGGTTCACTTCTGTCCCCACCATTTCTGCAGTTCTCCCATTCCTGCCTGCTCTTTCCAACTGTACCTTTGTGGTAACCAGGACTCCAAGCTGCCCAGGGACATAATGTGGAGACATCCGTTCGTGCAAACAAAGCTACATGCATTAGTACTCTCATGTACGTTTAGTGCAAAACAAACTAGGAAAAGGAAGGGTGTGCTATAGAACAGAACAGCTGCCATCAGTGAAAAGCCATCGCCGCCTACAACCTCTAGTGATGTCTGTTGCTGGCTCAGGTACTTAAGATGTACACGCAAAAGACAAACGCACCTGCAACTTGAATCCCCAGAGACAATCTTGGGAAGAATCCCGAGTATGGGGGAAGAACAGTCAGGAGCAGCAGCAGAAGGTGTGGAAGAAAGAGAAACAATTTTGTATTTATTTTTCACACCAGCCAGCAGACCCAGGTCAGACTCCAGCTGTAAGTGTCTGCAAAAGCTCCTACATCAGTGCTTTGTGGGCAATGTTTACTACATATGTTCTACTTGCCCATCTCTCACCGCCTTCTGATTGCACAGGGATAAGCATCTGGAAGCACTGCTGCTGCTAGCAGCAGCTAAGGGCCCAATCTTCAGCCCTATAGCCATGCTTCCTGGCACATCACCCCTCACACATCACCTTCATCTCAACCCACAGAGGGAAGGCATGCTGCACTTTGCCAAACCATTCAGAGATATTTAACTGGCCCAGAGACTGCCTTCTATTTGCTTGCCTCTTTGAGGGAAGGGGCAGCAGTGAGCTGAACCTCAGGCTTCCAAATTGCTACGCAAAGAGAACAGAAGCTCCTACATCTGCTTTTCCTCTCAGCTCACTGAAGAACTGCCCGGCCAAGGAGTCCCAGCAGAAGCAAATGTGCTGAGCCTTCAGAGGAGACATGAATGAGAGGTGACCAGGGGACAACCCAGCTTCCTGAAAGGGATTTATGGGATGCCCAAATATACCCTCTTTCTTCATATTTCTCTATGTTATCTAAGGATTCTAGAATGTTCTCTGGAACTCAAGCCAGCACATTTAGCACTCAGATCATTTTAGTCTTTGCCAATGTTTTGAAAACCATGCCGCTCAGGGAAAGAGAGTGCAATTTTTTCTTAAATTATCCCAAGCTCCAGAAGATAACATCTTCCTGATATTCTCTTTGCATAAAAAGTGGTCAACAAATACACAGAATGCTGAATTTGTTCCCCACTGCCATCTTACAAGGCTCTTCTGCAAGCAGCACACCAGAGCAGGGTTCCCCAAGATGAGAGCCAGGACCAAACCCTCCTGCAGCCTAGCTCTCAGCAGCAAAAGTGATCTAAAAATAAAAAAAAGTAAGAAGACATGCAACATGGAAGGTGGAAAGAGAGAGGGAGAATAAACCAGACAGCCCTGGAAAAATTTCTGATTATTTCTGTAGAATAATAAATAAAACCAGGGAGTTCTATGGCACAGAAAGTTCTGAATGTGCTTTGTAGACCTTCCAAGTACAGCAAAGATAACCAAGGACATGAACCTGGGTGGTAACAATGTCAATGAGCACATTCCAAAACCAGGGTGCACTTAGGTTAGCTCACTGATACATCAACATCACACTGCACCCTCGTCACGTCAGATGAGAAACGTGGAGCTGGAATTATTCACTGCTGCTGGAAGGGAAATCTCACCTCAATTCCAGGAGCAAGCAAAAGAAGTCCAACAGCTCCACACCTGATCAACACCTGTCACTTTTCAAAGGCAGACAAAGCACCCGTCATTCCCTTAAGCTCTGGAGCTTTCACCAGGAGCATTCCCCCAGCAATGATCCTCCTGCACTTGGCTAACTTACCTTCTGCCATTCCAAATGCCTCTGAAACAGCAGCAGGATCCACACACGATTAAAAGCTGGCTTGCACTCAGCCACACTGCTCAGCTACCAAATGTTTGCTCTCTAGTTACTGTTCAACATCTCCCTCTGCACAGATACTCCTCCACCGCTGCACTGACCAGATGCAAGGGTGGAGGCTTGCAAGAGCTGTAACTCAGTGGATCACTTTGTGAACCAAAACAGTTTTTCCAAATGTTGTAAGTTTGCCTCTGTAAACCTACAGCAATTCTGATCCAATTCCAGCATCAGTTCATTTATGAAGACACTTCTGAACACGGATCTAAATCAAACTCTGAAGTCAATAATACTGCTTGAGAGCTGAAAACTCGAGACTGTCTCCTCTCAGTTCTTGCTGCCACTAAAAACAGATGCAGAATTCAGCTGCCTTTGCTTCCAACTACACATCACAACCCTGATTTAAAATTCTTTTTATCATCCTCTAAAAGAGTACGTAAACATTCAACCCTAATGTGGGAGGGCGGGAATCCTGACAAATACACATGCTGGCGATCCATAAGCAAGGTGAAAAAAATATTGCACATGAGATTTTAAAGCACTGATGACATCACCTTGATGGAAGGGACATCAACCATAAAACTAACCAATAAAGAAGGAAGCATACACCCTATCCAGTGTGCAGCTTTACGTGCCATGTAAGTGAATGGAGGTGACACATGACAAGAATGTCTGCATTTTGCATTTCCACTTGCTGGCACCTTTTTCGTGGAAGTCTACAATAGCAGTGTTCAAAGTACTTATTTTGTATTCTGCTCAACAATAAGGAATTTTCAGCATCCCACAAGAAGTAAGAATTACAGCACACCACCTGCAGTTCTCTCAGTTCAGCAATTGAGACTTCCTATCTCGCTGCTCTTCCACACAAAGTTACTGAGGTGGCACTGAATTAGTTATATTGGAAACTAACAACACCCTACAGAAATCAGTGCTGTTTGCTCCCAGTGGCATGAAATAAACCAGCATCCTCCTAAAAAAACGGCTGACTGTTCCCAACAATGTCAGCCGAGCTTAAAAAGTAATGCTCTGCATATTTATTCTTTTCAAATAGGCCACATCTGAAATTTTTCGGCTTTTTTGCCATGCTCAGGGCATTGTTTTTTTTAAACTGTTTCAAACTGAAGAACACTGTTTCCAAACAGCATGCTGAGGAACTTCCACTTGAAGCCCAGGAAGTTTCCCAGCCGGCTGCAGGAGTTGGCAGCACACACCGCTCTGCAGCAGCAGCGTGCCTTGCAGCTGAGGCTGCTTGGCTTGGAGAAGCCTCACCGAGGAGCTCATCAGTGTGCAGAACTACCTGAAGGGATGGTGTGAGGAGAAGACAAAGCCAGGCTCTTTTCAGAGGTGCCCGGGACACAACAAGGGGCACCGAGTGGGACACAGGAAGCTGTCGGAACGCTCTGTGACTGCGCGGCCGACAGCACTGGCACAGGGTGCCCTGAGAGGCCGCGGAGCCTCCGTCCTCACAGGCATCCCACAGCCATGTGGGCACGGCGCTGAGCCACCTGCTCGGGGCGGCCCTGCCTGGTGGCACAGAACCACCAACCCAGAGGTTCCTTCCTGCGCCTCTTCCTACCAGCGATCCTGTTTTAGCCACCAAAATACATCCCACTATTTTTGAAAGTGCAAATCTGCATTTCAGTTCCTCTTGAGACACTCTCCACCCTAAGGCAAAGCAACAGGAAAAAAAGACAACCTCAAAGGCTTTCTGAATTGCCTCCCCCACATTCAAACCCGCAGCAGCTATAAACGCTCACACAGTAATTAGGATCTCTACTGGGGGCTAAATAAGGCAAACGCAGCTTGCTGACTGAGACAGAAAAAGACCGTGAGTCTCCTTCTGCCCATCAGATAGACAGGTACAGATTTAAAAATAAGGCTGGAACACTTTGAAAAGGTCTGTCTTTTGAATATCTACTCAACCCACAGCACATCTGTCCAAATAACTACATTACTACACCACAACCTGAAGTGTTTCGGACTAACACACAGAATTCACCTGAATGCATTTCACATTAAAGCATATTCCTATTCCTTCTATACACTTCCAAGTATGGTCTGAAAGTTCAAGTTCTCAAATGCCAAAAGCACCCAATTTTCCCTCAGATAATCCAAAGTTACACTCCTTGATTTTCACACAGCATAGCACCCAGGAACTGCAACACTGTCAGTAACCAAGTGCAGGCAACCCCTGCAGAGTGCGTTCCTCTGGGTGAACCAGCAGGAGTTCTCCTCAGTTACCTTCAGTGGGTGAGCAGGGAAGCAGAGATTTCCCCCCCACACACATTCCTGCTCTGCTCCCCGCTCTCCCCAGCTGTCTCAGGAGGCCCAGCAGAAGCTGCCTCAGCACGCCTTCGCACCACCGCGACCCGGCTAACACGATTGCTTTAAGAAGCCAAAGCATGCAAACAGACGCTCTGCAATCTCTCTTTCAAAAAGCTCCTTAAAATCCATTTCTTCATCAATCATCATTTCAAACCCTCTCCATTCTCCACCTATGTGACTTGACTTACTGCTGGCACGTGCTGCTTACGTGGGCACCTTTCAGTACTTGAGGGGAACTTAAAAGATGGAGATCGGCTTTTGACATAGGTGGATGGTGACAGGTCCAGGGGAATGATTTTAAAACTAAAAGAGGGAAGATTTAGATCAAATATGAGGAAGAAGTTCTTTACTCAGAGGGCAGTGAGGCCCTGGCACTGCCCGGAGCTGTGGCGCCCCATTCCTGGAGGTGCCCGAGGCCGTGGCTGTGCCCTGGGCAGCCTGAGCTGGGGGGCACGCAGCCCATGGCACAGGGGTGGCACTGGGTGGGCTTTAAGGCCCCTTCCAACCCAAACCATGCTGTGATTCTGAGAAGTTTCAGATGCTCCAGTCCTACCAATCAAACCCTTAAAGCAGGTACCTTGAATCACACTGTCCCACCTGTAGGGTAGGAGGTTGTTCTCACCTACGTTATTTGAAGTCTGCAACATATTCTTGAGAATGTAACAAAAATTTCTGCTCCAACACAATGCTTCACGTGTTTAGTCAATTGTTTTTTTTACAATTATTTCCAGTAGGCTCTCTCCACGGTATTGACACATTGCCCCATATTATTATATCTCATAAGCTGACATTCACAACCAGTTCACGAGGAAAAAGGTCCTCAATTACATTTTAAATCAGAAGTCATTGTATGCCCTAATGTGCTTCTCACTAAACTGATCCTTGACATCATCAGACACAAAAATGCAACGGATACATTGCACACAACCTTCATTCATCACATTTCAATTCAATTTCGCTAACAAGGAAGGACTGAATTTGGGATGGCTGAAAGTTCAACTCAGCACCAGCAAAAATAACTTGCTATCAACAACCTTCTTCTCAGCAGTCTCCAGGTACTGTTTTGGTAGCAACTCACCACACCCCTAAGATAGCACAGAGAACTACTCTAACACTGTGGCGTTCAAGCTGCCTACAGGACCTTTTGGACCGTTAAGATGATGCAACATAAATCAAAGTGTTTTCAAACCATTCTGTTCCTCAGAAAGCCTTCAACAGCATTATCACAGCGCTGCCATTCAGCAGCGGCTGCAAAGCACACCAAGTGGGGCTTACCACCAGGCATCCATTTCAAAGTCCAAAAGAACACTAAGGAAACTTCTTCAAATGATTCCCCATTGTATTTTACCCCTTAAGAGTGAGCCCAGAAACACTTTGCCTCTGCTGCCAATTCTTTTGCTTCCCAAAGACAATACAGAGGGAGATGTGACTTTCCTGAAGGGTCACGCTACTTCAGGTCATTCCTCAAGCAGCAATGCTGAACCTGAGGAAAGCAGAACCTCCAGGCCCCACAGCTCCCAACTACTGGGGTACTCGTGTGGATAACTTCAGTGCTGGGAAGTTATAAAGGAAAATGACATTTTTAACAGCATGCTAGAAGGCAGGTGTCCAGCAGCTCTCACATGTTACTGATAGCCAACAGCTAACTGACTGCACTTATGAAAATCCAGTGAGTTAAAAGTAGAAATGTTTGGCTATTTGTGTTTTGTTGCCCTTCCAGAATATGGAGTACCAGACTGAGAGGTTTATCTTCTCTAAATCTTAATAGACAGCTAAATATAGTAAAATGGTGATTATTTAGCACATCTTTAAAGCAACAATTTCCCTCTCAATTAATTTCCCATTCCTTGGATTAATTATCTACTCAAATTTTCTTGATGCACCCACTGCAAGAAGCTGAATGCATTTCCTGTAAATTAAATTGCCCTCAGAGATAATGACATTCCTAGAAGAACTTTGACTATGCCAAGAAACAATCCATTCTATTGAATGTGCCTGGATGGGTAGAAAGGAGAAAAGTGACAAGCACTGCCTCCAGAGACTTGTGGAAGTCTGGAGTTTGAACCTGAACAATAAGCTGCTTTCACTTACCCTCAGAGTGACCCTAACGTAATAACAAGTAGTAGTTCTTCATTAGCCCAAACAAGAATGAAGTGCAATGCAGACAAAAAATCCAGAAATAATCACTACTAGCAGCAACTTTGTGCACTGTGAGCTTGTACCCAAGAGTCTTAAGGTCTACCGAGCCACAAGTGGTCCAGACACACATTTCTATCATGATTAGTAAAAAAGCTCCTACAAATTTCTGTAATACTCGATTGGGAACTTCATCAGAAAAGTGGCAAGCAGAGCATCAGCAGAGATGTCAAATAACTCCCACTCTGTGTCAGACCAGAATACGACGCTTCACAACTGCATGCCGTGGCACACAGGAGCAGAAAGCACCGGCCTCTGTCCTTCCTGAGAATGGAAGAGATTCAAACAGTTCCTCGTCTTTCCTTGGAATCTCTGCTCTACTGTGAGGGCTGGTCCTAGGAGGCGCAGTGATCCTATCTCCCAGGAACATAGCATGATAATGGACCAACCTCAGCACCTATTAAAAACCCAAACCAGCAGTTGTATTGAAAGCACATCAGGTGGAATAGCAGCCTCTGGTTTTAGGTGAATGGCACTGGAGGTGCTTCTCCTTTCCAGCACAGAGCAAGGTGCCCAGAGCCCCCCAGCACCCAGAGCCTGTCTGTCCTCACAGCACAATACAGAGGTGACAGCATCTCACTGCCAACTCTGTGCTACTCGAGGAGTAGGTGCACATGGTTCCCTTACCTAATTTCTTACTGTGTTTCTTCCAGGTTGGTTGGTTATCACTGAGTGCCAGAGTCCTGAGTTCTGGGGTCACGTCCCCAAAACACTACTGCACCCTGAGCAGATTTGGATTCCCCAAATGCCAGGGCTGAGGCACAGCACGCTCCCCACCCAATTCTAACAGAACTCACATTGAATCGGTGTTTCAGATCTGCCCTCATCTTTTATCCTAGCGGCATGAACCAGCATTGCTTCTGCATCATGCAGATGCAGGTGAGGGCCAAGGAGGCCGTCCCACAGGTAGAAGATTACTTCAGCAGGCAGAACACAAGGAAAGAAGAGGTTCTTATGTCATTTGAGCACAGCAAAAAGGAACTTTCAGAACAAAGCATGGTTGAAATCAAGTGTCTGCCAAAAGCTTACACATTTCAAGCCTGCCGACCTTACAATCGGCGTAGTGGAAACAGACAACTAGGACTGCAGAAGGAAGGCAGGGTTAGCCTGCTATGGACTGATCTTATAAAATATTTAAGCAAAGCATGTGACCATTGATAACATGCACCTTGATTGAACAATAGGCTCCAGAAAAACAAAGGGTTTTTTTTTCCCCAAACCTTTAGCATATTAATATCTGCAGGGGAGAAAGGAAAGCAAAAGTTCTAAAAAAACCAAAAGCCATATACAGGGGAACACATTTCAAGTTTTAACAGTACAGCTCCTGAAAAGTGCACTTCGTAATACTATCCAGCTCTAGTTCAGAAACAGACACGGGTACACTAACAGATTCTCAATCTACACAAAAGGATACCCAAGTGGAACAACCCTGCTGAGAAGAAAGCTCTCACGCTCCTCCAGTTGGAACTTCAGCAGCTGTGGCTCTGCCCTGATGCTGGACAAAACCAAGCCAGGCTGTGCTTTAATAATTGATGAAGCTCCCACCCCAGCTAAGGCAGTCAGTCAGCTGTACAAGAGCATAAACACACAGAGCCTGTACAGCACACCAGAAGTGAAATTCACTTGCTTGCTTGTGATGGAAAGATGTGATGGAGACTACAGGCTCTAGCTAAGAACTTCTGAAGTCAACACCAGCCTAGGCAGGAATTAAGTTCTGGGATAAACCCAATATGGGACTATCGTACAATTTATTTTAAGTATGTTATCAATCCTGCAGATATAAAATATTCAAAACTGTTTTATGGAACTTTCTCTACTCTCCACAACTATCTAAAGACAGAGCTGCATAGCCCTGCTGCTATCACTGGCTTCAGAAATAATTGGATTTTAATTAAACCCAGAAGACGAATGAAAAATTGATGCTACACCAGCACAAGTTTCTGCTTAATTATTTTTTTTTCCCCTAATAAAGGTGACACATTGACGCCACTTTTACAACCACGAATAAAACAATCCCATTCCTGTTACTACGTTCCATGGGATCTCCTGACTGAAGGCAGCGGCAGCACCTGCACAGCAGCATCCCTCTCTGCTGGCTGGCGGCCCGGAGGGGCACACAGGGATGGGAAAGGAGGAGCAGCTCCAGGTCACCAAGCCACAGTCCCTGCAGGTGCCCAACATCTTATTTAGGGAAAGATTCCTTCAGATTTTATAAACCTTGTGAGTGAATACGTTAACTAAAACGAACATCAGTACCAAAAGGGAAAGTAATGACGACCTGAATTTAAAACGCTTTATAGACACACAGAGTCCCAAACCATCTCCGTACTGTAAGGATTCGTAAGAGCAGGCTGCATTCTGGGACACGTCAATTAAAATTAAGAATGAAATAACTCTGTGCAACGGTGCTGAATGGCATTTTCTTTCAAGAGACCACAAGTTCAAACAGATCTCAGCCCTGCAATCAGATTATTCTTAACTCTTTCATTCCCAACACAAGTGACCAGCTCACAAGAGGCGGATGGCAGAGCGCTGGGTGCCCAAGCCCTGCAGACACAGCTCTGCCAGGAAGGCTGTGCAGCTCTGAGCTACCGTGAGAGCAGGATTTAGTCTACAACTGCAGATACAGTTAGAAAAATAAGAGAAATCAGGAAGTGCACGTAACAGTCTGCTGTTACAACCAAGCAGAAGTTTGAGGAATTTGTTATCAACAGCTGCCATACTGAGATTATTGTGCCCAGTGAAGAAAGCAGCCTTCGCACCTCCTGCCCAACCGTGCTCACAGCACGGCTCAGCACCAGGCTGCACCACACACACTCCTGGTGAAACAAGGAGGCAGCACTCAGCTCTGCACCCCTCCTGCAGCTGCAGGAAACACACCAGTGCACGACTGCACAACAGCATTTCCACTTGTAGTGCGTCGCATGAAAGGCCCCAAGCTGCCTTGCTGCTTCTCCTCAGCACAACACGAAGAGAGTTAAGGAAGAACAGAGGTACCTTTTCCCACTGTTAGCTACCTACAAGTGCAGTCTTTGCTATCCACATCAAATATTTAAGAAACACACATGTATGCGTGGCACATCTCCAATGTCAACTTTAAAAGACACTAAAATAAGCATTTATATTTTAATTCTCAGGACAAAGCGAATTCTGTCTGTGCCTTTAAAAGAAAAGCAGGGATGTCCATGAATAGAACAGAACTCTTTGGAGGGTTCTGAATCCAGGAAGAGGGGATAAGTGCAGGGGCGAAGAACCCAACAGTCTTCATAAATATTTCTGTGACTCCACTCGCCAAAACAGTATCCACATGACACAGCTCCGCCAAGTTGCTTTGAAAACAAGAAAATTCAAAGGACAACAGCTCACGAAACACACCCACACATCTGCAGTGTATTTACACAGACACACATATAGCTCCAGCTGCCGTGGATGTGACCCTTCCCTCAGCATCCCACACAGTGCAGATGCAGGTCCCACCAGCGGTCCTCTCATGGAAAGCCTCCAGAACCCAGCACCCTGGGCATGGCCACAGTGCAGGGTTTGCCACACCTTGTGCTTGGAAGCAGCACAGGGAGAAAAAAAAATATCGCATTTTGAGCAATGAAAACTTTGTGTTAGCATTATTAAAACTGAGACTGTAATGTGTCAGCATAGTGAAGTAAAATAAAATAAATGAGTCCCATGTAATAGAAGCAGAAGGATGATTTTAACTGGACACCCAAACCCGAGCAGCAGAAAGGCTCAGGAAGCCAGAACGATGTCACTCCGGACTTAAAGCACCTTGCAGCCAGGTGTTTCAGCTCCACCAAACAGCGTTATTGTGCTCTTTGCATCTGCTGCCACTGCCATGGAAATAAATTGGAGGCATCTCTTTTAGAGTAGCTTAGATACTTTAAAACCCAATCTGTTAGAAAGGGCAGAAATGTTTCCAACAATCAAACTGAACAACACTCTCTCCCTCTCTCTCTCCATTTTCATAAAACTGACGGAAAATACTTTTAATAGATTAAAATACAGAAGCTGCAGCTGTCAGTGCCAAGGTCTTTCTGTCACTGTTACACAAATAAATCAGTGCTTCTTTGCACCTACTGCTGTGGACAAAAGAAAAAGAGAGTAGTGTCACCTCCTGTTTGCTTCTTATTTACTGGATGTTATTCAAAGAAGCCCTTTTCTCATTGCCTACATCTAAAGTGAGTGATGACTGCCGTTTCTGATGTAATAACAGACATCTCTTCCCTCCAGAAATACTCTGCTAAGAAGAATATTGTACCTCAGAAGCACAGCATTATGCCTTCAAATTGCCAAAGGTGCACATTACTGTGCAGCCCCGGCATCACTGCGCTGGTGGCACCGCTGCTGCTGATGGCTGAAAAGCTGAATAGGAAAAAGAAATGGGAAGTGATAAGATCGTGTCATAAAATACAAGACAAATGTGCTGCTGTGACCAAGATCCATTCTAACCTCAGGTAACACAACATCATGTCACGCGTGACAGAAAGAGAAAGAATGACCCAGATAAGATGAAATTGCTAAGGACAAATAAGAAACATTCCTCATCAGGCATACATATGTTTACATAAATTTGCTTATATTTACATACTCTAATGTGCGTAATTCAGTTGTTAAGAAGTCTTGTAAATACATCACAGTCCACTCCGTTTGGCCAAAGAGCAGAATGAGGAGCCAGGAAGTACAGTCTCCTTGTTAAAACACGACAAACAGGAATTGAGATGGGGATTGCAGCCCCAGGTTCTGATACTGCGCTATTGCTAGGGCACAATCACCTTGCAGAAGTGAATTAATGCCATAACTAGAAGACCTCAGAAGATCCCGTATATTTTATTAAATACCTAGCAACTTAGCTGCCAGCTGAGAAAGCAAGGGCAAGTTTTCTGCGTAACAGACTCATTGAAATTTCATCCAGAAAGCTCCATGTTATTAACCCCCACACACCAGCCAGCATTACCTGGAACTCACTCTCAACATCTGTGCTCACCGCCCCCCTTTCTCCAGAGGGAAACAGAACTCCACTTTCTCTCCTACTTCCCCCTACTACTCTTCTCTGGCTGGACACCATCCCTCCTGTAACAGCAGGCAAACCGAGTGCTTTCAACAACCTCACTGTGGCAACCCAGGCTTCATGCACACATAAACCAAGGCATGGTTGGATGTCTCAAATGCTGAAGTTTGGGGAATGTTTCAAATATTGCCATGATGCTGCCCCAATGAAGCAGAAAGGCTACAAACTTGCTGCTGGGGAGCAGGGCATTCAGCTACTGCTTTAGGAGGTGCTTTCCCCTGCTTACTTCCTTTACCCAAAAGAGAACAACAACAAGGAAACACCTCACCCACGACATCCAAAGACCCCTCTGATGAGTTTCAAGAATCACACAGAATCAGGGAGTCACCCAAGCTGGAAGGGACCCATAAGGATCACAGAGCTCAACTCTCGGCTCCGCACAGGACCACCTGAAAGAGCTCAGTCTGGGAGCACTGTCCAAACGCTGCTTGAACTCTGGCAGCCTGGTGCTGCACCCCCCAGGCAGCCTGCTCCAGGGCCACACCACCCTCTGGGGAACAACCCCTTCCTAACTCCAACCTGATGCTCCCAGCGCAGCTCCACGCCGCTCCCTCGGTCCTTTCACTGTCACCAGAGAACGCAAATGCTCATAAGATATGAAGACAGTCTCTCCTCTGGTACTGATAGATGGCTGTACTTAGCAAGGTCTAGTAGCAATAAAAGGAGAAAGCAACTAGGCAGTAAAGAATTTCATTTGCAGCACACCAGATACTTTCAAAATATTACCAACACAACAAAAAACAACTGAGGCACAGTAATGCTCAGGCAGCATTTAGGGGAAGTAATGAAACCACGCAGCTTTTGAGTTACAAGCACAGAAATAACCATTCCTTTTTAATTAAAGGCAACTATTAATATTATTAGTTACTCTTAAAAAAACAAAACACCCAGAAAGTCTGCCAAAAATCCAGCAGTTCAAAAGGACATCTCACAGCCAAATGCTGTGAAAGCAGTGAGAACCAAATTCTACAACCGTAAGCAGTATTGATACGTAATTTATGAGTAAAAGCTACCACTTACAAAGCCACTCTTGACTTCCACAATATTCAGCATTTAAGTTGAAATCTTTCACAACCCAGAAAAAGATTATCTTAAGCACTGCCTCATTCCGGCATCGTGACTATGATCTACAAGAGCTGCACTCTTAAACTAACAAAAACCGTATCTAGGATCCATCAGAGACTTGAAATGGCAAAGAAGTCACCAAAACAGCCCAATTGGGCAACACTGGTGTCCCAGAACATACTGCCACTATTTCCCAGATGAGCCAAGAAGCAGTGTGATGTCAGTAACAGAAAGCATCCGCAGGAATAAACACATCCCTCTTAATTTAAACTACATGAACAACAAATAGGAGGATTATCCCGGTCAACACTGCTTCCGTTAGGAAGAGGCTTTAAGGACAAACACTAACACAAGCTCTCCCACGTACCCACTAACACCAGGACTTGACGCAGGGCCAGAGCAGCTGCTCTACAGAATTCACACCAGCAGAGAACAGCAGTCCCAGCCTGAAGACCTGGGATCTGTTTGGCTGGTGACCAACAGGAGTTCAGGGGGTGCTGATATAAAGCTACTGCCACCTGCATATTTTACAAATAAGCCATTTTGTCCATTCAAAGCCACTTGTTTTCCATTGCTGTAATGCAGTACCATGTGAAATATGACATACAGTCTTATAGACCAGTTTTCTTATCAAACCTACTTTAAACAGCCTGTATTAAACTCCTTAATCAAACAACTCTATCTCATTTAAGCTTGGAAAGCTCCAGTCTTTGCAGCTTTCTGGTACAAACACTGATGCACTTTGTTAAATGCATCACAAAACAAAGCAGCTCAGGTCCACAATGCACTATGCCTGGAAGCCAAAAAGGCCTTTATTCCCTTAACACCGAGTTCCCTGAAGATCATTTAATCAAAGAGAAATGCAGATGGTTTCGGATGCAAAACTTGCTAAAACAATTTGAAAGAGTTTACAGTTCAAACAGCAGAATAATCCCCATCGTCCAGGGCACCATTCACATCTCAGGGCTCCACCATCCACAGAGGGACTGTACCACATATCTTACCAGCTCCAGAACGAATGACAAGCCTGTGAGATGAAAAATCTTCTGAATGTTCAGTATGATTCTGATCACTGTTACACTACGTGCATTTAAAGCAACACTGCTTAAATCAAATTGTACTGCTGTAGCCACAGCTCTGCAAGCAAATATGTTTTGTACGGTACAAAAATAAGCCCTCACTTTCTGGTTCCATTTCAGGCTTTCAGGAACATCTCCTCCTTTGAACAATAGGTCGGCTTGGAAGTTTTACTAAAAATAAAAGTTCAGAGCTGTGCCAAGTGATTTAGCCTGCAGAGGCAGAAATTCCCAAGCTCAAATACTCCCCACGTCTACTCAAAAGAATTTTCACTTTATTTTTTTGAATGCCAAAGAGGAGACGGCGATGTGAAGGATAGCTGCGTGGGATCAGCCAAAAGGGAAAACTCAGGCATTTCAATTTCCTCCTGTAAGCAGGTGTGGGCTTGACTCACCAAAGGGGCAGAGAACACCACTGGAAGTAATGAATTCTCGCATTACTGCAGTGCACAGGGAGCACCGAGTCCATGGAAACACCACCCTCGGTAAGACAGAAGAGATCACGCCTGCCCATTTGCAGATACAAAAGATTATGAGCTGTGCCCAGAGAAAGCAAGACTTCAGCTCCTACGTGCTCATAAAGCTTCTCCCAGGTACAGTTACATTTGCTCACTGCTCAGGCATGCGGACAAGTGACTAAAAGAAAAACAAAGCTGGGCTGCAATCTAATGAAATACGTGAGGCACAAAGGACGCCGTGAAATCAGAAGTATCTAAGTTTGAGTTTCAGTTTTCCTTTAAATAGTAATTTGAAACGTTGTCTAATCTCAGGATTTAACTAGAGGGACTCCATTCACTCCTAAACCACTCCTCACTCTGTATTCCACAGCTGGGACGCAGGGAGGAATCAGCCGTTCCCCACATCCTTAAAAGGCAAAACAAAACACGAGAAAACCTACGAACACAATTCTACATTCCATTTTTCACTAGAAATAAAACCCTTCAGTGTAAACCAAGCACCACCTCCTACTATCTGAGCTCTCACTACCACAGGCACCGCAGTGCCATTTCCTTCTCTGACCTGCTGTGGCAGGAACCAGCAGCGTGCTGCCGTCACAACCAGCCGGCGCAGCAGCCCCGACCCACTCCATGACACAGGATACGCTCCATGGCAGAGCCAGACCCCCAGAGAAGCTCCTGGCACTGCACAAGTTAGAAGCACCCTGTGCAGGCAGCTTCCAACGGTTACCAACACCTTTTTTTCTCCGTTTCATCTATAACGACAGGCATTCCTACATTATGAATGACATCTTGCATGCATACCTTTCTCCTTTAAGCTTTTATTTTTAGCAGCTGCAGTGCAACAGAAGCAAACCTCGTGGTCAGCCCAGCGCGGGCCCTCAGCCTTTGGGACGGGGGTTCTGAGGCAGCCTGGGAGGCAGCACCGAGCGCTCTGCTGTTACAGGCTGCACGCACACACACACAAACCTTTGTGCCCCAACAGCTCGCGTCAGCACTTCTACAAGAAAGCAGTTCTAGTGACAGCATTTACTGACCCGTGCTAAAAGTTAAGTTCCCATCTCACTTCTTCCGGTAGGATTTGCCCAGCTGACCAGAGAGCGATGACGCTGTCACACGTCGCACCTCCAAGAACACGTCTTCCCCAAGACTCCCACGGCTGACACAGACCCCACCAGGCCAGTCGCCAACGCACCGCTCCGTTTTTCATCCTGCCAGCTCCAAGCTTCCACGCTTGCTCACATCAGCATCATCCTCCAGCAGAATGCTCCAGGGACAAGGTGCTGGGGAAGGGCTGCTGACTGGGCTCAGGGCATGAATTAGTCATGCTTCCAAAGTATTTTCTGAAGCAGAAATAACAGAACTGAACAATTTTCACCAAAAGTCACTAGGTGACTCCTTTCCCCTTCACAACTTCATAGCCCTGAGGCAAGCCAGCATTTGAAGTTTCAGGACCAGATCAAAGCCATACGTCATACAGTACTCCAAGCGTATTTTAGCAGTCACAGACTCCAAGAAAATTCCAAATTTCATGAACTCTGTACAGACAGACTAAAGAATTTCAGGCGTGCATGGACAAACTGAAGCAGTCTCCATCCACAGCCAGCAGCAGCAGAGGGAAGAGCCAAGGCAGAGCACAGGACACGCCAGCCCTCTCATTACAGCCACAAGAACCGCCTCTCCGTGTGCATTTGCTCCAGCAGTCTTCCAAGGTGCAAGGCTGCTCTGGGGCCCAGAACTTGAGGAACTGTGGCTGCTCTCAGCTGAAGTCCAGAGGAGAGCTGGAAGTCACCCCTGCTCCTTTTTAATTACAATTAACAATTGTCTAAGCTCAGGTTTTAGATGTGAGGAGTCTCTAAAGGCACTGAGTCTTCAGTTGACACGATGGAAATCCCTTCAGCCTTTGTATACATGGATTGCACAGGACTGCCACTCGCCTTAACCATTTATCCATTTGGCTTAATTTTACTTAATTGTGATCGTTAAAGTTAAAAAATTACTTTCTAAAGGCTCTGTAACTACACAATAAATTTCTCTGACAACGCAGTTTAGAACCGCTGCCTTTCATTAAGCAAACCATTCTCTAATATGCTGTTGCAGCATCAACTCGATCAGTTATGCTGCAGAAAGGCCTCAGAATAAATCAAGAGCCCATCCTCCACCACAAAAGATAAAGTAACACTTCTCTGTCTCACCCTCAGCTGTGAAAGCAGCATGAAAATTAAAACCACAGGCAATTTTTTGTTGTTGTTTTGATGTGGAAGAAGAATTTACAAATTAACTGCAATGCATGACCTGAAGTGATTAACGGTAATCTTCCACCACTCCAGCTTCTCCTCCTATCCACACAGAAAGCTCAGAAGATGAGAACACAGCTCCGTGTGCAGAGCAGAAGGCATCAAACACACCGTTAGCATTCTGCTCTCCGCTTCACTTTTTATTCAAAGAAAAAAAAAATATCCACCAAAGCTGCCATCCATCCAGGTATGGCAAATGAGCAGCTTGTGGCGTGCCACTGTGCACCTCAGGGCAGGCCCTACACAGCCCAGGGCAGGC
>JAOWBP010004343.1:1092412-1154853 GCA_028571105.1 Tragopan temminckii
TCCGCGGCCGCGTGCGCGAGACAAAGGCGGAAAGCGAGCGGCGTCCGCGCGGGTAACGGCGTGCCGGGCAGCGCGGCTCTGAGCGCAGCGCAGCGCATCTGCCGCGAGGGATGGCTGGCGAGGAGGCACGGGAGGAGAAAGTGCCCGGCTTGTTTACTTTTCGTACCCCGCTTGGACATTAACGCCATTCCTAGTGCGGCAGCGGCGCAGAAGGGTCATCTGCGATCACAGCTTCCTCCCTTTCGGATCTCGCACGGAAAGTGAGGCCGGCGGCTCCAAGCGCGGCTGGGCTCGTTTCTTAAAACCGTTCACCTGCACGCAGACCCGGCCGCGCTCCGAAAAGAGACAGCGCCTCGCCAATTACGCGTTAGCACAACGAGCGCCAGCCGCGCCGCGCCTTCCCCGCCCCGCCCCGCACCCAGCCCCGCGCTGCGAGCCCGGAGACGGACGAGAGCCTTCCGAAGTGCCCGGTCCCGGGCTGGAACCCTCCTTTCCGCCTTCTCTGAGAAACCGCAGAAAGGAGATGTGCTGATAAAAACAGACGTCGGGCGGTGTGAGGACGGGACGGGGCAGGCGGGTACAGAGCGACCTCGGGCAGCCCTCAGCGCTCCGCCCCCCGAGGGAGCAGGCAGGGCAGCCCAGCTGCAGCCCCCAGCCCGCGGGTAGGGCTGCTTTTGCTCCGCTGTACCGGGCTCCAGCAGCAAACCACAGCAATAAGTAAATCCAAGCCTATAACAGCTGGCGGCTGAAGAAGGGTAATTAGGGACTGAAAGCTACTGGAATCAAATTAGAGACTGTCCTGGAAAACAGCGATGGTCGGAGCCAAAAGAACGAACGGAAGGTGGAGCACAGCGGAGTTCTCTGTAATTCCCAGAACAGGCACCTTAGCACAAAAGGGTCTTTTCATCCTAGCTTTGCGTTCCCCGAGAATTCTAAAACACACTTCCAGCATCAGTGCAATTAACATGTCAATTAACACAAATCTCACCAGATAAACACGATAAAATGACATTTAACACGGGCAGCAATGTGTCAGACCTATTTAATCCTCACTGCAGCCCTCCTGCTGCAGCCCATGCCGGGGTTCTGGCTGAACGCTGGAGCAGATGTGGGGTCGGTGAGGGGCAGAAGATGGCAGAGCTGCATTACCCAGCCCTCAGCAGTTTGTTTCAGTGTTATAAAGGCTGACAAAAGCAACGGTAGATGTTCTGCGAGGTTTGGCTGAAATAAAGTATTTGCTGTAGTGGGCAGAAAATAAACAGAGTCCATCTAAAAAACAAATAACTCAGAAGCAACTGGTAGCAGCCCTCAATAAAATACTTAGAAGTCAAAGCAGAGCAGAAGGAATGCATTTTGTCCCAGTGCCCTGTACTTGCACAGCTCTCCCCCCTCCTCCGCACCCAACTATTCTTCAGTTAACTAACAGAACTCAACTTTTGTTGAGGCCATGCTGGCACAGAAAAGCACCATTCAATTTAGGCATGTACGTGGACATGTGCCAGACCTTCTTACACTGTCAAAGAAAAAAAACCTTACAAAGTCTATATCCATAGGGCGCTGTGGCAACTACGTGTGAATGCAGAACGATGAAACCAAAAACCTTCCTGGGCAGACTTGCCAATTCTCTCACACTGCAAACCCACCGGTATGTCTGCAAGCCTTGCAAGATTAGCATCGCTGAGTTCTGAAGTCCCACCTTCCAGATTCAAGAACAATAACTTCCTCTCCAACATGTAATAGATGTTGGGAGGCCTTCTGGTTATAAGGTAAACTTTTAAAATATTCTCACTCAAAACCAAAGATTTATTTTATTTATATATGTATATATATATTTTTTAAAGCAAAGACTTTTTTTTTATGAGCTTGCAATATTTTGGAGCTCAAATGCTTCTGAATGCTGGGGCTTGGCAATACTGGAGTAACTAATTACCTAAATAAGAGTTATGGATTAGATCCCTGAGGCGATACTGAATTTCCAAATTCTGGCCACAAACACACCATCCATCAGAACCGAACTGCTGCCTACATCCCAAAGTTGCCCCTTCCCTCCCCACTCCCTTTTTTAAATGAACTTTAATTTCCTAATTTGTCACATTTTTCCTTCTGCCAAAAGTAGGCTGAGAACTGTCTTTTCTCTCTTGGAGAAATAAAACACAGGTAGGAAGAGCTTTAATTTTCTGGAAGACGGACAGGCACAGTATCTGGGCCAAGTTCTCCTTTTCATTTTCTCCCATTACCCTTAAAAATTTTAAATCAGTAGTGCTGCACTGGATTGGTCTGCTCTGAGGCACTAAAACCAAAATGGTTTACAGCTCTGCCTGGAAACATAACACATGGCCCCAGTGATAAGTAACACCCATAAACCCAACCGAGCGAGAAGTCACAAGATGAATCAAGAATTCCAGCTAACCATACAGGCAAAAGCACCCACTGCAGCTCTCAGCATCAGACAGCTTCTATTCACACGGGTACCTTCCACACCAAGGTTGTATTTATTGCTGCTCTAGGGATTCCATGCCACAAATATACAAGGTAAGTGAGAGTACAAAAGAGCAGGACACCACGATGTGTCACTGAGCCACGCTGTGATGATTTTAACGTGGGCAGATGAAAGCAAGAAATTGTACCCCCATGTGCATTCGGTAATCTCTCGCTGTTATCATTTCCATCATATTTAAATGTTTGAAAAATTACATTAATCCCTTCAAAGCATCCATACTTGATCCCAAATTGTTGCATGACTCTAGTAAGACAAAACCACCATGGCACTTGCAATATGAAAGCAAAAGGATTTTCAAATGTTACAAGGTTAGAAACAGAGGTGAAGCCAAATAGCCTTCATCAGGGAGGAGGCAGCATTCAGGGGAAGGAGGCTTCCATGCATCAGTGCTAAAGAGGTCTAAAGCATCACAGAGCTGAAGACCAATATGACAAAGAAACCACAGCCACATTCTGCAGTGGGCAACGTTAGGTACTTCAGTGAGTTCAAAGCAGTGTCACTTGTAAACAAACGGCTTCCATCTTGCTACATCTAATATCAGTCAAGTCCATTTCATCCAAGTTGTCATATGACAGGATGAGAACAAGGACAGTCTGGCAATAGCATTGCTTACATTAGAGGTAAAGGACAAAGGAAGCTTCGTGTCACCACATATAGGTTGCAGTCGAATGAATGCCCTATGTTTCTGCCTAGCAGCTTCACTTAGATAAGAATCAACTACACCTTACAGGATTAAGAAATAGAAAAAATAACCTCCAGTTTTAAGAAAAAAATTAAGATAGCATTACATTTATAAAGGAGTGACAACAGCAAGGAAAAAAATCAGATTTAAGGTTGGGACTGTGGCCATAATTTCATACTATAGTTATTGGAAAGGAAAACAAAGGCACTGCAAGGCATGAAAACCCAGCACTGATCATCTTTCATTTCTGAGATTTTTTTATTCCTCCCCTCCCTGCCCTCAGATTTTCCACATGATTTGTGCCACATTTCAAGCTGAACATTACAATCACTTGCTCAGAAGATCAACGTATGGCATTTTCTCATTCAGAGGGGAAAAAAAAAACTGGTTTCTCATTAACGTACAGAACTGATAGATATCTATGCCATCAACTCATTTTTATGATCCTTTTCAAACTAATTACTGCCTTCCCCAAACCAAAACCTGAACATGTTTGGGTTCTTCTTTCCTGAAGAGGGAAGGTCTTTGTGTATGACATTTTATTCCAGAGGAACACTCTTATATTTGAAATACTTGCATACAGAGGATAAGACTGCAAAAAGAAAAAAGAGCCAATCAAGCTGCTTCAGAAACAAGGAGAGTGGAGCTCTTCTCAGTCTTTTAACTACAGAACTCTAAAAACGTTCCTCCACCAGCAGCTAAAGGCACACATTAGCTTCAGTGCCTCAAATGAGCTCAGGCAGTAACCTACAGCACTCCGTCACCACAACTATGGCTCAAAAAATAACCTCTTCAGCTAGTAATTTGGTAGCTTAGAAACAGGAAGCAGCTTTTATATATACATATATACACACACACACCTCAAGCATAAACTCTGACATTCATTTAGAGAAAGGCTATCATTACAGCTGGCACTCAGCCTCGGGCTGCCCATGGCCATCTCAGGCCGTTCTGCTCTCAGTCACTCCGATGACTTCAGCGAGCGACTCCACGGCCACGACAAAGAAAGCAAAGGAAGCAAAGAAAGCAAGAGCCTCACAGAGCCCTGAGCAGCATGGCCTGAAGTAACGAAAGGCTCAGCCTTTATCAGCGACGTTGCAATCCAACTGCCATTCTTTTTCTGCGTGTATTCTCAAGAGTATACAGATACCCACAACAGCAGAAATGGAACTGAAGAAAACTTTTGGTTTTAAAAGCCTTTGAGTCCAAAACCACCACTTTGCTTACACACTACTCCTGCCGTTTGTGCAAAGCAGTCCTGCTGCAACACGGGGATCTGCGAGGAAATGGCACCTGGAGACCAACAGCCTTCTGTTGCCTGGTGGGGATGAGGGCAGGTGCACAGATCACAGCTCGTACTGACAGCAAAGTCTTGTCGAAGAATTGAGAGAGGGTACAAAAAGGTTTTGTGAGGATTTGGAATACACTGCCTGATCTTGCAAGTCTCACACATCATGCAGGGAATAGGTGCGCGCTGCAAGCTGGATTCCTTGTCAATGTGTTTCTCTTATCTGTAGTTCTAGAAGAAAACATTTCTACTGGCAGAGAAATGAAGCAATGGAAAATTAAGGGAAATTATGAAACTGAATTTGTCATTCAAATAAAATAATTTTAAATTAATTATGGCAATATTCTAAGCCAAAAAAGGTTAACAGATGCAGCAAATTATTGTTTCACACATCTTGGCAAACAAAATAACTCTTGCCTTTCAATTGCTTCCAAAACATCATTCAATAAAAAAGTCCCCCATAACAAAGGAAGTTGAGACTTCCCAAGTCCAATGAAACCACAAAAATATTTCTGAAGCGATCAGGGAAAATGCAGCCACTGCTTTTTACAATCCAACTGCTCTCCTGCTGGCAGACATCAGATGGCACTTTGGAATTCAGCAGAGCATGTACTTCAGAGAAGCGAAGCAGGAAGGTGAGGTACTGCTGATGATAAAGATGAGATATTCTGCAAAAGCATCTAGGTGCCAATAGGTGCATTCCCAGCCTGCCTGTGTGAAGATATACAATGGTATGTAATTATGTTTCAGAAAAAACATCATTTTGTTGGAAAGAGCAAGATAATTCCTTCTTTACCAGACAGGATCTGTCCCAGTCGCTCAGTTCCCTTTTAAATTTAAGTGATTCCTTTGAGATGTGCTTTTCAAACTGGATTTGCTGACATAGTTTCAAACATTTCTCAGATAATGCCACAGATTTTCAGTGGATTCTGTTGCATGCCAACAGATTTGAGTCTCAAATAGCCCTACTAAGCGGGCGTTAGGTGCTCCCTTGTCAAATCCCTTCTGGAAGGAACTTCACAGAATGATGTATTTGGTCAAATCTTCTTAGTTGTAGCTGAAATTCAGGCTGATATCCCCATTTGTTTATGTATCCGTGTTTATGCCATTAAGGCCTTACATGAAGACTGAAGAATAATCGTAAGAGAAGCTACAGTGAAAAACAGGAAAACCAGCAAGTGCAAATTCTGACAGGATTACCACTTGATTCCATCTTTCAGAGGCTCTCAAATGCTGCACACCACGACGTCTGCTGCACAAACCCTCTTCTTTTTTAGCCTTGTGCTCTCACATTCCTCCTGCAATACTGGAAGCAAGTTCTATGATTTCTCTTGGAGCTTGGCTAATCCCAGGCAGAAAGGCAAACAGCAGGAGATTCTCAAGCAGGGTTGTAATAAGCCATGCTGTCACTTTGGAAACTGCATTTGAGGCATCTGCAGTAATTCTCCAGCTGAATTCCTGTAAGATGCATGCTGGCTCAGCAGCACTGCCCTAAGCCACCAGCAGTTCTTTGCCCATGAGTTCCCTGCTCCCAGTTCCCACTACTACTGAGCTATCAGCAGAAGATCCCAACTCTCCTGTAAACCTGGAAGTGCTGCTTTCGTACAGATGAGACAATGGTCAGAAAAAAGGAGGCAAAAACTCCAGCCTCCAAGCTCAACAGTATCGTTCCCAGCACAGTGGAAGCCAGAAGTAGGATCACACCTCATGCGTGGAGGGCATCACATTCCTCTAAAAAACAGCTGAGTAACAGCTTCTGGCTCCTCCTCATGCTGGGATTCATTGGGACAGCAGTTACCTCTCAGCCCACACCAACTTCTATTGCAGAACTCCAGACTCATTCTCCCATGGGAATCGTGTTCCCAATTCTCCACCCCCTGCATCCTTTGAATAGTTGCAGATACACAGAATCTGAAACCTGACCCTGGTCATTCCTAGCCATTCATTAAGGTTACTTTTACTGTGCTGAATTCACAAGACCAAACTAATGGCACAGCTACTGTGCATGCTCCACAGGCAAAAAGAAGATGGGAGCTTAATGACAAAGGTGGGGAGCTGAGAGCAGTGGCACCAGCATAGGGAGTGGGAAATAGCACTGCAGTGCCAAGGAGCTGTCATGAACCTACAGCTTTGTCATCTGTACTTAGCCTTACTTGTAAGGCAAATAGTGCATGCCTTTCCCTGTGTTGTCAGTCCCCTAATAATTGCCCAAGTGTGTTATATAACAAAGGAAAAAAAATGCTCTACAGTCAAGTAGTACCACAAACCAAGCAATTAAATAGAACTTTGCACATCAAGCGGGGATGAAACTGCATTCTGTATGAGGTAGGGAGAGAGAAAAAAGGAAGCTGAGGCTCAGTGCAGCTCACAATCCTTTCTTTCTCTGCATATGTTCAAACATATTCAATACTAATGCACCCATGTTCTTACTACCACTATACTGGAAGTGGTCTCTAAATCTAACAGTACACACAACATCACGCGGAATGGAGAATCTTAAATGTAATGAAACAGACAAAAGAGTTACTGTTGGGCCCAAACTCTAACTTAGAAAGGTTAATGTGATGGTATTTTCTTAGAAACACAATTTGACCTAATCTTGTGTGGGTGTATATGTGTATGTACACACACACACTTAATTCTCATCATGAGCTTTCACCTTTTACGTGAAGCTGACTCTCAATTCACAAAATGCCACTTTGGGCAGAAGTCACAGATACTCTGATTGACATAAGAACTGAAGAATGTCAGTGCTTACTTATGGCCACAAAGTACCTCTCTCTGTGTACCAATGGGGAAAGTCTTTGAATGCAAACATTTTTGTTCAGCTTCCCAGCTTTGACAGCTTTTCTACAACCCATGAAGCCATGCCAATTTAAACCAACTCAGGATATAGCCCTGTGTTTAATAAGTTTCGTGTGTCTGAAGTTTTATTAAAAAGACAATATTCTTATTATTAGAAAGTTATGTTCTGGATGGTTAGCCATCCAGTGATAACATCTCAGCTTCGAGCTTTCAGCCTCCAATTGTACGTGCCCTGCACTCACTTTTGTATCTTCTCCCCCTCCAACTTCAGTTCCAACTGTGAAGAGCAGCAGAAGGCTGACTTGAAAAGAAGCAAAATAGAACCAAGAGGATTAAACTAAATCCCTCACACATGAAGAGCATTAAAATTTATCAAGCCTGTAAAAAAACATCATCAACAAGAGACTTTAATGTGTAGAAGATGCATGATAGGTGCTACTCACCAGTAACTCGGGGCTTATTGGCCTATGCCTGCATTTTGTAAATTTTTTTTAAACATTCTTTCAGTGCAAAGTTTAGGGATGCAAACACAAAGAAATTAAAATGCATCTCCGCTGTTTTTAACACAACCAAATTTTCACTTCCATAAACTAAGAGAGATGGGCTGCCACGCAGCCCCTAGCACTCGTAGCCAAGGAAGGAAACACAGTGAAGAACATAATTAAAAACCAGAAGGATTTTTAGAAGATTCCTATAAACCTGATAAAAGCTCTATGATTAAAAGCTCATGAAGTATTACATTTTTACAGTAGAGGAAAGGTTTTCGGTAAGTAACTAATGACCTTTTGTCCACTGGGTTCTCAGCCTTGAAAAGCACTTCACTCGACCACTTCAAAATCTGCAGCACTGCACGTATGTACCCTCTGTAGTCTTTCCCTAGAAAGCAGAGAGCTGGGAAGCGCAATTCCAGTTCTGGCTTTGGATCACAGTGCTTCTGCTGAGCTGAGCATCTTCCAAAAGCTAGGGTTAAAACACCCGAATTCACATCTCTGGGTACACACAGTAATCCAAACTAGCACTAAATCCATGCAAGTTAGGCAAGACAGAGGTTGCATTTAACCACTTGTTCAACAGCAATTAACAACATGCAGCACTTCGCTCCTGCTCACTGGAAACTGTGCTGGTTACAGCTGGCTGATTATTGCCTGGTGCAGGAAGGAGAGAGGGGCACAAAACCTCCGCACAGTCTGAAGGTCTGGCTGGCGCTGACTTCCACAGAGGGCTGTGAAAACATTCTTTGCCCGCTCCTGACTCTACAAAGATTCTCATTAATATTAATAGATGCATGTCAGCATCATTTTGCACCTCTTATTGTGAGGACAGTATCTCGCAGAAACCCATCCTCTGGGAAAAAAAAGTCTCATTAAAAAATAATTCCTGCTATTCCTAATTAATACCTGAACAAACCACCTATGATCCATTTAGACTGTCCAAGAAATCAATTTCTCCCATTAAAACAACTTCAAGATGCTTTTCAGAAAAATTCCTCCCACTTTCTTCATTCAGTATTAAGAAGCCTGTGCACAAACTTGTGGCAATTGCAGCACATCCCCGACCTCCATTTGTAGATCCGATATTCCTTATGAATGGCCAGAGGTCTGTCTTGTATATGCAAATGTCAACGAGCACACCTAGTTCCCATGCTCCATTTGCATATTCTAAATTCACACTGAACACACCGAATTCACTCATCAGTAAATGGAGTGAAAGAAGTCTCTAAACAGGCTGCCGAGGATGAGGAGCTATTGCTACAGAATAAGCTTGAAGTTGGAATCAATAATAATAATGATGATTAGAATCGATGTTGGAATAAGGCCTTGATTTTTGTCTCCTGAGGACTTCAGAAAAACTATTACCCATTTGGCACATTGCCCATATCCTCTTTTCCTTTTCTCAAGTTGTCCAATAGAAAAAGACTTAATTTCTTAAATCTTTTTACACAGTGCAAAAAAATACTGAGACTGTTACAAAGCTCTCACTACAAAACCCTTCACTAAAAACCCTTGGATTCCACTCTGACAACCAAACATGGAAAACTGACGTTCATTTGGAGAGATCATGAAAGATTCAGCATGCTCATAACATGGAGATAGCCCTCAATTCTTGCCCAAAGGATAACCAGATTGCATATAATCACTTTGACCACTCCCAAATGGAAAAGCTCCCACTGGAGTAATAGCATAGTATGTCTTACAACATGAAGCTGAACAGGGTGATAGAAATGAGCATCTCTATTGAGGAAGCATCTGACTAGTGCATGAGCAATCCCTACAGCCAGCAAAACATATTATAGCTTTTAATTTGTGTGCTCTTGACAGTGGAGTGTGATAAATAATAAGAAAATTGTAATCACTCTACATTCTGCACAAGCCTGAAGGTTTCATCCTTCATTTAATGCTATCTGATGAATTCTAGCAAGTCTGGGAGGAATTTGACCCTCAGTATGCTTCATGAAGATTCCTACAAATAACTGCACGTTAAATATTAACTGTACATGTTTAGCTAATCCACTGTTTTATATCATTTAGAAGCTACTCAAAAGACTTCAACACAACCGATGAAGCTCCTGATCCCATAGCAGGGATGTGCAGGTTGGTGTCACTTCCAGGAGCTGCATGGCCATAAGAGCCACGTAGACCCCAGTGTAACTTCAGCTCTTTCATTAAGTTTCCTGGGAAGTGATTAGACCTTCGGCCGTCGCTGCAGAAAACTCATGCTTCATCAGTTCTGTGGGCAAGGAATTTCATTCTGAAGCTATTAATCAGGCACTTTGCACAGTCATTCAGAAAAAAAGAAATGAAGGTGAACTTGTGCCTACGTAGTTTTTTTTTTTTTAAATAGGAAAGGACATCTCCCCCCACCCCCACTAATCACAAGGATAATGGCCTCTCCAGCTTCTACTTGCTGCTGTCACACTTCTAGCCTAACCATTGCAGGCTACTCCTTTCAAGTGAAGTCCCATACTCAGGCATCTATACGAACACAGGCATGGCAGCTATTAATAGGAACATTATGCTAATGTACATGATGTAAATGCTGGCCTGAATGCAGTTCAGTGCAGGTACAATTGTAGAGCTGCCTGGCACTATTGAGAAACAACCTTTAGAATCCCCATAGCCTGGAGTCTCTCTGAACTGAACAGTGTTTTCTCAGGAAAGAGACCTTCACAAATGGTACTGCTGCTTCTGCATGACTTACCTTGCACGTCAGAGTAATTTGCTAGTTTAAGTAATGTAAAGATGGAAGTAGTTTATTGCTGCAGTTAGAGAACACAAATCAGACAAAACAGTATCTGGAAATCTAAAGTTATCACAAAACTTAAGTTTGCATCATTAAAAAAATATCCATCATTCCAATAAACACAAAACAAGTTATGCAGTGCTCCTTACACAAACAATAAGACTTCACAGGAGGGAAATTCCTGCTTTTCATACTGTTCTCCCTATTCATAGCCTAACTATTTCTAATGGAAATTTTGTTTGCTATTGAGATCATGATTCAGCCGTGTTTTCCAGTCACCAGACCATCACCATACTTACAGCAAGGGCACGGATTTAAAGGAAGCTGTGAGGATCTCTCCTTAGGACGCACACATTTTACCAATATCCCACGAGCTAAGAGGAAGCAGGAGCACCATTTAAGCCAAGGCTTTGAAATCTGAGCTACCAAACTAAGCAATGAAACATCAGCTCTGGGCTACCAGAAGACAACTTATGGAACGAAATGCCGATGACAAACGAGATGCACCCGACTTTCTGGAATGGAAAATTCTGCAATTGGTGAACTGTAGCAACAGGTAAAATGAGCAGGCTGTTACCTGCAGTACAAGCTGCTGCCAGGCGGTTGCCAGTGGCTGACCATTGCCAATGTTGCAAATGCTCATGCGGTCTGCGGGCTGATTGGCACGCTCAAGTTGCAAGGAGACATTGCGCCGCTCTTCCTCGAGTGCACGGGTAAGCCGCTCGAAACGAGCTTCTTGCTCCTTAACAGATGCTAAAATGCTGGCAGCAGACCTGATATCATAGTCATCCATGATTGCTTTCAAATGCTCCTGCCTGTTAACTGACAGGGGCAAATGGAGAGGGTTAGGCAAAGGGGTGGGGAGGACACAGGTCAGAGGTTAAGAATAAAAATGCACATTGTTAGTCACTGTACCAAAATAGCATTCATACTAAGAAGCAAATTCTACTACTCTTTGAAAAGACTTCCCTTCTTTCCACTGATTTGATTTTCAATCTAAAGTAATTAATCCAGTGCTTCTCTATGAAGAAAAAATATATATGCTCACCTTGAATAGACTTGATGTTTAATTCCTTTGATCTTTTTGCTAAAATTGCTCGACAGGAATATACATCCCTCTTGCAGAGCTGATTTCACTATGCAAATAGTAGCAGACTTAAAAAGAATGATATAAAAAAGACAACTGGGAGGGGTGAGGAATGCCACCTTTCTCACTACAGACACCTGGCACGTTTGACTTGAACAGCAGACGAGAAGTCTAACATTTTCAAAGCTAAACTACATAGTACAAAAAACAATTGCATTCATTTTTCCAAGTGAATGGAATCCCCCAAATTTAGCAGACAGCAGCTGAAAATAGTTTTCCATTTTAAATTACAGGAGTATGCCGTAACATGAAAGATATTTTTAAATACAGACAGTGCAATTGCAGTTGAAATGTGCTTGATGATTTCAGCATGGGAGCCAATGAAGCAGTCCTTCATGCAGCTGTTCACTAATAATGTAAATGAAAAAGCCCATATCAAACATCTTCAATGGAAAACACACAGGATTGCTTGTCTTTCAGTGCAGGAAAAAGAATTCAGAGAAGAACTAGATATGTGATTACGTCCTGCCTTCTGTCTTCACTAGAGTTATGAAGAATTTCATTTCAAACTATTTCTACCTGTATGGTACATGGAGCAAAACTCCCTTCAATTCCACAGATCTATCATTTGAACATCAGTTAAGATGTTTTCATAACAGTATAAAACCAGCAACAGAACATAAGCATTAACTGGTGGCTTCAGTGGAATCTTCTTCACTACAGCTGAACTAGTAACTAGTTTACTACTGCATGCTAGTAAAATACCTGCAGCTTTTCGGAGCTGAGCACAGTGGTACAGTTTTCTTCAGGTGCTGTAATCCAAGTGAACTTTATACTCTGTGCCAAGAGTTACACTATCTAGAAAGGGCCCCTTCATGTGTATCAGAAGCAACACTTCCTCCCAGAGAGATTCTTTGTTTTCCCCATTTATCAACAACAGTTAACACGAGCACTGGTGATACCAAAGCTTGGCTTCCAGAAGCTGAGCATTTCATCACTGTGCGTGAATTGAATTGATGCTTTTTTCACATCCAATACATTTATCAGGTCTTTTTCCTGTGTTGAATCTATAGCAGCTAATAATAACGTTCTGCAGTATTCCCAGAAGAGGTATTAGTCAGTATAACCACACTGCATGTTATCACATAAGTTTGCTGGAAACTTATAAATAACCTTGAGGTCTCTCTTCTCCTGAAGTCATCCAAAAGGCCCACACGACACTGAAGCAGAAGTAACGGACTAAAAATCCACAGCAGATACCTTGATTTCACAGGAAACAACCTGTCAATAGCTCTGTGGTTCAATGTTAGCTCCTAAAAAGTTGCTTTTGAAAGGAATCCGAGTGTTAAGAAAACATGCTGGAAAACGTAAGGACTACTACGTATTAATTTCACAACGTTTACCATCATGATTTCAGTTTCTCATGCTTTCAGCTCAGTAAGCACAAGTGTAATATAATAGAAAGACTGTTCTTACTTATGCATTGATTTAACTCCTGCTGATATTCTGGAGGGAAACCAAAAACCAAAGGGTTTCCAGATGCCACACACTGGTCAAACATAGACCTTGCTGTCAACTTCAGAGATCTTCCACTAAGAATCTTACTTTGCAATGCTCGTTTATTAAAAGTCCATAAAACCATCAGAGGGCATGAAGGTTTCTGCAAAGGAGAATCACCATCCAACAGGACAGTGAACTTGCAGGAAGTCCATGCAAAGCAGGACAGTACTGCAGGACTCACCTGCTACACCTCAGCAGGATTTAGCCCCAGCACAGCTTACACACAAATACAGCCACGCTTCCTGGACCTAAGCTGTCTGATGTGCAGCCAACTTGCAAATATCCACTTCTGTGCTTCCCTACTTTGCACAGATGGAGCCAGCTCTGCCTCCCAGCAGTACAGACATGCTCACAAATTCCTCAGGAGTTTTATCCTGGATGTATTCATCCTGGATGTTGAGATGAAACTCAACAAAAATCCAATGCAGGATGAAACTTTTCTGTCCTAAGTTAAACAACTGGCTTATGTGTCATAATGGTAAGCCCACATACACGTAACAGAAGGAAGCAGAATCAAACTATAGGAGTCCTAAGCATTCCTCCAGGTTTTTCCATCAGGAGAAGGTCAGAATTGAGCTCTAGTGGAAAGTAATCACTGTAGAGCTCATCATATATGCTGTAACAATTTACTGTGTTTCTTCATGGAGACAAGAGTTCCATCTTAAAAGTAAAAAAGCACTAAAAATTATCCAGCCTCAGGTTAAGCTTCATTTTAAGGATTTAAAATACTCTCTACTTAAAAAAAAAAAAATACTTGAACCTCACCTGAGAACATATAACTGCAAGTTTCTTTTGTAGGACCCTCAGATTACTCAGGGAATTCATTGTCTGCAGCTAAAACCACTTTTTTCTCATATGTGACCATGATATGAGATAGCCATTCTCTTTTGGGAGCCCGTGAGCTGGATAGGTCTATGGAATGACTTCAAAACATGAACCAATTAGGACTGTGGGAAGAATACAACAAGATGTCAACTGCAGTAACTAAATTTACAAAATACACTCCCTTTAAAATATATATTGAAAGTTTCTGTTCTAAAGAAAGGCATTAGCAAGAATAGCACGTGAAACTGTGAAGCACTTCCTCTACTACAGATCCTGAAGCAGTAACAGCTTGAATGACTGAAGCTACATCTGATGGCTTAGCTAACGTATAACTTTCAAGTCACGTTCTCAGAATGTGACAAAGACCCCATTCTGAAAATTCTGAATGAGCTATAAGAACTTGATGCCACACATGAGATCCTAGAAACTTTGGCTTCTCTAAATGGTACAAATCTCTTGAGAACTATAGAGATCTCCATGCAGAAAATGAAACATTAACCTCCTTCCAACAATAAATGTGGTGCTTCTTTTCTCTGCACATTCTTTTCTCTGCACAAAGAAAGACATAAGGATGAAAATAAACAGTATATTTTCAGATGTACAATTAGTGACCACAAAATTCCTAATTGCTATGCAGAAACAGCAGGACCAGTAACTGCCTTTTAAGAACAATTGGACAAAGACTGGCTTCTGCATTTCCAATGATTTATTAGCAGATAAATACTTGTTTGCTGTTGATTGCACTCCCAGTTACTTACTCGGGGTTTCAACAATTTACATTATCAGCAGTCTAGACTATAGACTAGAGGAGGAAAATAGAAGTACTGACTCATGAGTTACTCAGGCTGCCACTAGCAATTTGCTGCAGTTTGTGACTAAATTAAAGTGCACTGAAAAGCCTATGACTAAATGAAAGTATTAGACCTACAGCAGCCAGGTAAAGTATATTCCTTAGGCTGCACTTCTAAAAACAGCAAACACTTTCCTACAAGGTGTCAAAGGCTACGCTGACAGCAGCAAATCCTCTCCCACCTGCCTATGTGACTCTAAATACATTACTGTGCTGTGTTAGAGTTAAAGCCAAGTAAGAGGATCTATTTTTTCTGACTGTTCATGTGAAGAACTAATGCATCAGATGGCCACCTATGGGTCAATACAGATTAAGTGTTCAATAGGGATGAAAATCACCCCTGTGCAAAGAGGCAAGAAATGGGGAGCCCATACACTGCTAATGCCTCACCTCACGCTCGAGTTTGAAGGATCTTGAAGATACTGGCATGCCCAGGGTCACTTGGTCCTCAGCACATTAATTTTGGTAATACAGAATGTAGCTGATGGTCAATAATTGTCAAAGTGCCCTTGAGATAGAGGTATCAGTTTCTCTGATATTTGTGCATCTAAATTGAGCAGTCCTTGAGAACCTCAAATCCCAGCACTGCTCAGAATGTTCTGCCTTTCTAAAGCAATTGCATACTAGAGTGAGCTGTGCTTGAAGAGAGCAGCCCACCAGAGCATTGCAGAACCTTCTCTTGGGGAAGGGGAAGTGCCTCTCAAGGCACACAAGAAATGTCTCAGCTCCAGTAGTCCAAATACTGAGCATTGCTATTGCACCCTCCCAGCCCGGTTTAAGTCCTCTAGGTCCTGCTAGCAAGAAATGGTACTATGATGAGCAACAAGCAGCTTTGTCTGTATAGCAAATTGACAGCTGTAGTAGCAAACATGAAAGCCTGTAAGCATGCATGGAAACAGTTGCTATGTGCTTCTACAGGGAGGAAAACCATCAGCTTAAAAGCAAAAATGGGGCTAAAATAATTTGTGAAACTGAAGCATAGCGCATGCTAATTAAGTTTTCACCCTGAAGTGCTATAACAGATGAGCAAATGACTGTTATCACCCATGCCATATCACAAAGCATGCAAAGAAAACCAAGCAAGATACACACCTAGTGGATTACTGGGGTCTGAATGTCAGAGATGCTGTGACATCACTCGCTAAGACTAGGAAAGTATTGACAAAGTAGGACAGCAGCCTCAAGCAGAACCAGCTCTAAGAGGAAAGAGAAGAAAGAGTTAGTTAATAAGGTATTACAGCCTCTTCTGCATACACTCACTTTCTAGGTTCTCCTTAGCATGCTGTATAAATTATTTATAACACTGTTTTGCTCCTAACATAGAAGAAAAAGAAACAACATTCAAAGGAGGCAATCTTGAGACTGCTGAAGACTACAAAATAATATCAAAAAAAGGTTTGTGATTTGTTATCAGCAGTCAATACCTACAATTCCTGAGAGTCTGCTGAACTGGGGCAGACTAAACTGGAGCACTGAGTTTGAACATTACAGAACTTGGATGTTGTAGCCAAACGTTTTATAACACAGAAA
Organism: Tragopan temminckii; assembly: GCA_028571105.1. NCBI lineage: Eukaryota > Metazoa > Chordata > Aves > Galliformes > Phasianidae > Tragopan > Tragopan temminckii. The sequence goes on from JAOWBP010004343.1 coordinate 1,108,780, forward strand.
TCTAACATGACACCCTTTAATTAATAGCAATTATCTAGGCACACAACTTGGGCGTCGTTTTTGAGGTATGAGCCCCCAAACAGTGCAGGAATGTTTCATGGATACCTACCAGAGAGGGTGGATTTCCTTCTAGAAAATGCACGCAGCACAATAGTTTAAAGTCACTTTCATTAGCCTGTTTGTAAGCCAATCCTATAAGAAAGCCAAGTGAAAGTAGGCTCTTGGATGTTAGGTCTTTTATTTAACTTGGTAAATCTCTGACCTGTTTAGTCATAAAGCATTTAGCACCACACTTCTCTGGGTCACTGGTTGCAAATATAGTACCTGTTTTTACTGGATAATGTAGAGAACAGAATCCATTTCACAAAGGCATGGTTCCATGAAGCAGCATAGCCAGTTTTAAGCTACAACCATGCAGAAATGCAGCAACCACACAGCACGAAGTACAGAGCCAGTACAAACTTACTTTGCTCGTTCAAATATTTCAGAACACTTTCAGGGAGTAATTTTGCCCCAGCAGATTTCATGCTTGACCAGGTACCGTCTGCCTTCTTGAAGCCAGCATAAACACTATTTCGTATCTTTTTGCCAAATTACCAGAAATAGGATCCTTTCTTTGCATTGATTCAGTCTCAAAGGGCAAGGAATTGCCATGTGAAAGAGACACAACTCATTTTCCTTAAACTAACTGAAGTAAATGCTGTGCTCAGAACTTACTAGAAAGAATAAAACTGGCGAGGATATGCCCGTGCATGAAAGCAAGGAGGCAGAGCGGGAGAAACTAACGCTGAAGTAACTGACCAGGAGGAATAAATTAAGCATAATTCAGTTTCTACAGACAAAAGAGCAATACTTTGCAAAAACAAACACACGTTGCACGTAACAAATTCCAAATAAACTGCTTCTCAGACCTTATGGTGAAATTTGTCTTGAGTGCAGCTCTTTCCACTGCTGCTCTGGTTGAGGGAGTTCTGATTTGACCCTTACGTGACAATCTCCACCAATGAATAGCAATGAGGAATTCACAAAGAAAGCTATTTCAATATAGTTCTCTCATAGGCACAGACAGACACACTGTGTGGGCATCAAAAGAAACAAAAAAGCTGGTCAGGGTTTTTTTTTTTTTTCCTCAATTCTTAGGACAGAAGCAGTCTGTGAAACAAGGCTTCCACTAGGGAGAAGGCAAGAGGAGAGGAAATGCTAGAACTCTAGGAAGGAACTTTGGATCTTAAAAGCATAGCAATGAACACTACCAGCTTGCCAGTTCTATCACTGCAGAAAAATGTCTGCATAAAACATTCAAGCATTACATCAGTAAGAGATTTCACCCAGACATCCAGCAGGAATCATTTCACAGAAACAAACTGCAGAGTTACAGAACAAACTACACTCTGGGCTGAGCAACACGCACAAAACCACATACATACACATCACTGCATGCACTGTGCTCTTCTAAGAACCTACACAGAGGTTCTATAGAGGTTTTAAGTAGTACTTCTATATATATATATATATTTAAGCACATGTATATACATACTTACACACACTAAAATATATAAATATTGTATTAATATTATGTTATAGATAGTATATTATATAAATTATACTTATATATTTAAATAAATGGAAATGTAGGATACATATATAAAAACTATACTAATTCAAAGCACTTCTTGCATCATCACACACATACTTACACACATATTTACGATCCCATGCAGAAAGAAGCGCACTGAACAAAGTCCCCCCGGTACAGATACAAGCCTGCTGGCAAAGTTGCATTTTGAATCACAATTTCAGTTTGCAAGAACAAAGCTAATTCTACAATTGTACCAATGCCTACCACTGCCAGCAGAAATCTGCAGCGAGACTTCCACCTTAATGTGTCATTTAAATACAGACCTTCTAGCTAATCTCTCCTGATTCACCGGTACACATTTAAATGAGACCAGCCATGGTCTTTGTATTGACTGCCTTGGAAAATGACTCCTCACTTCATAGCAACACATTACCTCAAGTTCTTCTGGATTTTCTTCCAAAATGCCATGCAGTGTTTTCAGGGCTGGGTGACGCAGCAGGCCCACATAGCTTTAATTATACTGTCACTCTGTCTCCCTAGTAAGATATACTTCTATTGCTATGGCATATTCCCAAAGGGAGAGGAAAATAAATTAGAGCAATACAAAACACCTCTGTAACTACTCACATATAATAACATAAATAATTCAGAAGAGCATGATACAAAAATCACCCTTGTAAAGATATTTCAGTATGAAGGAAAAGTTTTAGCTTATGAGTGGTTCTACCCCAAAGTTCCATTTCATTCTGAAATTTATCATTTCTAGACCAGAAGAGCGTGACAGCGCCTTCCTGAAGCACAGCCCGTGCTCCTCCAGCTCTAAGAACTTGTCTGCACTGAGTAAGCTTAAGTCTTCAATCACAGAGCATTCGTTATGCCACACTTCCCTCGAAGATCACGTTGGTGTTAATTAAGCATAAAATAGCACAGCAAAGTGGTGCTGTGTTCGCTCACGCTAAGTGTCCACCCTAAGGTTTAATGGAGTATGTGATGGACTGTGAGTTCACACTGTGAGCTGTAAATTCTCTGCACAAATACCTCCTGCCCCACATTTTCACATAAGTATTTAGGTGAAACAGTTTTTAAAAAAAATCACATACATATCAAAAGATGGGACAGTGCAGAGACGGCTGCATTCTGACTTTGGTATAAGTTTGCAGAACGTGAATGTGACAGCTCAAATCCCCTGCTATTGTTCCACCTCAGCGAGTGCTAATTCCACCAAACTCAGTCAGGACCATGAAAACACAGGCATCATTCATTTTTTTCATTCCCATCATAAAAGGAGTCACTGGTTTGCAGAACTTAATTTCCATTTATCTGCTTTACTCGGGTAGCATTTGGGAAACAGCACTTTATTCTCCCATATCAAGAAGCCAACCCTGTAACACAAATTGCATATCTGCTACTTCTCAAACCTCTGACTCATTTTCTTCGTGGCTTGAAATTCTGCAAGTATGATTGCTACTGGCTTGATTAGTTCACAGGCCAATCACTTTAACACCCTATAACACATGCCAACGCATCCTAAAACAGCTGCATGTCATTGATTTTTCAAAGGTCTCCCCCACTGAAATCAATAAGCAGCTCTACTTAAAATGGATTGCACTTTGTGGCCCCTTTCTGATTCATGTATATTCAGGTTTCCAAGTATTCTCCCAGCTGCTGTTAGCAGAAGCTACAGTATGAGCTGCAGCACTGCCCCTGACCGCAGTCCGACTCCTGCTGCCATGGGGTGCGCTGGTCCCTCCGCAGCGAGCAGAGCCAACCTGCAGCTGTCTGTATCAACTTGAACCTAGCAGAAAGCTCCACCAGAAAGCAGAAAATTTCAGTAGATTGCCATTTTACTGAAGTACTGCCTTCCGCACAGCCAGAGCAAGCAGTACTGCTTACCTGAATGCAAGATTCCAGGTGTCGCAGTAACTACCAATGCACTAGCACTGCTATCTGCATTGGACAGTATTGGCAGACCTGGTCTCATCTCATTTTCAACAGAAAGACTTCCTTATCATGCTGTACTGCCTTGCTGGGCTATACCGCAAGCAATGCCACCAAAAATCAATGGGCCTATTGTCAGAACAGGCTATTTCAATGAAAAAGAGATATCTAAATCAAAAACAGTGCATTTCATAACTTCACTCTCCAGTCCTTATTTTAGCATTTTAAGGCTTGCCTCCCTTCATGCAAAGTCATGTTTGGCCATAAGTAAGTGAATCACATGAACAAACTGCAACAACATTATGATTTTTTTTTTTTTTTTAAACACAGAATACTTAGAAGATTTCACTATACAATACAATCCTACCCTCAACTGGAGGCCAGGAAAAATGTTTTGCACTTTGGTAAAAGTGCTCCCATTATGAGAGAAAGTCCACAGAAAGCAACACAACCCAGAGCTGCCTGCATGCTGCCTACAGCTGAGAGCTGCCGTGTTTACAGCCACTGCATCTCCATTTGCTGACGTGCGAGAACAGAGGCCGTGGTCGGCAGCCGTTTCCATAGCCAGACCCGTTTCTCACTGATAAAATGGAACAACTGAAATACTACAGTAAGGCTGGAAAATCCTGCAGATGGTTATGATCATCATTTCATAGGAGATGTTGTTGTTGTATCCTCTAACAGACAAAATAACAAAATGGCAAAGCATCAAAGACCAGGACGGCTCTGCGGTTAAGCTGAATAGCAGCCTGCTTTCTCTCCCAAATGCTCCAGTAGCAGTGGCAGCAGGCAGCACGCTGCAACCAGCTGACACTGGGAAATGGTCCTTCACTGCAGTTAGAGAGGAAAAAATTAAACGTGACCCCACAAAGCGGTGAGCACTTAAAGCTCAGCAACAGATGTGCCAAATGATTTATCCCAAGCAGGAGGAGTTAACTGATGCTATAAATAGTGCTCTGAATTAAAAAAAGAAAAAAGGCCAAAGCCACAAAAACCACTCCCAAACAGACAAGTCTTACATCCAAAGCACACTGTGCAGCTTCTCTTAGGAAGTATATTCCTTTAAAAAGTGGGCTTGGGTGTTCTACATGTAGATTAACACAGATAATTTGATTCCAGGCTACTGAGAGATTTCCTTCCTTTCATGTTTCAGAACAGGGCTGCAAACAGCTAAATGAGATCTGTAGATTACAGTAGAAGAACGGCTAATAGAACTGCACAGCTACATTCTTGGGTAATAACCAATGTTCAGTAATCTAGGGCTCCAGTCTCAAGGTTTATGAAGGCATTTCCCATTAGTGCTTTTAAGATTAATGCAAATAAATGCATCAAAAGGAAACAGATCTTTTAACCCATCTCAATCAAACACCCAGCATTTTACTCCAACAAACAATCTGTCACTGCTAGGGAAAAAAATAATCACAACTCATGTTTAAAGCAAGCATCTTTGCTGTGGTTTTCCTATGGCTTTCAGGAGGAAAACAAAGAGCAAACCTCTTCTGCCTTCCCTCTGAACATGCATCTTGTCTAACTCTCACTGTCATGTCTGGTGGGTTGTGCGGCTTCTGCGTCACCCAGAAGGAAACTGAAAATATTGCTATGGACAGGAAGGATAAAGCGTCAACATTCACGTTTAATTCTCAAAGCCACTACATCAAATGAATTTTATTAGCTGCTTACCAATCAATCCTACTGCATTACTCACTCGTATTTCAACCTCTCATTAAAACCAGCCAGATTTAGACCCCACATTGCCTTAAATCAGGACCAGTATCAATGAAAAGGAGATTAAAGCAATATGAAGAGGGATGGAACAGAATGAGGCCCACTAGCTCTAATTCTCTCCAGTAACATCTGTCTTATTCTAAATTAAGTGTTGTTTTTTTCTACCAAGCTAAATGTGGAAGCCTGAGGCACAAAGTAAGCCTACTCAGAGCAGAACTATAGATCTGCTTTCTGCAGTTGTATGTGCAGATCAAGATGGCTCAGATAGACCTCGGCTGTCTCAGCATCTGCAAATTTAAAATGCAGTCCGAGTTCATTTTACCCTCATAAGCTTAGGATGAAATGCAAGTTTGTCTGGTTAACACCACAGCTGCTTTAGAGCTACAAGACAAGGATGCATCTGAGAACTGATAAATAATATCTGAGCAAAATAGAAGTACTGAGCTCATCTTGTGTCATGAATGGTCATTCAGTTAATGCATAAACATACAAGGGCAGGAAAAACAGATACATTTTAATGACAGTCTCAAAGAAACTCATCATTCCGTATGGTGGATTTTGGCAAGTAAAAGCCGTTTTGCTGGCAGTGTTAGAGATGTTGTTACACATTGCAAAACATCCCCTCCAGAGCCTTGCTGTCTGAGGGGCAGAAACAACACCACGAGAACTGCCCATTTACTCCTCTGCATTCAGGTGCAAGGCAATGTTTCATCTTCAGAGTAGGAATCTTGTCTCACCCAGAAGCATTTTCTGTTCTATCAGCCAAGCATGCTGTTTCCTTCAGGGTTATACTAGCAGGCAAAATAGCCTTCAGAGAATAATGTTCAGGACATGACTTGTTCATATCACTGGGTAAATCAAGAAGCCAAAGTAACCCCATTGATTGTGCACATTCTAATGTTCTGTACTCATTTAGTGCTTTCACTTGCGTGGAATAGAAGTGCATAGTGTTTGTTACATTCATCTGCTTATCAATAAAGATTTGACACCACTGCAAGTAACAATCTTCACAATTAAGATTTGACTATTTACTATACGAGTTTTACTTTAAAAAAACCAACACATTGGTTTATAACTACCAACATTTGAACATCTCAAGTTTTCCCTGACAGGCCTGTCTCCCAGGCTCACTTCCTCTTTTAGACAAACTTCAGCTACAATAATTTAACTCTCTCATATCACTAAGAAAAAAACACAAGCATGTTCTTCTTCTAGTAGAGGCCCAGAAGACAGAGCCAAGCAATTTGCTATCAGTCAGCAGCCCCACAGCTGCCAGCACAGTGCAGAGGTGCTGGATGTCTCTCTTCAGCTTTGCATGCAGCTCAAAGGCTGCAGAGGTCACCACAACCTTGCTGTCACCACCATATTAACACCCATACTGAATCTCAAGGGATTTCCCTCTTTCTTGTTCCTCCTTTCCTGCCTATAAAATCTGCACCAAATTTGCCTTATAAGACTTTATCTAGACTCCATTTAGACTACTATTATTGTGCTGTATTGTGCTCCTCTTAAATCTGCAGTTCAGAACAACAAAAGGAAACTTCATGCTTTTGCTGTTGGCATCCAAATAAAATGAAAGTGAGTTTCTGAGACAAAGAGAAGATTAAAGGTAACGTAATATCTATTTCCCAGAAGATGAATTCAAGTCTTACAAGATAGTCCTAATTACAGACATACCCTAGTTTTCCCAACACTTAGATTCCAAACACCTTTATCACTAGATTCTATCCCATCATAGCAAAGAACCACCAAAGAGCCTTACAACCAGTCACAGGAAGAAGTGATACAGATAACTTCCTCAGTGGCACACTGAATAAGAAAAGATTTTCTTTCTGCTCTCCTAATTCAAGACAAGAAATCCAGCAGTTACAACTGAACACTCTGGAACCAGACATGGAAAAATATTGATAGCAGAGGCAGTAGAAATCTCTGCATTCAATTATTTTCTAAAATAGCAGAAACAGTTGTGCACCTTGGCCTCAAAGCTTGTCAACTGCTGCACTTGAAGGTCCTTCTGTTTGTGGCCTGGTGGCACATAGACTCAAGGAAGCATGCCACTGAATCGTGGCATGAGGTCGACACTGATCTAAAAACCAGTAGGAACTGGGAAAAGTACTGTATTTAGGGACACCAATATCAGCTGTCATTTGGAAGGGTTATTTTCTTCCAGATAGCTATAGTTAGATATTGACTTCATTCCTTTCAAGGCAATTCTACTTTAGTATCTTAGACTAAATCTTAATGCTTTTCATAGTTTATGTTACAAATCAGTAATATTTTCTCTTTCCAGGGACGCACTTATCACAATTGCCTAATTACACTCATTTGGATGCAGAAATACTTCTTCCTGATCATTAAGTATCTGCTTCAAGAGACAACTTTCTATTCAAATACTCCTTTTTAATAAACATTCTGCTGATGACTGCTGAGTGGGAAAAATAATGAAGTTTTGCTTTAACCATCTATCCACTTCAAAAGTTTAAACAAGTTTCTTCTATTATATTGAAATCCTGCGCTGTATAAGTAAGAATGCCTTCCAGCTACAACACTTCTAACTTACTTTGAGATTCTGTAGGCAAGAGATAAGTGGCAAACAGTTCAAACAGCAAGTGCAATGTAATCTCTGCTCAGAAACCTTCCCACAGAGGCTAGAAATGGGCCATACACACACCTTCAGTTTTGACATTTATGAGGATGATAACATTTAATGTAAAAGTAATTAAAAGAATAAAAATAACCATTAAAAAACAGTGACATGATACTTCTAGTTCAAAGGATTATTTTTTAAAAGAACACTTGGCTAAAACCATAATCTACCTACACTGAGAAAAATCAAATGCTACACAGACGGGAATGATATTTCAGAAAAACAAAAGAGAACTGCAATATTTAATCCCATTATTCACCACTGCAGCTCCAGGTTTAAAACAGACACGAAGTATAGAGTTGAATTTGCAGCAGCTGAAAATGCTTGTGGTCATCCTGTAAGCAACCAGAGGATGGGCCTTTTGATCTCAAGCAAGGCTTCAACATAGTTGGCGGAGTGTGAACAGAGAAAGACATCTGATAAGTGTGACCCTTACTGCAGAAGGAGGAGGAGTGCAAACAGTCTAGCTTGTTCAGATAGAGAAACACCTCAGGAGAGGAGAACAAGCTGCAAGAAGCAGGTCAGTCCTCCTGCTGTAAAAGCAGCTACAGGAAGACGACCCATAGTCAGGGATAACTCCTGCACCGTGAGGGTTAGAATAGAACTAAATGAGAATTTTGATGACAGAAGAGGAGAAACAAGGATCAGAGATAGTGTGAAGTCAAATAAACAAGCAATTGTCATCCATCTTGTCAGTAATCAAAGAAATTTTCTCACCTAGCACTTGAATTTTACTCTTATCAGTGCCTGAGCTCTGAACACAAAGCAGAATTACAAAGGTTCCAGTCTAGGTACCACATTTTTAACACATGCCGTCCTACCACTATTTGAAAATCAATTGTAGTTGGCCTTCAGTAGCCTACAAATTGATGCATTTCCAAGAGGGGTAAAAAAAACAAAAAACAAAGTGTAATATCTTAACATACATAGAAACAAAGCAACAAACTACTGAAGAGACACTCAGTAAGCAACTGAAGAAACACAATACCTTCTACGTTCTTTTCTTGCAGCAGCTTTACAACAGGAATTCTGCCTTGATTTGATGATAACTGTCAGAGAAACAAAGAAAGGAAAAAAAGGCACATTAAATCTGGGGAGAATAGAAAGAGAGGAGTATATTTAGATAACCAATACTGTTCACGTTGTACGGGGGAAATCTGTTAGTTTTGTCTCTACTTGATTTCCATTCCCTAAGTCATGCTGGCATACAAGACTTGTGTTACTGCAGGTATCCATCCCACCATCACCTGAGAACCTCAGAGATCCCATGCAACCAGAGTACAGAAAGTAAGCTTGATAGGAAGCATTCTTTGGCTAAGGAGCCCTTCTAATCCTCTTGATTTCTGTCCCAGTACCAAAATTCCATGCATCAAATAATTCCAAACATAGAACTTAATTCAAAGTACATTTAATTTGCCACTGATTCATAGCAAAAAATGTTTCCTTCATAAGCACACATCACAGCATTGTCAGTCATTCAGGCCTAAATACCATCTAGTGACTCTAAAAATGTCAACTGTGGACACAAATACATCCCATACTGCTTGACATTTCCCACTGCTAGAAGATACAAGATGAGAAATCAGGACAGGGAGAAATTCACCAGAAAGAACTCAACACTTTAAGACCTCTTTTTTTTCAGTTTGAGCTTCAGATGCACTCCATGGACAGGCAAAGAATGGGAAACTGCACAGGCTGCTCCCTGCTGTACAGTTTGCACAAAACCACCCATGAAAGGCATTCTCTGCTCCTGAGCAGATTGCTCTCCTGTGCACAGATACAATTGAACTGCTACACGTGAGGCAAGTAGAAAAGTCCAAACTAGAGGAGGGACACGACAGTGTGACGTGGCCAGACAAGCAGACTACTTCTCAATTCAGCCGGACACTGCTTTATCAGCAGGTATTGCAACACCTTGCCAGCAGAAATGGCAAGCCTCCACCTTCAGTTCCTTCTGTCAGTTGAGCTTCTCTCTGGCTGTTCCGGCATTGTAATAACTAATACGGTATGTGGCAATAGAACAACTAGCTGCAGAATCATTGCTCCCACCCTCACTGCACACAAACAGCCCAGAATGCAATATTTCCCTTACTTACACTAATAATTATGCAGACAGCACAGTTTTGATTAACAGAATTACACAGATGGAAATGAGGCCAGTGGAAAAGAATTCACTTGGTCCACAATGAAGTTTGTCAGTGTCTTGTCTGTATTATCACAAGAAGCCCATGCCCCTCAGCTGTGTGTTTGCCTCAGCAAGGTCTTTGTCACAGATAAATCACTGGGAGCACAGGCAGAGCTGAGCTGTATTCCTTGTGCTGTATTCCACCTCCGTTGTGAACTGCTTTTCTTAAACACGAGACAAGGGAATGAGCAGAAGGAATTTCCTGCCTCATCTCCTGCTTCCTTCACCTTACATCCTCCTTTGCCAAATTGCTGTTCCATTTCTCTGGGAAACGCAGACAATTCTGACAACATGGCTCTGCATTCATAGAAATTGCCAGACAGGAACCACGAGGTACCTCCATTGCACGGCTCCGTGTGGGCACACCGTCTGTCACAACTTGCATCAGAGCATATCAGAAGCCATGGGAAGCACGAGCTCCACACTGAAAGATGTGATACAAACACAGCTACCACACCATGCTTAACAGCAGTGAAACTGAGCACTCAGTCTATGACATTCCACCAAGAGATGAACGACCAGCTGTTTGATATTCCAATATTTACCTTCAATTATCTTTAGAAATCCATTTAAAAAAGCATTATTTCTGTGTCACATATGAGCTTGGAGTTCCTTTCTAAACTCCTACTCATTCTTAATTATAATGTAAATCAGTGGATCAACATCAAACAAGCAACCATTAACTAAATCAGCTGATAAAAACACAAAGTTCGGACAGAAGCAGTGGCAAAATGCCCAGAACATCAGAAAAAGCCTCCTAACAGCTCAGTCAACATGGATAGATACACAGACCTTTCAAAATAGATGCTCTGGGTAATAACATTTACTGCCAGTAAGTGGTACACATATACTACAGAAGAGGTAAAAGGCCCATGCACCACTACAGACATGTCACAGATCCGATCTGGGGCTTTTTAAAACACCAGAACTGAAAACACCACAAGCTAGGAAATGTCACTCAAGTCATTATATGCAAAACAGTGATGTAAATTATTTGTTGGGGTAATGATGGCTGAGCTAACTTTGGCAACCTATCTGCACCTATTTCCTGCAGTATATTAGTTTGAATGTGCCATGTCTGTATCGACAAAGAAAACTTAAATACAGAACAACAGAAGGCAACAGGTGATCACTACAACACAGCATGAGAAGAGCAAGTGGCACTCAAGCTAATCCTTTACTGAAGGAAGAGTGCATTTGGTACATCAGTGCTTATAAGAAGCCCAGGCAGCATGTAATGTAAGACTAGGATTTTTTACCGAACAGCAAAGTGACATTAGAACTGCCAATTCTTCATAGCCACAAATCTATGCAGGGCAATATTTCTCAGAATGGTTTTCCATCACATCCTATAGATTAGCAAACATACACAACGGGTGAGATTTGCAAAACCCACCAGGTAGCCATGAATTATACGTTGCTAACGGTATTTAAAGTTCATAATCTTCCTATCAAAATTCTGCTGACAGCAGGTCGTACCTGCTACTGTTAGACATCTAGGAGCTAAAGGACAGGTAGGTGTGCACAGAAACTAAGAGCACGTGGGCACATCTAATGTATGACATATGTAATGAACGAGACCTCCTCAACAAGGTCTCTCAAGCACTTAGCAATAACATTGCTAAAAATAGCCAAATGCCTTTTATAAAAGTTTAATTTAAAATTTTACAGCTTAATATGCGTAAGAATTCATCACATCCAATTAAATTAAAATGCAATACTTGATCGCTTTTTATGCAAATCTGAAAAAGGAAGCTTACATAATATGCTAATACGCAGTTTGAATTTACCTATTTCTGTTTCCCAGCATCCTAAGGATATCCCCATTGAACACAGCTTTTCATGGGGTAACCAAATTCATCTTTGGCAGTGAAAAATCATTCTTTCAAAAACGTCTGCTGAAGAATGCTGCGGTCAATACAGATTTTGACACAATCAGTAAGATTAATCTACTATTACGTAAGATAGGAGTTAGGTTTAGTTTCCTTTAACAGCTAACACTTTTTTGCACCTCTTTTCAGCACTACATTACATTTACCAACTTGTTGAACTCCAAACAAGTTTAACATTAAACTTCAGTTTGAATTTCAGGAGAGGAATTACTCTGAAAAGTAGGTACTTTGCAGGACATACCAGTTCTGTTAATCGTATTCATACAGTGAATTTACGGTGATCAGATTTAATTTCAGCATTTCAGAGCGATGTAAATACCATTATAGAATGGTTAAGTAGTATGGACATTTAGTCAGCCCCAACCTAGACATCATGAAAAGCCAAATGATCTTTGCTGACTGAAGGCTTCAGCTTCACAGAGTTCTTCCCAATCCATCAAGAAATCCAGTAAAGGCTTAGAGTGACAGAAATGGATTCTGAGCTTCATATCTTAGTTCAGTCATTGCCTTGGAACAGGGGACCAGCAGAACGCAGGCTAGACAGAGGAGTGATAAGATCCCGAAGGAGAACAAGAGAGAAAACAAGGAAGGATGGACATCAGAAGGAAGAGGCAAGAGGAAAGCAGAGATAGTTTAATTCTTAAGTAGACAAATTCAACAGTCTTCAAGAGAAAAAATTCAGCAGATTCCAGCTGTGAATTTAGCTAAAGGTTTGTACTTACATTTCTTCAGGCAAGCTATTCAATACACAGCTACGTTTAATTGAAATAGTAGTCCAAAACAAAGAGAGAAATTAAGCTCTCTCATCTGGCCCCTATTTGAAAACATTTTGACGTAAGGAAGAAGGGTGCCGCCTAAAGGAAAAGAGAAGTCTAATGCATGTGTGTCACAGCTACTCCAGTGGGTCTGAAACTCACTTCACAGTACAGCTATACAGTTATGAGCATCTTTAATATTTCCTTCAGCAGCCACTTGCTAAAAAGTCTTGAGTCTTCTAAAAAGTCAATCTTTGTGGCCAATTTTAATTCAAAAAAGCAAACAAACTTCCAATTACTATAGTGCTGTACTTGACAGAACAGATTAGCTGCTATAAAACAGCACAGGCAGTAACAATTTCATTATGATTACAAGAACCAGAAGCACTCTGCAGCCAACATCAGATGTCTCTGGGTCCATCAGGCATCCTTCTAGCAGCTGAGAAATGCTCCTCCAGCTGCCAGTGGCTAGCATCTCCTGGGTTGGCAATTGAGCCAGCAAGGTCTCAGTTCTGAACAAAGGAGAGTTACCAGATATTCTGTCAGTAGAAATTGTTTTTTTCCCAATTTCCAGGAAAAGAAAAAGCAGCTAAAAGGTGATGTTAACTCCCAGAAATGTGTGTCTTCATATTCACAAAAAGATTATGCTACTACCTGTAATTCTGTGTTAGCTGGTGCATGTTGAGCACATTTATTAACATATCTTGTTCCCCGGTGCTTTCAATTCAGTAGGTTTAAGAATGGTGGAATCATAACAGTTTGTTGGGTATTACCTTGGTTTTAAACACCAAAAAAGGATTCTGGCTCTTACTTTAAGAAGGCTAAGGGGTAACAGCAGGAGGAATCTGGTTATCCTGGCACTATTTGAGCGGAGTTATTTGCTTTGCTGTACTATTTCCATTTTTATGACTGCTCTCATCTCTTTTCATGTACTGCTTTCCCTCTGCCAATATAGAAAAATTTACTATGATCCTGCTGTAAAGAAATGGAAGCGATTTCCTAACATTCACACAGTTTTATATTTATCATTAAGGGCAATGAAAGGAGATTAAGCTAAATCATATTCCTAAAACGTTGGCAATCCTTCTAATTGGGAACAGTTTTTCTAAGAAATGTTGCTTTTTCTAAGAAATACTGAGGTGTGCAACGCTAGAGAAAACCTGGACAAGAAACATGCAGGGAAAGCACAAGCCAGTAGAAAAGGAAGGAGAGGAAGGAGAGGGCAGACTGACCACTGCAAATTTGGTACCATAAACCAGTTAATCTAGTTCAGTGACAGCTTGACCTTACAGACTCCCAAATAATGCATTTTGTTAGAAGTAGGGCCATAAACAAGAGATGGAAGATGTCTCTGAAAGGTCAGCACCCACTAAATACAGAGGCAGCAAAATGGAAGAGTATGGCACACGCTAGAAAACCTAGCAATGAAACATGCTGACACCAAATAAATCGGCGAGTGGGAAGAACACAAGAACAGGCAAAAAAAGGCACTTGGGAGATGAACACTTCCAGTGTAAACAGCAGCAGTAGTGCCAAGTGCAAACTGGCTATGTAAGCACATGCCAAAATGTATTCGGAGCTACAACCAGGAGTGTCAGTAAGCGCCTGAGTAATTACATTTCTCCCTCTCCGTATACTTGTCTTGTGGCTGCTGTGATAGCTTGCTCGCAAATATTAGAAGGCATGGAAATAATAACAGACATCTGAAATTAATGTTTGTTTTTGATACATGATTTAGAGACTGCAGATAACTTTTTTGTTCCTAGGCAGAGGGAAAATAAGCAGGAAAACATACACAGAAGCAGGGAAACAAGGAGAGTAAGGTCAGAAGTGAAGGCAAACACTACGCCTATGTCTAAAATGACAAAGAAAATACATAATACATATTAATGTAATTAATACATCATTAATATAGAAATAAACAGATGAACAACTTGCAAAACTGTGAATCATGCTGCATCTGGTTTGCTCCCAAAACAAAGAGAAATAAGAACAAAAGTCAGAAGGACAAATGAGCACATTATGCATTTTAAAACGTGGATGCACAATGCACTCGAGCTTCCTGAGCTCAGACGCCATCAAGATACTGAGACTTGCAGAACCCTTTTGTCAAAGCACACTGCTTGCAGTTCAAACTCGCCCTCCACTCACCAGAATGGAGCAGGCAGAAAGGAGAAGACGACAGCACGGGTAGCCACAGAGCAGGAAGAAAAGCTGGCAGGTCTCATTTTAGCTCTGCCAGCCTGGACAGCCTTCTCCTAACAAGCAGCAAATGTGATAAAACTGAGGAACAGGCATGACTGTCAAAAATACAAAAGCAATAGCTCTACCACACGAGTCTTATTTGCATCTTAAATGTTTATAATCTTCAGATTTCAGAGAGAGAGTACGGCTGCACATCTGCTGTTAGTCTGAAAGCACGCCTTTCAATACAAGCAGCTAAGTGACTGCAAACACTGCAGAGCCACAACAGTTCGGGGGGACTTGAGACGCCAGCTCCCAGTCTGCCTCCATCACTGAAAGGCTGTGGCAGACCAGCACTGCTCAGATGCTAGATTGCTCCTCCCTAATCATATTATTCCTTCTGAACGATTCAGTGACATCTCCAGTTTCTGTGGCATTAAAAAAGCAGTGAAAAAGCTGAGGCCAATATTCTAGACTCAAAAATCCTCAGCTTGACTCGTTAATTATTAGAAAATAATACCTCATGAAGGTATCTGGGAAATAAGCAAGATATGTTGATTTTCAGCCACAGCAGCACCACACAGGTTGTAGGTGCTTCTCAGATCTGAAAACACAGATATTAAACGGATGCTATGAATACCGTATTGGACAGGATACTGTATCAGCCTTGCAAAGTTGCACACAAATCTATTTGTCTGTAACTCTGTAGAATTATTGTAATGAAAGAACAACGTTTTGCTTGCTGCCAGAAAGAGGTAATCATCCTTAGTAGGCTGACAGAACTTTGCAAAGCTGCTGAGCGCTAAGCTGCCCATACGATGCTAATACAGCCCCACGACAAAACCTAACAAGCTGCCATTCCCTCCTGCAGCCCCTACTCACAGGCCCTCAGAAAGGCAGACAGCCTTTTCCATCTGCCCAAACACTAAGAGTCTCCATCCTCCACTGAAGCTATGTTATTGACAAAGTTCAGTGAATAGCACTAGAGTTTGAATACCGTTGTCCGTGAATTTTGGTGAAGCTATAGCTTTGTGCTATGCATTTTCTTAAAGTTGTTACACACATAATCTTAGTATTACAAAACCTAGTAATCTTCCCAACTGCTAACCACACACGAGTTCCACACGAAGGCAATGAGAAATCAGATTGTCCAAGAACTGCACAACTTCAGGATAGATGCAAATAAAAAGAAACCAAAAATCCTATGAAAGCTTCAATTGCTAACAGATGAAAAGCTCACATTCAGGAAGAATCAAAATATATGGCTAAGGCCAGAAGCAACCTAAATAGCACTCCACTGCATTCACTGGTGTTGAGACCCGTAAATTGCACTGTCTTTGCTGGTACAATTCACAGTCACATCCTTTTATTAAAGTTGTTGAAGAATATGATTGAGCTTTCCTTAGGTCTCTGTGGCTTACACTTCTGAAGGGCAGCTTTTGATTGTACGTGTGTCAATCACGAGCTCCATCCAATTGTCATGGAAACACTCATTCCAGTGAAGAGTCAAATGACTAACTTGGCTGCTGGAACACAAGTTTTATTGCTGTAATTTAGCAAAACTGCCTGGTTTGCATATATCATGCTGAATGGAATCACAGCAATGGCCATGCTGCTGGACACTGTGCTCTGCCAAGACTTTAAATGGATTTGAATTTTTTTTTTGTAAAAAAACAACCATGCATTATTCTCATTTTATCTAAGAGAGCATGACGTTACAGGGCATGCTTCACCCTGTAACACTCCTATGGCTTTTGTCTGTTTCTCTTTCCAGCGCAATTTCTGCCCACAGACATGACTAGGCAGGTTAATTGAGTTAATTGAGAATTTAAGGCACAAGCAAGACCATTCAGGCTTAATGCACTGCTTTGACAAGTGCTGCAGATTCTTGTAGTAGTAATTACTGTGATCACCCAATATGTTTGAGAGGTGATTTTTAAAAACAGTCACAATGGTTAGGTCATGACTGCTTTCCCAAATCAAGGAACACACATACTTGGCTACCATCACCCAAAAAAATCCTAATACAGAAGCAGCAGAACTTATTTTTTTAAGCATCCAATCACCAGGAAGAGCTCACCATTGACATCACAGTGCCAATATCTTGGATTTGAGCAGCTTTTTCAACTACAGACATCAATGTATTTTACAAGGTAACGGGAAGTTACCATCAGAAATTGTAACAGACAACACACTGTAATGTGTCAAATGCAAAATACACAGCAAAACCCGGAATTGAAAATATCTTTTTTTTACTTTGATAGCCATGTTCCTGTTCTGCAATCATCAGATGTATTCCTAAGAGCCAAAGCAGCTTAAAAGAAAATTGAAAGCTTTTCATTAAAATTCAAAACCTGTAGATAACGGAATGCATTAATGATTTATGATTTCCTGCACACACAAGTGGGTGCATTCCCACAACTTCACACTAATTTCCAAAGTCCCTGTGGAAACTGACTAACTGTAGTCACAGCCCACTGCAGGTTCGATGCACGTAAGCAGACTGCAGCAGGCCTTCAGCACACACTGTGTGAACTACCAGGAGGTTTTAACTTCATTTCTTGAGCAACAGTTGCAGTCAAACACACAGGTTTACATCAATAACCGTACTTCAAATTATAACAGGAAAGCGGAATCCTTACATAATTTTAGAAGAGAAAGTTTTATGCCACATCTACATACCTTTAAATTCAGCTACTTCATTTTAATGTACATAATATTCTTTTTTTAATTTATACACTAATGTAAAGGAGCAAGATTGCATCAACTCATTCTGCTGAGAAATTAAGACAACGTTAACTGGCTATAAAAGAATTAGACTGCAGAAACTATAGAGACAAACTCTGGAAAACTGCAACTCTAAGAAATGGATTAAGATTGTGTACCAGAGCAATATAACACAGCAGCATACAACGAGATTGAACACTGTCTAGTAAAGGAACAGGCATGGGCTGTTGGTTATTTGGGTAGGGGTGTGTGTGCTTCTGTCCCCACAGCCACAAACAGGTAAGGGTTTGAGGACAAACTCCCACATACAGAACCAAGTGCAGAGGTGAGAATGGGTAGGATGAAATATGGTCAGTCTTACTCAGAGAAGTGGGAAATCAGAGCAAAATAGAAGCAACCACAACTGCCAAGCTGTACCCAAATCTGTGGGACTTTTAAAAATCACAGTGAAATGGAAATAAACATTTTAGGGGGCTGAGAAATACTTCTGCCTTGCCTATGGAAGAACGCCCTCAGTTGGAAACGCAATCATTTTATGTTTCCATTTAATTAGAGAGGAGGTGATTAAATCAAATAGTGTAAACTGCACAGTGTTCATCTTGAATAATATCTGGTAATATCAGTTACCCAGTCATAACCTTGAGATCTCATTCCCCCACCACAGTTCTGAGCCTTTACATCCACAGTAACATTCTGAAGTGTCCACCTGGTTCTTCCTGCACATAAAATTGCTCTTCTGAGTCCAACTAAGAAGGAAATCAGATCATTAAAAAAAAAACCCTCTTCATACAGAAACACACAAACAAAGCTGAAAATATCACTAATGCTGATTTTTCCTTTCCATTTATTATACCAATTTACTCAGAATCACTCACCATAGGCAGCTCTCTGACTTAAGTTTTTCCACTCTCTTAATAAACAGACTGCCCAGGAACACAGGTACTACACTGCACACTCTTGTTACACAGAAAAATTCCCATTTGTATGGAATTTATATAAACTGTGACAACATTTACTTTGAAGAACAAGCTGTGATAGTGAGTTTCATTAAAGAAAAGGACTGACACAGAATTGTGCTCTGTATTCCCTTTCCTCCTGTGGATGTGATGGTGTGAACTGCCACACCAGTGCTGTGCCCTCGGGCCACAGCTTGGAGGGCATGAAATTTCATGCAATGGCATCTAAAAATATGTAGAAATTGGAGCAAATTCCACTTCAGTGTAGAAGACTGGCCTTAACTATTCCAGCTATTTTAGTACTCTAGACTGCTACTTTAACAGTGGCCAGTACCAAATGCCAAGGAAAAACACAGACAAAACTGCAGTGCTACTTCCTCAGGATAGCGTTACACACAGAAGGAATGCAGGCTCCTATCCTGAATAACAAATCTAGATGTTCTGCTACAGTGGTAGGAAACATCCACAGCACAACCCAAATACTACAGAACAGCACACCAACTGTTATCTGAACTCCGTGCAATTGCAGTTTGCAGTGAGATCCTTGAATGCTGAATCTTTCCATCCACAGATCCTTTCTGAAAGGGAAGGCAGAATTGTAGAATCCACAGCAGACTGTAAATACAAAACATGGAAATGCTTCTGAACACTTCTGAGTCCTGAAGGCATTAATTTTCTGCATATTTCCTATACTACGATTGGCAAAGTGTCTTTGGATTCATCCTTCCTCCATTCCGCAACACTGAGCCAAGAGCTCTCATTTTTTTCCCTTGTAATCTTCTCAGTATTGTCATAAGCTTCCATGACAATGTGAAAAGCACAGAGATTGGGAAGAGGCAGATTTTGGGGCATACAATATTTTTAAATAAGCTAAGTAGGCCTAAACCACATAGTCCTACACTTTAACGTGATGCAATCTAAAACTACTTTATTTTTATTATTATTATTATTAATTTTTATTATTTTTTTTTACAACGTAAGACAGTTCTTGTCTTTACTGTGTTCTGCACTTCAGATGCATCTCCTAAAACCATCTATTTTTCCTGCAACCACATTTGTTAATTTGTTCTGGAAGTCCTCCAGGATACGCTGCCATCATCCACAAGCATCACTTAGGATTTTCATAAGGCACTACAATCCAAGTCCTAGACATAAGCCCAACTGCTGCACACTTCACCATGAATAAAATTAATCCAACTCTCCTGCAGCAGTACCTCACTATTGTGAGCTGAGTGAGTGCTGTTCTGTAAATACAGGAGGACTGAGCTTAATTACACTGGCAGATTACACTTGGATCTCAACATTCACAATAACTTCATAATATTAAGCATTCAGTGGTAAGCCCATCGTTAAAATCTAAACACAGCTCTGGTCCATGACTAGGCATGAGGAGTGCCTGTCTGTGAGGGGTTCATACCTATTTTGATAAACAGAATGATGGAGGAGGATTAGAAAAACAGAAAGAGTCACATACTTAGTACATTAAATCACCTGTTTTATATATACAAATACACATATAATATGTTCATTACAGGTAGTGTTCAGGGTGTTGTGGTTCAGGCAGGATAGTGCTTGCTTTAATCTACAAAGTTCAGTTCCATTTGTGCCTCTCATTTAAAACTGATTGCTAGTTGTTTATTCTATCTCTAAAATTGAGATAGAGATAGATAATGCAGTTCTCCCTGTATTATTGGATTCTACTCTGAAGATATAAAAAAACAAAAGTGCTATTTAGTCACTAGGATTGTCTAGTAGGGAATGAGCCACTGCTAAAGAAAGGCACTGAAAGCAGAACTGCACTTGTTTGGATTGGTTACTGGACAGGTTTAATTGACACACCAGCAGGTTATTTTGCTGTGTGCACTTGGGTTCCACTCACAGACGAATCAGTGATGTTCAAATCTTGTTACCTGCCCCTGTAGCTTCAAAATATCTCACTGTGCAAATTATTGTGTTATCCCTTTTGATTTAGTAGGCTAGCTGTGCTGTCTCTTCATGAAAATATTGTGCACATCTTTTTTTTTTTTAGCATTTCAGGATAGCTTATAATTAAGAATTATTTCCTAATATGCCTGTGCTTGCCAAGCCGTTAACCCCACACACAGTAAATGAATGGGACCTGCCAGGAAGCCTGTTAAAACAGAGGAGGATGAAAATTAAACTCTTGCAGCAAATCTTAAGGCTTCGCTTCTATGGCAGTCACTTAACGTTGTCTGGGCAAGCTGCCACGAGGAACGTTAGCCCTCAAGATCAAACAGCCTACCTTAGAGACAAACCTCCATCTCCCTCCGCGTCAACGCCCCAGACGCCCCGCCGCAGCTCCCCGAGGGCCGGCTGCAGGCAGCGCAGCCCGGTGCTCCGGACGGCACGTGCCCTCTCCTGGCAGATGCCAGCACTGCTCCGGCACGGCCGGGGCACGCCCGGACCGGGAACAGCCAGCCCTGCTGCTGCCTGGGCTAAGCGGGAAGGAATGGCTTTTTGGCTTCGAAGATTTCTCTGAAGATTAAAGCAGATGCTTTAAGCAAACAGATCCAGAGATTTTTGAAGACCTCTGGAAGTGGAATTACAATGGAAATGGACAAAATATGAAACAAATTTTAAGTATAGCAGAAAAAAAAGGATCACCTTCCCTCCTGATTGGATTGCTCTGCTTCTTCCAGATGCAGGAACAGCAAACCAGCATGACTTTTGCCTTTTACTTAATAGATCCTATACAATCTCAGGCATACTGCAGTTTCTCATACTTCTCACCTATAGCTTTTCTGAGTTTTCCTCAAGGGCACTGCTTATAGTTGCACATTGCCCCATATGGAATTACAGCAAGTAAACATAAATGGAAAATGAATCCACTCCTACAGGGAGACACGCTGCTCTGAGAATCCGCAGGGCAAGAACTGGTTGCTGGTGGATGCTGGGGTACTGCTAACTTGACATGCTGCAAACACTGCAGTTATCGGACAGTAATGCATCATTAAGTATTACTGAAGTGACGTTCCTGCTTCCAACTTGCACACTACTTGTTCTGTCCCTCCTTTCCTCCCTCTACTTTCAAGAGAGCACAGAACTAGCTCATTAACATGGTTAGAGATGTCGCATTCCAGACTGTTTTCAGGTTCCACACCACCCATCCATTTCACCAAACCAAGAGGGTTATAATCTTATTTCCATCTTATTTTCCCCAAGAAAAAGTGAAAGTGAATTAATGTTTTTCACTTCATCCATTCCACGTTGGTGCTGAGCTCTAGAACCAAAATGCTCATCAGAACCAAGAGCCTGGGCATGAAGGAACTTCAAAACAAGTCAGACATCAATTGTTTTGATTTATACCCATAGGAAACCAAGTCAATCTCAAAAGACTAAGCTTAAATTAATTAGCTATTCAGAGCTGTCTATAAGACATGATTGACCTGAAAGATACAAGTAGTGAGTACGAAGTATGAGTCTGAAATTGCTTCCACTGAACAAAAGTGGCTTAAAAGTTCATCTTCATAATGGTCACACACCCAGAATACCCCTTATTCCATCCAGGCTTTAAATCTAGATTTTTCTGCCACCCACGTAAAGCACAAAGCATTGAACACTTCTACAGCTACTGACTTAACACTGAACATACAAAATCAAGCTGCAGCAGCTTTATGACATCTCTATAACGGGACTGACCATCTCCAGCATCTGTCTGGGAGGCACAGCATAAGGCAAGTTCACCAGCTCAGACCTTGCCTATAAATAGAGTCTGCAGATGCATTTCATAGTAGATACTGTAGACTCTTTTCCATTTGAACAGTTTGCATCTTTTAGGTAACACGTACATAAATACAAAACAGTAACATAACAGCTTAAGAGACGCAGTCCGGTGCATTTTAAGCTACATAAGAATTTGCTGTTTTCTGATGGCATGAAAACGGCTGTTAGATTCAGCTGCAGGTCAATACACAGTATGCAGTTTTCATCTGTTTTAAGTCAGGTGTTGCTTCGTGCAGAATGAGCAAGTGCTGTCACACACCGTGCAGCGCAGCACAGATCTTCCCCCAGCAAAGCCACTGGGGAAGGGCCATCGCATCTCAAACACCACAGGTCTGCAGCTCTCAGCCGCTCACACGCTCCCTACGTTTTGAACAACAAATTCACTTCCCAAAGCCAAATTGTCTCAAATTCCAGTCATCCAATATTGTAATTATGTTTCTGGTCGTGGCAAAATGGAATGAAGCAGGCAGGAAGAGAAGGTTAACTGTAGAATTCCATTCTATAATCTGTTCTATAAATAATGGACCCAGAAAGGACGGACCACTGTCGATGAATGGGAGACAGAACAAAAACTTAACCATTTGCTGAGGTCATTTAGTCTGTCGGTATAAAAAGACATGGAAGCCTTCTAATTTAGTTCTTTGCATAAGGCCCCTGACGTGAAAATCCACAATGAATTTTCAGCATTTAACTTCAAATAAAAATCAGTACTGTAGCTTAATAATTCTCTCTCAGGCATTAAGGCAAACAAAGCTCAGATTCCAGACAGACAGCATCACCGGCTTTTTAGAGCTCAGGCAACTTCTTTGTTCAGACAGTAAATCAGTATGTATCCCAACTTGAAAAGTGAAGCCTGATGACCTATGTATTTTAAATATTATTTTATGAACTCTGTGGAGTTCTGTTCCAGACATGGTCTACATCAACCTAAGCCAAGCAGCCACTGGACATAATTTTAGGCGTCTCGTTACTGCTTTAGTAATCATCACAATGATATCTAAAAGAAAAATCATGCAAGTAAATTTCTGCAATGACAGAGAATGTAATCAATCTGCTAACATCCTTCAAACCACGATCTAGGGCTCAGACACAAGTTGTGTCCATAAGATGTATTACTATGTGCACGCATTAGAAATCTCCATATTCTTGGCTCCTTACTTTCTATAAAAACAGCAGAGTAGAACCATTCCTGAGATTCATGAACATTAACTTCATCCAGAAAAGTCTCAATCTTTCTCTTTGCAAAGGAAAGTTCTCCTACCTCAACCCATTCTTTACAGCTTCCACATAAGTAGTGTAACTCACGGCTTTCCTGCAGTAGAGGAGTCTACATTGCTACACGTAGGGATGGAAAGAATAGAAGTGTTGCCAGTAAGATCTCCTAAAAGCTATTTATATCTTGTGAGATAAGAAATATAATATATACAATTATACCAAACAAATGCATATTTTTCTCCTTCTTCTGAATCCTATTAAGGATATTTTACTCCATGCCATACATTCTAGGCACACGTGTAACACCAGTTCCATAAGCTCCGACAATGATGCTGTATCGCTGTTATTTTCCAAATCACATTTTGCATTCTTACCCATAGAGACCTTATGTCCAAAGCAGCTTCTCCTGATTGTGCAGAAAAGTTACTACTCACAATTTCTACCACCCAAGAATAAAGAAGAATACACCTTGTTCCTGATTTCTGGACTCCAATCCATCTCTTTTACCATATGCATAATGCGTGCCTATTTTTCAGGAACTTCATACCATACGTGAGCCCAGGATCAGCCACCTTGCTGCCTTCCTGACCTACACAAACCTATTCATGTGCTCACACCATTTCTATCATTTTCTTTTGTTGTTGTTGAATGTCACACTTGCTTACAAAACCCTTTGGACGTAACACAGATCACATAACAGCCAGCAACTCTGTCAAACAGGACACACGTTAGCATAACTATCTCCACTTTATACTGCAGTCAGCACTAACATAAGGATCCCTACCCAGAACTGTCCACCTTTGAGTAACATCTCTCATCTCACACCCTTGTCAAGCCAGTTGTTTTATTCATGGAGGTTGCTCTGAAAGTACTGCCTCCTGTTTGTTTCCACAGAAACCACAACAGATACAAAGAGCACAGTAACATTATTTGCTCTACCAAATTCTCAGCCACAAAACACTATTTCTCAACTCACTCATCACCATTAGCCGTATGTTTTTGCCCACAGTGAACCAGACATGCATGCCACACTTAAAAACCCTCACCAGCAGAGATGATCCACTATCACCACTGTGGAAATGCACCACCCAGCCCTCACTGTGCTCACAGACACTGCTTGGCCTCCATCAACATTCAGCAAGCATCAGAGAATGTTGATGGGTGCCATTTTTTCCACATGGAGCAGTTCAGTGACGCACCTTTGCTCCATGCACACTCCCATGTCAGACGCCATTCTGTCAGTGCCGCTCTGCTGCCATCTGTCACACAGCAACAAAACATAACGGGACATTGGTGGGAAGCTTCAACTTCTGCTGCCACCAACAGCTGCCTCTGATGTCATGGCCAGCATAATGAAACAGGAGGCATTACTTTTGGAGCAGCCTTAGTAGGTCCATCCCATCCTACCTGTAGAATTATGAACCCGGAGATATTGTTCAGTTTGCTTTCTTCCACCACTGGGCACCATCCTCCTGTTTTGGTTTCCACATGCCCTACAGGTCCCAGTCCCTTCTCCAGGAATGGCCATACCCAAACAGGCCCTCAAGAGCTGTTCTCCTGCATGTAACGCATGCAGAGCCAGAGTTCTACCGTGTAAAATATTTCATTTTCATCATACCTGCTGGTTTTAATATTCAGAAGTTAAAGCACTGCTGAGATGGCATGCAGTGGGATTTCAGAGCTGAATGTAAAGAGGAATTACTAAAAAAAAAAAAAAAGCCCTGTGCAAGTTGCACAGTCAAAAAATACTGCAGTTGCAAGACCTCCCCCATCAGATACTGAGGATATGAGGCAAATAAAACCCACACACATTCCTGTATTTCAGGCCTGGCCAAATAACCCCACAAATCACACATAGAGAGAACTGACTGCAGGAAGTGCGAGATGAAAACAAATCCAGTTACAATCACTATCAATAGGCAAGGCAAAATAAGTACGTTCTGTATGTGGATATTTTGCAGCTGATTACTCTGCTGTCTTTTTGTCCTACACGATATAAAGACAAATGCAGAAAAAAAAAACAGAAGTAGGAATTCTTCATACTGCATATTCTCAATAACAGGAGCTGATTTTTTTTCAGTTTAATATGCATCCACAGAGACCTAACCACAACTGTCATCACAGCAAGATTTTTTTCAGCTGAGTAGCTTGGGAAAGGACTGACTTAATTCCCCTCATTTGCACTGTGCCAAGCACAGTATGGTCTCAGTCCCAGCTGAGGCCCCCAGGCACTGTCACAACCCAGTCACCAGATGAGCAAGGTGATGTGCTCAGTGCTGAACTCCTCAGCTTTAGCAGGCAGCTTGAAAGATGCAAGGATAAATCACTCCAACAGCAGTAAGCATGACTTGATTAACTTTTAAAATTAAGCTCGATTTTTACTGCTTAATCCTCCATTCTCCATCCTGCATCTGTTACCTCCTCTGTGTAACACTGGGGATAGAATTTACATTTCTTATTTGTTCTGACAGGTGCTTAGCACACCCCAGGAATACCATAAAATTAGAACAATATAAAGTGGGCTGGAAGGTTAAAATCTTTTTGTTACTATCACCACTGGAAAAAAAAAGACTGAAACATTCTTTTTTCAGCTATAATGACAAGATAAGTGTCAGATTTAAAAAATAAATAAAGTTCTGCTAGAGCTTTCTGCAGCTTAAAGCTCTGTTAAATGTATTCATACTCGATTCCACCCTCAGAAAGCCAGTCCTCTTCTGCCTTCTATTGTTTATATTAGATACAGTGAGTCACAGAAATAAAGTGACACGAAACCACATATATGCTAAAGAAATCATCCCACATCTTTTCAGATTCTCTTGCCTGCTATTTCCGTGGCATACCTCCTAGTGAGTCTGCGAGACTGATTACCCAAGTGAGGGCTAAACACAAATTCTTGACTCCAGATATTTAGATGCTCACATTCCCTTCTTGGCTGACAATCCAGAGGAGACAGATGCACTGTCCATCAGTCACCGAACCTCAGTGAGCTTACACAGTGCTATCTGACCAGTGCATATAAATAACAAAACAAAGCTAATAGAAAACAAAGATAGCCATCTAAGAGTGCCATTCGTTTCCTTTTCTTTACATGTACATAACTTACGATTTAACCTAGCAGAGATCCCCATCCTTCTGCCTGTAAGAGGTCAAGCACAAAATTTCAAGGTGAATTTTTTCCACCCACTGTTTACTAGAGCTAAAATGGTTATGGTTTCAGGTTTATGACTGAGTCATACCTAACCACAGCTTCAAACTACACACATGTGCCCAGTCTTACAAGGATGGCAAAGGTTTGAAGGCCCTGTTTTGAGCAGAGGTTGGACCAGATGACCTCCAAGAGTCCCTTCCAACATAAATTATTCAATGATTCTAAGGCTAAAACCACTCTGGTTTCCCACAGCATGCACTAACTAGCAAGACAACAACCTTCAAAAAAAAAGATGTACACCCTCAGGCTTTATTCCTCTGAATTTTCAGAAGGTCAAATGCTGACAGGAATTGGGCACTGGCAATTCCTGTTGGAGTCAAAGGAAATTACAGCCTCTCATCCCTTCAGTGGCTTTACAAACACTACTTTTCTTTTTTTTTTTTTTTTACTACTGACAAATAGAAACAGAACACAGGAATACAGGTTTGCTTAAGGGCTGGCCACTTCACCTCAACATCACTCCAAGTCCCTGCCTACCTACAAAGCACCGCAAGCAGGAGGAGTCTCTCCTGATACCTTTTGACTGATACATCCATATGTAATTACTAAACCTTTCATGCACAGTATGCTTTTCTAAGGTGTTTTTGCAATCAGCACACAAATGTGTTTCAGTTCAATTTACACTGCCATCTTTTCATCAGGTTTCTGTATGGAAGTCCCACCCAGTGTGAGTAGCAAATCCTCCATGCCAGCCCCAGCACAGTGCCTCCACGGTTAGTGCTGTGTGTAACTGCGAGGGATGGGGAGCAGGAGCAACTGGGAGATGTCTGTTCACAATAATTCTAGTATCAATGCATGTAACAAAGGATCCTCTTTCTGGACTTGCTAGGATCCATGTCACTGAGATGGAGTGTGCTTCCAGCCTCTCAGACAAATCACTCCTGTGAAAGATGCTGCTGCTTTGGAAACTGCACAGGAGAAAGTTAATCCCTGGCTCCCGCATAGGGGTTGTTTATTTGCTCAGAACTGTACTTCATGTAGCAAGCTTGTTCTTTAGAAAGCAGTTAGAACTGCTAACTCTCATTTCTTTGAAACACTATGTTCTTTATTACAAAACACCTAAAAATAAGCAAAGGAAGCCCTCCGCCTAACAGCTCCATCAATGAACAAATAAAATGTTACCATTCGTGTTGTCTTCAGGAAAAGCAGCATAGGAAATAATTGCCAATGATCTCTTCAGTCAAGTTCAGTTACAGACCTTCAAATACAGTCCTAAATAGCATCCAGTGACAGTGTATGATTGTTCTTTTACAGACACTATTTATGAGAGGTAGAAGTCCTACATACTAACTTTGAAACAAGTTTCCAAATCCCCCCCCTTTTTTTTTTTAAATCAAGATAATACAAAAAATTGTCAAGCAACACAATATACATTGTGAAAAAACACAGAGTGCTTTCTCTTTGTATTTTCAGTACATAATTAATGCTGTACAGGACTCCTCCTGTAGCTGGGATATGCTGTGACAACCCTGAAAGGGTGATACAGGAACTGAGGTTTTTATTATGTCTTAAGGAAGTACTGTAATGAAACAAATTTAGAGACTGAAGGATGTGAACATGAATTAAATGTTATTGTTCCAGATCTGAAATAACGATCCTGCTCTTGACTTCAGCTAGCACTGCAGAAAAGGTGAAGTCCTCTTGCTGTAACTTGGTTCTAAGTCTTAATGCAATAGGTATACTTACCTACATACATCACCTTACTTTATTAAGCCCCAGTATCAATCCATAGTCCTTTCACACAGGCAGCTTATACTGAAGGATGGAAGAAACTGCTCCACCAGAGCCTCGCAGCAGAATGTTTCCCTGAATGCTCCACAACCTTCAAAATGTTCAGGTACCCTCACACAGTGACTTCATGCTTTTAAGAAGCAATTTTTTCTAAAAGTCACCTCCCAAACACAACTGCTCCCATTTCCACTAGCAGTGGGAATTACAGCTTGGACCTCCTGGCCAGCAGATAAATAACACGGCACATGAT
Source organism: Tragopan temminckii (assembly GCA_028571105.1). NCBI lineage: Eukaryota > Metazoa > Chordata > Aves > Galliformes > Phasianidae > Tragopan > Tragopan temminckii. The sequence goes on from JAOWBP010004343.1 coordinate 1,137,516, forward strand.
TAGGAGTTGTTATACTGTAACACAAATACCATTGCCAGCATTAACAATATTAGTTACTCCACACCATCTGTGTTTAAGTATGTTACACCTGTAACAACTCCTTTGATCTGATTTATCCTTTTCCAGTTACATACTTCGCTATTTGAGTCAGATTTTCTTTCAGACATGAATGAAGTTCTGTTCTCAGGGAACAACTGAGAGGCGCCTCAAACTTCAGATGCTCTCGGATAGAAGACAGACAAGCACATCACTGGAACTGAAATTCCCTTTGAAAGCATCCCAGAGGAGATCAATAAAGGCCACTAGAAACCCCATGAGATCTAGATGGTCAGGAGCCTCCATCACATCGACCAGTTTTGTAATCTACATGAGATCAGTTTATCTGGACAATACACAGCATTTCTAAGAGCAGGCATTCATGTTAGAACCTTCACAAATGCCTGCCTTTAAGACTGCAGAATCATGCAACCCATGAAGGAGGAAAGACAAGGACATCTACAGAGCCTGTAAGTGACAACAGGAGAAAGCAGCCAATTATCTTCGTACAGTGATCAGAACTCCAGCTAAGCCTGCAGAGGCTGTAAAGAACGCTATATTACAAGTCATTAATGACCTATGGGGATAGGAAGAAGATAGTCTGGTAACAATCCTCAGAGACAACAGCCAGGATGTACTGAGATGATAGCAAATATAGAAGACAAATTGCATCGGCATCTTGCTTCAATAGCCTACTTCTCAGCAGAATAGACTTCCAGCACTCCTAAGTGTCCTACAGCTCTGTAGCCCTCTGGGAGCCCCGTGTTACACGGTTCTCTCCACCATCCCAAGGCAGACGGCATTCTCTTCATGCATCCAGCAAAACCAGGCCTGCAGGGAAATGCTTCTGAGGGACAGGCAGCACTTTCCAGCTTTTCTTGGAGCTGGCAACTGACTCTGCAGCAAGAATATAATCTTTTGTTTAAGAGAAAAACATTGGTACTGAGCTGAGCAGGATGTGATTTGTTTCTCTGGTGTATCATTATAGCTGGAGATAGGCAACTATTTTAGGGAGACACAGAATTATTGTGTGCTTGGTATGCGAGTCCCAGAAGCATCTATTGCTATAATTTTCTTTGTCACACATCAGCTTTTACTGTAATGAAACCTTGAGTTAGAGGAAATATAAAAGGGAAAAAAAAATCAATAAGTGTCATTTCAACTCTTCTATGTCCAAGATGAAGTACCAGGTTTCATCAGCAGCAGTTGTCATACCAATTCAAAATTAAAATTCTACATATTAAACCCAATCCTTAATGAACACAATAGTCACTGTTCTGCTTACACTTAATTCTATGAAATTATTCATTTTCATGCGTGACCCTCAGAATATACATCATACCTGAAATACAGCACAGGGGACTGTGCACACAGGAATGACAAGCAGTAGCAGTAAGTCACTTGGTACTTGAAGAGTGGAATTACAATTAAAGGTGGGAAAATAAAGCCTACTTGGAGGGATTATTTCCTCCTTGACAAATTCCCTACATTTTCCAGTAAACCCATTCGGTTTTCCTCTGGGTTCTAGATCTTCAATCCAAAAAAAGTTTTGCTGGGGAACTCCCACAACCCTCTGGTAGATGACTGCTTTAAAGTACAATATGCTTATTGCCCAGTAAGTGCAATCATTCTGATCATGCAAGCTTCTACACATGCAGCTGCCTAGTAAACCTCCCTTGCCCATTATTCTAACAGTACAACACTAGAACAACATGACAAGTTTCAATTACAATTCCAGGATACGTATAGCAACAGTGAACACATTGGTGTAATACTCCAAAGCTCCACAAGAAGGACTGAGCACTTCCAACAGAAAAGGCTGACTACTCCATGCATCCTACTAAGAAGAGCAAACAGATCCTAAAAATTAGAATGTGGGAAATTACATTTCACTCCATTATTAAAAAGACAATAGCAAGAAATTCAGACCAAAATCTATCAGCTGAAGTCAAGTTGCATTGGCAAGGCTCTATGCCTTGTAAATCATGAACACAGATTCTAGCTAGGAGCCTGTACCATCCAGCTGCCTTTGCCATCAAAGCAGCATCCATATTTGTCTTCAGACACCAATGCAGCAAGCAGTACACACCTAATGTTATGGATTATAACCCTGCACAAAACAAGTGACAGATAAAAGCCAGGTTAATTTTGAGTCCCACGCTTGTTTCAGTAGAATATCAGTACACTAGTTTCCAGCTGTACTGCAAATGCAGAAAAGACATAAGCCCTGCTGACATGGGGAAGAGAGTAGAGGCTTGGCTCTGCAAGGAGGTTCCAAATATCCAAATGGCAGGGGGACTGGATTAAGAAATCTCAGAAGTAATACCCAAAAAGGTATGGAGTAAAGGTTTGATAATTAAAAATAAGGCATATGGTAACTTACATGAAAACATTCTTACATTTGTAATCTCATTCCAGAGGATCCAAACAACCATTCAAGAACAGACAGCAGCTTTAGCAAATTAGAGGACAGGGTAAGTCTTGTTTGCAAGGTCTCTCTACACATGTTCAAGATCTGCACCTAGTATCTGGGATGCATTTTTAGCAGTGGCTCTTTTATTAGAGCATCTGTTCTAGATGTAGTATGCCAGAAAGCAGAGATCATCTTCAAGAAGGGAGTTCCAGCACACAGCCCATGCAGCCAGCACATCCAGCAGCACCTGGTCCTGTAGGACTAAGTGCTGCAGAGCAGAAGAGGAATAGAAAGCCTTTCTGAAACAAACACTGTTTTAAAAAAACTTGCATGTTCACTTCCTCACGTAATGTCTTCACATATTTACATAAAATCCTATGTGCCTGTTTGAGTACCAGTAGCATTAAAGAAATAAAAAAAAAAGAGAAACTAGAAAAAAAACAAACACAGCAGCACATTGACTCAACATCCGACCATTCCAGGCGCAGTATCAGCCATCTTTAACAATTACATTTAAAAACTGATGAAAAAACCTCACCAAACCAACAAGCTCCGTAGCTATGGCAACATGCTTAGCTTCGTAGGAGAAAAATTCTTCAGCTGGTTCAAATCAAATAACCAGCTCTAAAATGGATGCAAAATATCTGACATAGCACATGTGCAGCTTCAGATACAGAACAACTACAGAAGGAGGTTTTCCCCAAACACACAGAGCTCACCAAACAGCCAGTGGATGAGAAGTGAGTTTGATTCCATTATTTTCAGCACTTAAAAAGCTAAATGCTTTATCCCAGTGCTCAGTTGTGCCTCCTAACAAGTCAGGCTTCACTGAAAATCATCTTGTTTTCCTTTTTCTTGCTACACTTTGAAGGAAGCATCTGTTAAAGAGCCAAAATGAACCATTTTCTCTTCATTACACAAATAGTAGGAAGCCATCCCAAGTTCACAGTGCTTCAGAAAGGAATTCCTGTTCATCAGAACTATTTGGTATGCGTTCACTCTCTGCATGCAGTTCTGTGGTCAAATTTCCTCAAATATTTAGACTTATCTTGGCTTGCAGCCATTAATTATGACTGTTACAGAAATTGTAGGTTTCTTTAAGTTGGTGTTCCATGTTAGCACTGCTAAAAATACTCCCTGGGTTGCATATGTGTTACGCTGTGTGATCACGTATTCCTCCTAAGGAAGTACACTGCAAAAGCCAAAACGGCAGAACCCACCTGTGCCGTGGATCTGACCCATGTTCTGGAGCCAAGCAGAAGCCTCCTGCTCCTCGCCTCCCTTCCGCAGGAGAAAGAAGGACGGCTTCTCTCTGCCCACTCCTGAAGGTGTTTCAGAGCAGCAGCCCCATCCTAGGCCATTACACAGCAGACAATGACACTCAACGTGACACATTTTTACAAGTTAGGAAAACATTGAGACATTCTTCCTAAATATAGAACACAATTTAGTACAAGGACAGCTTAATTTATGTATTTTTCATATAGAATACCTAGACTGATTAAAATCTCTGCAATTAAAAAGGTTATTTTCCACAAGATTTAATGTGTTAATCAGTTAAATGTAATCTCTCGTTAAAAATTTGACAGATAACCAAGCCCCACAATTTCACAATCTTTATCAACATGTTCCACAGCCAGTTAAAATTATCACGTGCTCCATGTTAAAAATAATCACGATTCTAATCTTCTGATTGTGCTGTACTGCAGATCTCACCACTGACCTTGCCACTGTTACACAGATGTGTCAGCCCTGACCCCCTCCCTGCTCAGAGTCCAGTGGTATAAAGTGCTTTATCCAAAGCCTTTCGCTGAGCGGATGCAAGCATGCTCTTCCCCTCTACAGGCAATCAGACAAGTACTCCAGAGCAGTTCTGACGTCTAGATAGACATCATACAATAGAATCGCATAGAATTAAGTTTCCAGCAAATCCACATTGGTTCTATTTTCACCAGTACTCTGCAGTTTTTACCCTCACAACAGACAAGCACTTGGCATAGCCTTCTCTTCCTGCTAAGCACTGCCCTCTTCATTATCCAGGCAGATGCATCTCAGTAATAAATGGGATTGCCTCCTTAAATTTGCTTGTTTCGTTTTAAACAGACTACATTTTTTCCATCAAAATGAGAAATGTAATCTTAAAAGCTTAGATCAAAAGAGCAACTATAAATTCCCTAATCTCTTGTCAAATACCATTTATCTTCATGAAACTTCTCATTAAAAATACTATCGAAAGTATTTTAAAACCGTTTCATAGATCACCTACTCTGGTTTCACAAACAAAAAGCTGTGTGCAAGACTCAGCTCTGCAACCACTGCTCTCAGATCAGCACCTAACAACACCAGAAAGATTAAGGAAAAGATTCCAAGGCCTGGTAAAACAAAATAGGGCTGGTTTTAGTTTAGATTTCATATGGAATTGTCTATTACAGATTTTAGAAGTCTACATATGATCTGACTTAATCAAATCCTTTCCTAAAGGATATGACAACACAGAGCCAAAGAGGTGTTTATACCTTCCTCATATAAGTTGCTTAAAGGAAGGACTTCTAGTAGTTCCAGGATTCAGCACGTTTCTCACGAGAAGTTTAAGCACGTACTTTCAATTAAGTCACAGAAAGTGCTATGCCTACTGCTCAACAACTCCTCTCTGCAATGACTGACCAAATAAATCTTAACAGATGAATTTACAGACCAGTTACTGATTGGCACAACAAGGCTGTTGCCATGCAAGGCCAGCACTATGCTATGAGCAAGGACTATCAGCCAGCTCTGTTGTCACTGAGTACAGCTACGTAACTTGACTGAAACCACCAGGCAAGATTTACACTCAGTGGCCAACAACTGGAAGGACCTACAAGTATCACAACTGTCATCAGGAAAATGAAGTTTCTAATGCATCAGAAAAAAAAAAAATCCCCTTTTGAACCACAGGCATATAATCTGTAAGCTTAAAATTCACTTAAAGTAGCCAGCAAGTTTTGAGAAAGTTATCTTCAATTCTGAATCAGTGATTTCAAAGCTCACTATCCTCCTGCAAACAGACAAACAGCCACTTGCTGGCTGTTGGCTGTGCTAAAATGAATGAGCTCCAAATGAGAGCTGTCATCCTATCAATGATATTAAAGCACCTCCCCTCTACCACTGTAGACCATTACGATATTCACAACAGGATGCAAACTGCTTTCTCAGCATCATGTGAACAGGTTTTAGCAGGGATGTGTCAAGAGTCTCACACAGAAACTTAGAATCAGAAGTGAAAAATAATGCATTTCAAGTAACTTAAACCTGTTGGAAGTAGACAAAGTCAAAATTTGTTTTCATCTAAAAATGTCTGTCAGGTTTTAAGTACCACGCTATGTACATAAGTTACTGTACCTGTCACATCAAGAGCATATTTTAATATTCATGGCTTTCCTTACTTTATGTTCAATGGTACTGCCTTCAAGGCAGATGGAGTAAAACAAAAGATCTTGAATAAAACTCCTCCACAGGCAAAAGTTAGCGCCATTGCTTCATCAGTGGTGCTAAAGCAATATGCTACGTCCTGCAGAGCAGACAAAGGTGTTGAGCCCATACCACAGGTGTCAGTTCAAGGGCACAAAGCAAAGCTCAGTGCTTACTACTGCAACTAGCTCTGTTCAAGTCAGGGAAGTTGTTTAGAAGAATAAGCAGAACCCTCACTGCAGGTATGGAGCTCTACCTTAGATACAATGAAACACTGCAATGAAAAGAAAGAATAGGAGCAAAAGCAGAGTGCTAAGAAACAAACCATATTCTCAAGCTGTACACCACAAACGTACACATTTCCCAAGTCACACATCCACTTCCACAGTTCTTTAATAGATGGATGCCTCACAAGAGTCATAAGCAAATGCACTTTATGTAAATACTTACTGGTTTCTGGCATTTGTGTGAAGGAAAAGCGAGGAGTATCCTAAGTTTATTCCCTTTGTACTTAAAACAGCAAACCAACAGCTATAATCAAACAAATTTAGCTGACTTTAAGCTTCATAAAGCCATACTTCAGATCAGGAAACTTCTAGTAGTCACAGAGAAGACAGAATAAATAGCTGTAACTAGCTGTAAGGCACATCTGCTAAGGAATGGAAAATGCTTCTGAAGAAACCGGCTTGAGTTTCTAGCTTAGATAATTCACCTTCAGATTACTGAACGTGCCACGAGAAGATGGAGCTGCAGCAAGACATCTAAGTGACCCTGTGAGGGTACAGTCAAATTTAGACTGGCTTATGACTACAGAGAGAGAAAGATTTTCCATGTATTGTTATCATATATTTTTAGTATATTTGAAAGTAAAATGGAATGAATATTTGCAGTAATGTTTCCCTAGAACAGTAGATTGTATCAAGTTCTGTATCTTAAACAAAAACACATTCCATTTTAAATTAATCCATTGCTCAGCAGCATAGGTTGTTTTTCCAGAAATAGAACCATATAGGTAAGAAGCAGAAGAGAGATTAAAAGTTAGAGGTAACTTCTGAGCATTATTAAATATGTACTTCATTGCTATTTTCCACTATGGACTAGTACAGTCAAATGCTTTGGTAAAATCAGAACCTTTTCTTTTCCTGTCACCTATCCTATAAAAACAAATTAATACTCCACATCTTGTCTTTTTTTCCTACCAAGGAGGATACTCACACTTTCACTCACTATTTGGATACCTTCACACTTGCTTAAGTTTGGACTTGCAAGCATACCAGCCAACTTCTGCTGCTCAGCTGGGACAGAAGCAAGCACATGGCAGTTAAGCAGTCTAATTTCCCTTTAATTGCTAGCTACCAACATGACATCATTAAACTTCAAATTGGAAAAAAGAACAGGAAGAAAGATTGACCAGCTACTGTTCTCGAGCAGCACATCAGCTCCCACCACCACCACAGCCCAGCATGTTCTCTCACATCTCTCCTGCTCACTGCAGACAACCTGCTTTACTTTCTGCAAGAGAAGAGCAGAAGCATCATATGGCAGAGAGACTGCACAGCATCCTTCTGAGGCACAGGAAGGATGCTCTCCTTCAGGAGCGAAAGGCTCTTCCAGCATCTCCCTCCCATAAACTCCCAGCACAGCCAGGATGGATGGCACAGAAGTGCTCTGCAGGTGGAAGTAGTCGCACAGCTCGCTTCTGTTCTGAGGGAGGGAAGGTCTAATTGCTGGTGCAAACACACCCTAAGGCTTTGTTCCTCACACCACACCATGAGCAAGAGCAAGTTCCGTATGACAAGTAATTAATACCCTAAGGGAAACTGCAGGGGATTCCATGGTAGTTCAGAGCTGCATTTCCCTCATTAACACCAACTGCCACTGAATTTTGGTGAGCAAATAAGTAGTCCCAGTATTCCCACACTTGTTTGTAATCAAGAGCAAATGGAAAATTCTCACTCGCGCCCGGCTGGGTGTAACTGAATTGCCCAGATAAGCCACAAGTCAGGTCATCTAAACAGCATGAGCAGCCCTAGGACTCCAGCACTGCAGAACTTTCTGCACTGAAGAGTTACAGAAAGCCAGATGTGACCTCTTTGAATTGGGTTTCACAGAAAACAACCAAAGCACTCATACCTGCACTGGATTACAGCTGCTTCCAAAATTAAGAAACAGTTTGACAGGAGTGCAAACATATCAAACCGCTAACACTTAACTTGGATGCTGTGCAAGAATGAGAGACAAAATAAATACACTGCATTAAAGAGCCAAAACTCATTCTTTATCAATTCAGGAAGTTTTCTTAGAAACCTAAATGCCATTGAGATGAAAACAACTGAAGACCTTTTTCGTAGTGCTACACCCTCAGCATAACAAATAAGAAATGACTGGCCTGAGACTTCAGCTTGCACCATGAGACTCCACATACTGAAGTGTACAGGTTGCACATCTGCAGGCCGACACAGCCATTCCTGGGATAGATTTGCTCCAGTGGAAGCTAACACAAAGGCTGAAGTGGTCTTCAATAAATGTCTGGTACCTGCTTACAAGGCCGTCTGTGGATTTCTGAACAACTTATGTTTACAACCTACTGCTTCAGGTTCAGCATAACCTATAGTTACTGTAGATCAAATTGTACATTAAGTGTACATGCCCTGTAGTCACATAAGTTATGACAGAACTGAAATATGTAAAGTTACTCTTTTTAAGAAGTTTTATATTTACCTTCATTGATGTTAGCAATTTTGTTTGGAAATGATCAACAAACAAAGTTAGAAGTGTGCAATTTCATGTCTTGCTTAAAAATACCACCTCCTTTCCAGCAGTGAGCACATCCAATGCATATATTGCATAACAGATCCCCAAGTTCTATTACATAACAAATCCCTAAATCCCAATCACATTAGCTACGTGCTATGCATATTTTTCCACGTAACTGCACACTTGACATTTACAAAACCTGGCTGAACATTTTTCTTCTTACATGCATATTTATTTAAAACTATATACTGCCCTTCCATCTTCAAATTATCATTTTTTTAAATACATTTCTGCTTTTCCCCAAACTCTACTTTCTGAAATACCTGATTTAAGCTTGTTTCTACATCTGATGTAGAATCGTCTCATTTACTTTTCTAAATGTACACACGTACTGTACGTGACTAATGCATTCATTAAGAAGATCTCTGCCTTCAGTGACTTACTAAGGCCTGAAGCATGCAGCCAACTGTGTTACTTTATGCATAGATATACAAGGATATGAAATAGGCAGACATGTACACACACTTTTCCAATAGTATTTTTTGACATTGTATATGACAAGTAGAAAAAACTCAACCATTCAGTTTTGTGCTACGCAGCTAGAACATACCTGCCTTCTAAACTGAGTTCTGCCCTTAAACACCAGTAAATTCAATATTGCTGAGTTTGACTCCAGTTGAGTTTACTTGAAACATGCACATGTTCATAAAAATACTGCACTAGATACAAGAAAGTTCCAGATTATTATTGTGTATACTTTTATTATGCATCACATTTACCAAGGAAATATTTGGGGCATTATTTTTAAGCGGTATAGCCATAGCTTTAGAACAAGAACGAACAGCAAAAACCGCATTCATTTGACCTCTAAACCTTAGCTGTGTGCACATCTGTCACACACACTGAACAAGCCATAATGCCTCCTGGTGGCACCCCCTCACACCATGCCATGCATGAGGGGAAGCAACACAACCCTCAGGTTTGCAGCTGGAATGTCCGCTTCCAGCTTCCACAGTTCAGTGTAGTCTAAGTTAAAGAAAACTGAGCATAATTACTCTTTTTTTTCCAAAAGAAAGTGCCAAATGAGTATTAAGGGCAACAGTAATAACAGACATCACAAACCAATACAGCTATAGTGTAAGGCTTTACTAGAACTTGAAGGCAATTTTGCATTATCATAAATATGATATCACCCCCAGCAGGACAGTACATGGCCCTTTTCCTCTGCCCTCTTTTTCAGTTGGGTCCATTCTCATTTACGCTGGACACATACCTTAAGTCCCATTAAATACAGTGGCAGACAACAGCCAAACAAACAGAAGTGGTGTTTGTTCTGAAAGGCGTGTGGAATAAAGACAGATCATCATCCAGAGCCAGGCAGTTCATCTAACAGAATAATTCTCACTAATAGCCTGGCTCCTTACCACAGCTCTCAGAAAAAATTTAACGGTTTAGTTGCAGAAAGGTCTACTATTATGAAGATCTCATTACTTTTATGGAATACTACAGCATACAAGAATCATAAATAATTAAAATTAAATTACACTTGTGAACATAAATAGCCCATAGAACATTTTGTGACGCTACATCCTTGAGTATTTACGATATTAGTTCACTTACTAGCAAGACAGAACATATGAAGCACCCACATATGGAAACCTTGCAGTTTGTAAGACCAGAGGTGAGCATTCAGCACAAACCAGCCGTACAGCACTGCACTTACGACTTGTATTTTCAGTCTGATGCTTTGATCCCAAAGTTTAAGTTTCAATTTCAATTTAAGGGCAAGGCAGGTCCTCAGTGTCAGTCAGGATAAGAGTATACACTGGCATATTTTAAGATGATTAAAAATTAGTTTTGGAAGTCATAACAGATAATGCCATTGCCATAGTACCAGCTTCAGCATCATCACAGGCACTGCAGCATGGGACCTCATGAATCACTCCATAGCATACTGCGTCATCGTACTGCCATGGATCAAAATCTAACAGAAACGTAGGCCCAGTTGTGCAGGCAGCAAGCCCTCCCTTCCAGCAGACAGCATGACCTTCATCACAGGGTTAGAGAACCAGCAGCCAGACAAAACAGAACGCTGTAAATCCAGGTAGTGAGCCATGCACAAACACTAGCTTTACAACATTAGGATGACATTCTTATTCAGCAAGACAGATTAATGTTCTGATTTGCTTTCTATTCCTCTGAAATAGAAGAACAAATATGCACATGCATTCTTGAAGATGATTAAAAGGAAATGGGGAAAAAGCAATCTTAATTTCCGAAGTTTTGTAGCTGTATATAAATAGGCTACATATTGCAATATATAAATATCAAAACTACTGTCAAACAAAGTTTTGTTCCTTGCACTCTTACATTAATGTGTACTTAAAGCACTTTTCTTTGTTGTCGACCCCATGATAGATGTTACCACTCACCATTTCACAGCAGCTACCAGAGAAGGAGGGCTCAGAGCAGGAAGCCAGAGCACCTATGAGGGCTGCTCCAAAAGTAATGCCTCCTATTGTTAGCCCACATCATTTTTTTTTTTTAAATGTAAATTCACACAGAGAACAAAACTAAGCCTTAGGGTACACACATGAGAAAAGAGGAAAAGACTACAGTAAGTCTGGAAACTTTAAAGTGCACATAACACATGAGGACTGATTGCAGACTTGCCCGTAGTGAGTGAAACAAGAGAAATAATACCGCAATTGGATGATCACCTTAAATTTGTGTTAACTACAGTGAGCATCTTTCCCAATATCTCCATGGATAAATATAAATTGTATTTATTCAAATGCAATGTATTTTAGGATGAAAGGGTGCTATTAATTGTTCTGTTTTCTCTAAAGAGAGCATTATAAGCTAAATAATAGGAAGGCTGATGCACTGTGACATAGCTAACATCATCCCCTGGCCAAACTCCTCTCCTATACTCATGTCTGAGCCATAAGCTCTCTGGAGGAAGTTGTTTAGAACCTGAACCAATCAGCACAATCCTGCCTGACTTTAAGGGTACCCTGCCTGAAAGAGCAGGAAAAAAATTGCCTCAGAAACACTAGCAAGGTGCAGTTTAAACTCCCTAAGGAAAAAATATATATATACACATTTAAATATCCAATGTTATTACAAAGAAAAAAACAACAAGTTTAAGTTGATGATCTACTACATTTAAGAATATCTCATCTACTTTCAAAAAGCCGCCTGTCAGAGATGGTGATGAGAGGAGACAGGCATACAACAGCTGTTAAACAACAGCAAAAAGCAATCATAGCTTCTGGGCATAATACAGACACTTTTTTGAGTTCAAACTCAGAGTGTGTAAATTAAAGATAGCACCTATATATCAAGTTCCAGCATGGAATTATAACAAGAACAGTATTTATGATATAGCAATTCCACTGATGAGGATTTGTCAGTTTTCTAAGAACTTAAAAACACTTCAAAAAACCATTATTAATGGTGGCACTTATCTATCACTGCCATCCCTCCACACCTTCTTTTGTTTAAGAAAAAAAACAGGAAAGAGTCATTAAAAGCTCATAAGCATGAAAATGAATTGTGCAACACTGCAGCACATCAATGTAAGAGCGAGGCATAGAAAACAGACCTCCTCGTAGTAAATCCTTTATCTCACTCATTAGACCATGTCTCTGATTTCAGCAAGTTGCATTTTATACTCTTAGCTAAACAGTAAGCTCTAAATTAAAAATCCAACCTTTTATGCATTCCTTGGGCAGTCAGGTTCTTCCAAAGCAAATTCCAAAGCTGTCAGGAGCATCTGACAAGCATACTGTAAGAACGAAAGGTTACCAGGGAGAACTCACTGCAGGAGCTACAGGGTGGACTGAATACAGAAAATGCAGCAACTCAGAATGCCTAGAGAGCAGTTGAGTCACTGGCAAGTGCAATCTCCTTGGAACACTAGAGGAACCACACCTCCATGGATCCATATCAATACTTAAAAGAAGAGATAAAATTAAAAATAATCAAACAAGATTTAAGCAGTCCATCCATCCACCATTTCCTGAAAGCACCACCTCGAAGTCTTCCAATTACCCCTCTGGTTCTGGGAGACCCTCATACCAACAGTCCCAGCAGCTGCTTCTCCCTGTTCTAGCTACTAAGGAACAGCAGTTCAAGGCATACAAACTAGCATTATAAAATTTGTCTGCCCCCACAAAGCCTTTTCTCTAAGAGAATTTTAGCTACTCACATGGGTAGAAGTTGCAGGAGACAATTTGTCCTTGCTCTAAACTAGATAAAACACTCCCATAGTAGATGTGGCTCGACAGTATCTCCAAATAGTTTAAATTAACAAGTTCCAAGCTTATCCCATCTTGTACATTCGCAATAATCTTGTAGATCCAGCTTTTCTCTTAGGTTCCATTTACACATAGAGGTTGTTTACAATAAATCTTCAATACAGAAATCTCTGCTCATTTAAACCAATATAGATCTCTCTTCTTGATAGTAACATGAGAAAAAGCTTGAGACAAACATTCAATTCCTGGTATGCTAGATTTTCTGCTTGTTTAAGAGAAAGTCAATCTACTTCAAGAACATATCAAAGATTAATAGTTCAGCCTAAATAACACTTTGCATTTCCACGTCTTTAACCTGTACATCTTCCTTTGGACTATGAGATGTGTTACACACACAAAAGAGCTGGAAAGACATTTGATTACTGTCACTTCTCCAGCAGAATCTGTGTGAGCATCAGAATATGGCTGCTTTTCTTCTGAGCTGGGGAAGGTTAAAAAAGGCAAAGGGAGGACTGATCAAATAGCAAAAGGCATTCAAGCAAAAAAAAATGTTCTATGAGAAAAATTAAATATACAACATACCACACTGTTTTGGTGGATTGTTTTAGGAAGGCTTGTGGAAGAAAACTGAAACTTTCTCAAGTTTTAGAGCAAGAAAGAGTTGTTATTGTCTGAAATTTGAGGATTACTCTCCTTGAGAAACTGTCAATTAGCATAACTTTGAACCCAGCAAAACTCTTCCTGACTAGCAGATGTAACTATGGTAACAAGATCCAGGAACCCACAATAAATATGATACAGTGTCAATAACAGTCTTTTTCATGTAAATAGATAAAGCACAAGGAAGACTGAAGACTGTTTCCAGTGCTTTAGATAAAATTTTTAGACCTCTTCCATGCCAGGAATGTTAACACATTCCAATGAGTAGTAACAGAGAGAAAACCAAAGTGAAAAGAAAACAATTCTCATTGGAGTAAAAAGGAAAAACCTCAGAACTTAGGAGAATGAGGCCACACTTATGAATTTGCTCTCATCAAATCTGTGAAATTTTATGTACAGAAATATGCTCTATTAAATGATTCAAATAAGTTTGAAATGGTTCCAGAATACCTACTCAGTTTAATGAATAATTGAGATCTTTCTAGTGGAATATTTAAGCCAATCTTAGAAATGAAATAAACAGAACAGAAAGCTTTACAAGGCTCTTATTTGGCTACATCTCCCAGTTGCATCTGTAAAGGAATGTTATTTTCATACACAGCAATGTTAAGTCAGAGCTTTATGCAACAGCACAAATAGCAACAGAGCATAAAGCCCAGCTTCCATGGAGGACAATTTTCTCAGCATTCACAGCCATGAATCACAGCTTTAATTAAGCTCCCTGCTCCATTCAGGATGGTTATGGGAGCTTCACGGAAAGGTATAACACTCTTCCTTCCCCACAGTTTAGAAATGTCAGTGTCGACATTTAGAAGGGATGATATCAGAAGCACAACAGAAGCATCACCACCAGGGGAGAGAATGGCTTTCTGTCACCTAAACCTTCCCTTCCCCCCAAAGGAAGAGAATACACAAACCAATCTAAAAACAAACAGAAAAACATGTCTTCTGACCAGGAATATATTGCATATTTCAGAGCACAGAGCCTGCAACATGTTGTGTTGTCAAAAAGCCCTAGACCAGAAAATGCAGAATGAAGTTGTGGGATTGAACCAGAAACAGGTACAGGCATAAAGGTGGAAACTAACGAGCAAGCTGGAATGAAATAGGCAGGGAGAAGACTCTTGAAGAAAAGTAAAACTAGAACAGAAAATTCACAAAGGGACTGCTGACAGAATGACAAATCCCAGACGAGATGCAGAAGTGACACCAGGGAAATGAAAGCCCATTATAAACATGAGCACTGTGAGCAAGAAAGCTATGAAGTCACTACCTACCAAAAAGATCCTAATCCAAATGCCTTTTCTGCCTCCCTATATCTCTCTCCAGTTGCATTCAAGTATGAATAGCTGACTCTCTCCTATCCCACTATAAATAGCTTGAAGCCACAGTATCAAATCACTGCAAGAGCTCGACACACGTGCTGGCCTGGGGTTACCAAATGAATACAATAAAGACAATTCCATCTCCATATAGATGGGTCTCCGGGAGGACAGAGAGATACTCCACCCAGGCTGATAGCAAAGATGTACTGTGGCATCTTCATATCCACTGGAGTCATAACAGGGGCCAGAGTTGTGTATTGCCTCCAATTATTTGCTGCATTATTTTTCCTATAGGTCAAAAATTCCTTTAAGGTATGGATATTCTGCATGCAAGTCAAAGCGCACAGAATAGGATGTCTTAATATCAGGCATCCATTCATGATGCACATTTTCAGAAGTGGTATAAAAGGAAAGGCAATTAAAAAAATTGAAACTTCACAGAATTAAATCAAAAGAGCCTAAGATTAGGTAGAAAAGACTCAATTATTCAAATACATATAGTTAACATTCTAAAGTTTCTTGCTACTCAATGACCTATTTTCTTATAGAACAGATTATCAATAGCTGAAAGCACATTTGTATTTGTGTTCTGCTAATACACCACCACAACCCAGACCATGACCTTGTGACAACTCCCCATGTAAGCTGCTTCAGCTTCACATCATAGATGGCCAGCACTGAAATAAGCCAACTTGAAAGTTTTGGCATTTTCTTCTCCATCTAGTCAACAACATCTACCCATCCCAAAGGCTGTATTTGCTATACTGCATCTAGTCAGAGAGCCCACCATGTTTTGGGGGGGAGGGGAAAACCACAGACGTATATTCTGCTTGAAGCTTCTGAGGAAAAATAACTGGAGATAATATACTATTTCACTCTGTGTCCTAGCTCAGGCTGTGTGAATAACTGATTTCTCAGTTCAGCAGATTGAACTGAGTTTGAAATACCTCCTTTTGCTCAAACCTACCCCAAAATTTTGACATAACACGTTCCATTTCACAGCCTTGTAACAAAAGCAGTGGAACAAAGGCCATTCTCACAGAACAGAGAGGAGAAAGATATTCCCCTAATAGAAAAGGGCAGGGTAGCCTCACCTTGTCCCTGGGATTCTACAAGACAGCTAAGCTAATGCCACAGCTTCATAGCACTGAAAGGAGCCAAGCGTCCTCCCTCCCTATGCTCCCACTAGGATACACAAGTGGCAGTGACCTTTTGTGCAGCACTGCCTACTTAGTAAGTTAACTTAGCAGCACCACAGAACCCATTCTCAATGATCAAGCACTCAAAGTGAACCTTCTCCAACAGAGCAGACCAAAGACGACCTACCTAAAAAGCAAACAGCTGAGACATCTTACTGAACATGTGTCCTGTCACTCAAATTTAGCCTTCAGTTAACACAAACATACCATTTTAAGCATGCTGGGAAGTTTCATTTGATCATCTTGTAACAGCAACAACAGAAGAAACTGAAAGTGCCCAGGCCAGAAAAGCCTTTAGTAAGCACTCACTTGAGACACTGGAGGTATGAGTTACAGTATTCTGTGCTGAATCATCCTGGGCAGTCAGCATGCTCCTGGACAGAAGGCAAAAGGATGTACCATTTTATCTTTTGTAAACCTAAATACAGTATTTTTTTTCCCCATCTGAAACTATTCAACTTTTTCGTAAATAGTTTGAGAATTTTTTTTTTTTAAAAAGTCTCCCAGTTCACCAAAAACATTCCCTGAACTCTTGAATAGTAGCATATTAAGGATCATTCCTGCTCAACACTTCACTTGTGGATGAGTGCTACAAACAGACTCTGTTCGCAGGAGATGTTCCCAGAAAGAAATGGCAAAGCAGGAAAATACTGATGCTGTTCAAAATACAAATTCAGTTTTCATAAGGAGGAAGAGGGAAGAACCATGATAAAACTGGAACAGCAAGTGGAAACCTCCTGCTCTTAGCCAGATGCTAAGCAAGGTGACAGCACTCAGAGCTGTGAGCACAGCTGACAAGCACCAAGTGTACACGAAGATTTGATCACAGGGTTTTGAAAATCCCTCAGAATTATAAAAATATTTTGATCACTAAATGAATGCAAATACTAAAAAACATACTGTACAAACACCTAAATCCTACACCAACCATCTCATACTTTTAAACTGACCATTTAAAAATAAGTGCTAAGTTTCCTAAGGTAATAACTTCATTACCTGGATAATACTTCTATTTCACAGGAGAATGTAATCCATCCAAGATCACAGTCTACATCTCCTGACATCCCATTATACACAACAGTAATTGGATTGTTAGCATATCACATATGAGGGAGAACCATGTCAGCAGCAGCTCAGAACTCGGGGTTTCAGCCTTCCCAAGATACAGAAGGCAGCAGTCAGAAGCATCCTGTGTATGACGTGGTTACAGTGCTGCCAGTCCTGCAGCCCAGAGCTGCC
>JAOWBP010004343.1:1154953-1169991 GCA_028571105.1 Tragopan temminckii
ATACAGAAGGCAGCAGTCAGAAGCATCCTGTGTATGACGTGGTTACAGTGCTGCCAGTCCTGCAGCCCAGAGCTGCCAGTCCTGCAGCCCAGAGCTGCCCCATCCCATTGGGATCTGCCTGCCATAAAATCCAGCCTCTGCAGTACGTTAATCTTTACCTTTAAGTTGCAGATCCCTCCAGACCCTTCCACGAGTGGCAGTGCACAGAAGCAAAGGAGCTGTTTCTAAGGAGCAGTAACAAATAGAAAATTAGAACTCGGAACTACTCCACACTCAAAGTTTTTATTCATGATGCACCAGCTGATTATCTATGCCCCAACAGCAATGCTCAGGACACCAAGTAATGCAGTTTTCCTTTAAAAAACTGCTACTTCTGATTATTATTGTTTTCTTTAATTCCCTCAACAGCCTACTATGTAGCTTATGAACAGTTAATGCCAGAACTATCAGCTTTTGCCAAATTGGATATTGAATTTATTAATAATTTACTGTAACTTTTAGTACCACTCTTAAGAATAGCTGTCCTGTGAGCTTTCAGTTCATATCAGAGCCTCTGGTAATTATCCTCGGCATCTAAATCATTACACTAGAAGCAAAACAACTCAACGGAGCAGAAGCCAAATTTTAATCTTTGTGGGTGAATTTGTCACTTAGTGCCAACTCCTGCACGTATCCTGGAGAACACTGGAACACAGACAGTTAATTGCACACTCCTAAAATTAAGAAAGCATGCTGCAAAAAAATGAGAAAAGAGCCATCTCTAAGCCCCTCTTTCCACATGAAGGGCTTTAAATCACCTCCCTTGCTTTCCTTATAATCCCTTCTGCTCTTTTCTCTGCACTGCCCCCACCTACACACAATCACTATGGAAAATAAGCTCATTATAGTGCAGCACGGGTAAGCCATCGCTGGTCAGAAACGCATCAATTGATCCAAAGCTTCATATTAGTGCCTGCCATTTGCATCACAAGGCAAGCGTGATGCATTCCTGCGGACAGTCACCGACACTGAGATCCATCCTCTCTCGATGAGTTTCTGCTACCAGAACAAGCCTTGTTTTTTCCTGCCTCCCAGGTCATCTGGACAGGATTCCCTGCTACATGATGCTAAGCTCAGTTACCATGAGTAATAAACTATGTTATTTCATTTCGGCATTAAAGCTAGTTATATGCAAAATGTTGTTCATTCTATAATCATAAAAACAAGTCAATACCTATTCACCTTTGTTTCTCTGCAGTAAGTGTCACTATACTTATCCCCAGTTTTGAATTATTTTAGCTTTGTCTCTACAGACAATAAATATGAAGGAATGGGAAGAGGCTGCTTGTAATTAATTTTGTCACAGAACTTGGATGTGACTCAGCTGAAGTCAAAAGGATGCAATTAATAGGATTTTGTCTCAGGTTTGTCATAGGAGATTTATATTGCCATAACCAAGATACATGCAGTAATAGAACTGTTCGATTATTAAACTTCCTACACTATATCAATAACAGGGATTACACAAATCATCCCACATGTGTTGAAACAAAAAACACCTACCTACACAAGCACTTCTAGATGGCAAGTGTTTGTTTAAAAAAACATGAATTGTATTAAAACAATACCCATCTCATTTTTACTGTTTCCATGCATCATTATGCTTAAATCAAGATAATCTGGACCTTCAGTTCTTAACACAAGGAATGTAATATTCTTATGTAATACAAAGGGAAAGAGGGAAACAAGTACCACTGAAAATGAAAATTATTTACATTAATTTTATCTACTAACACTCCTTTCATTTAAAGCTCTATAGCAGCTTTTACAGGTACACTCTTACATCCTAAAGGGCTCCAAAGACATCCACAAATTCTACTTTTAGTATATTTTTGCATGTCTACTTCCATTAAAAACTAAACCCTCTTTCAAATTGTGGCAAAGCCAAATGGCACAAAGCTTAGGAGGTGTTTCAGACTATAGAGAAAACATCTTTAAGATGATTTGACATCTTCACTCCTTAGGAGATCCTCTGTATGCAGCCTCATTTCAGTGAGCTCATTATTGAGATTTTCGTTCAACCAAGAGACAGAATCAGGCACAAAGTTATTACTAAGGTTCATGTTTGACCAGATTTGTCTGAGCCATATCCTGTTCCGTCAGTCTGACTATGGAGAGAGTTCACATCTTCTTCTACACTTTCACTGCTGTTACACACACAAAAAACCAGCAGCCCTACCTTCACTTATCAGACTGTCAGTTATGAATTAAGAAAAATGTATCTCTCTTCTATAAGTTTATTGTAGAGATACAGAATTTCGAGGATTTAAAACAATTGCCCTGAACATCCTCTGACCCCAAGCATAGACAGTGATTTTTGTGACAGGTTTCAGTATTATCAAAGCATACTTTGGCATCTGGCATGTTTTACTAGAATTCATAGAAAGGACTGCAATCCAGGAAGGGACAAATGTAAGGGGAAAGAGAGATCATATTTAAAATTCCTTCCATTCCCCTGCAGCGGTTACCCAGCCTCTAAAAGTTGTTCAAAAAGGGTTCAAACCAAGATTCCTAAAGGGATTAAGAGAAATGGGAGAGAAGCTAGCAAAATGAAAACAAGCCTTCCGTACCAAACATTCTTTCCAGTAACTCACAAGGCATAGATGTTGCCTCAGATGTTATTTGGTTTTGCTATAAAGCAAGTTTAATTTGCCAATTCCAGAGAAAAGAAAAATCAACGCAATACTAAAGCAGAAACTGATGTATTTAATCCATGGATTTCAGGATTAAAATAGGCCATTGCTTTGTTTAGGAAAACAAACACCTTTGTAACAAGCTTTTTTCCCAGGCAGGTATAATTCACTCCCTTCCCACAGCCCTACATAGGACAACACATACTTTTCTTCCCACTTCAACCAGTGCACAATGAATGTGATGATCTGAAAGGTCTTTCCCAAGCTAAGTGATTATAAGGTTCACAATTCACAGAGTGGGGAAGGAGTGCAGTTCAGGGGGTGGAAATAAAGCAAAACAGAACAGTTTCTACCTTTTGCTTCACATGTGAGGGAAAAAACTGAAGTTTAGGAGGATTCAGTAGTGACACTGGAAGCAGCTGTTGTCAGTGATGTCACTAGAGCTGGGAGAAGAACAATTCATGAAAATAAAATGCATTTCAAAGTCACAAGCCGGAGCTGTAACTGTCAAAAAAGCTTGACAACGTGGTTCAGTAATTCACTGGATTCTCTAGCTCCTGGGTTCTGTCTCTCCTTCAACTGCCACCCCTTCCCAGCAGCATTTCTTCTTGACCTCACAACCCATGAATAAAACAGTTTCGGTCTTGCACCCTGTCATCCATTCATCGCTCTGAAGTCTCTTTGCTTGCTGCTTGCCAATTTATGCATCATAAAATTCCATATGCATTTAAGAGACCAGCTATTTAGAAACAGTTTTTATTATAGAAGGCAGGCTTATTGCTCAAACAGGTCTGGCACTTCAACTTCTCCATCCTGCTGTTCCTCTAGGTTCCTCACAGCTAGCTATTCTCAAAGAGGAGTGCAAATGTTGACTTGAAGCCACCTTTTCTTTTTCACAAACCCATGGATATTATGTAAAATATTAGACAAATGAAGAGAGCAGACTTATCACCAGTCATAAATCAGTTCCTCCACTCGACGTGTCAAGGCACAGATTGTCACTACAACATATGGATCCCATGCTACAGTATCATTTTGCTCAGATATACTAAAGAGTCAAATCAACCGTAAACAACAAAGCAAATAAGCTTGAGTAGTAGACTGAACTGAGTCTAGGCCATTGAAATAGCAGGTAAAGCAAAGAAAGTGTCAACATCCAGGAACTACTACTCCTTATTAGCAAATATTAACCTTCTTGCATTCATATATTACGGCTTCTTGCTGAAGTTAGTTTCAGCATATCACCTTCTGCAGATCTGAGAAGAAAACACTGGAAGAGTTATGGAGCTCAATTTCTTTTCGGAGACCAAGAGAAGAAAAGATCAGGGCAGGGACAAGATCATCAGGTTTCATTAAAATTCTAACTAATTTTCTTGTATGTAAGTTTTCAATCTATTAGTTTGGAAACAGTGCCTATCTTTGCTATTAATTCTGGTCAAAATCAGAAAAAGCATTCTACCCAGAGGTACAGCATTCTGAAACCTCCTCCAAATCATATGACAATACAGCAATCAAAACACAAACACTATTTTTAGGAGTAAGCTTGAACACGTAATTATATTAAGGATCAGGGTTGTGACAGAAAAGGCTTAGCAACTCTTTTCTAATCAAGTCCAAGTTGAAGATACCTACTTTAGAATGTGGATGTTCAACTCATTCTCATCAATGGGTCACACATTCAAAAAGGGACAGAGTGAGGTTATCATACAGCTCTAAATGACTAAAGCCCCTCTGCACATGAGTCTTATTAGAAACATTACCCTATAACTGATAAAGAAGATGGGGTCCACAAATGCAGATTCCAGTAAGGGGGAAAAAGCAACAGCTAAGAGGAAAGCCTTACTTAATCCAAGACGTGAAGAGAATGCTAAGAGCAGAAATTATATTCAAATGCAATGAGTGCCGTAATTGACTTCACAGATAAGTGGAAATACTTTGAGAAGCAGTAGTTCAACTAAAGCCATATTTTAAATGGGAACTGTAAGGTGTTAAGACTCTGCTACTACAAAATAATCAGAAATTAACAAGAGCAAATATCTTTAATTCTTCATGCCTACTGTATGCTACAAACCAGACTGTAAATCCATGTGTTTGAAACTGGCAAACTACGCAGATTTCAATTTCAAACGATGCCCAAGAAGGACTAAACTAGAACTTTGAGAAAGAAAACAATGGAGTAGAAAATAGAACAGTGAAGAAAGAAAAGGAAAATACAGATTCATTGTACAGCTCTTGGAAAGGTAGAATAAGCAAAAGCTGAAGAAAAATATTAAAGAAAGGGCAGCCAGCAGTCAGACAAGAAAATAGCATAAACATGCAGGAAAGAGCAAGCAAAGAAATGTCAAGGACTTTCCAGGAGATCAGAAAGAGGAAGGTATGGAATATAGGCACTAGAAAGTGTATTTTTGCAGTTGAGAGGGCAGTTTGCATTCCAGAAATAAAAAGGAAGCACTATCAGAAATCAAAGAGCACCTGGGTATAAGGAAAAAAATGAGAAAGCACAATGTTTTGCAACAAACATAAGCCCACACAAAACCCCAAGGATCCTAATTAGAGAGAATAGGGCTGATCCTCAGTCCTATTTTCTTCCACGTATTCAACCAACAAACTGCTGAGAATTCCAGCAGCCAGAATTGACAGTGACATTTTAAGTCAATGAGAATCTATTTTACTCTTCCTCCCACAGCACAAATGAATAGTAGTGCTAATGAAATTCCTTTCCTATTATAAATGACATACACAATCCCACATTTATCCCTTCCAGCAAGAACTGCCTCTTAACAAACTCATACTATTCTGAAATACCTTGTAGTCACAGTATGACAAAGAAATGCCACTCTTTCCTGCACTGCTCCTCTTTCGATTAATTTTACTTCGGTGGACCAAGATAGAATTACTTCTACTCTATTTTACACCTACACCATTAGATGAATATTAAGAATTTACAATTTTAGTCACATTGTAATGGAGATTATTTCACAATCGATCAACAGTTTCTGATCAAGAATGGTCTTCCAATTCACTACAAGATAATTTGCTTTACAAAAAAATCAAAATCCATTGCCACTACTATCATTTCCATTGCTGCCTTCTCAAAGAGACAAGGAGTTACATTATATGCAGAAATTAGCAAAAGTTTACATAATAAAAAGTTGCTTGACCATGAGACCAAGGTACAACATGTAATCTGTTCACATTACTCACAAAAATTGCAATAACATTCAGAAAGGCTAAGTAACCTTTTCTCCTGTAACTGTGGTATACTAGGAAACAAGCTCTGTGTCTCTCTCCACAAGCAGAAAGATAAATGACTTACAGTGTAACACTATATTCACCTGCTCTCATGATCTAAGCAGAGAATGAGCAGCCCACGAAGCCAGTGAGACACCAAGCACACCAGGTGAGGCAGCAGCATTCTTTTCTGTGTTTTACACAGGAAAAAAGGCAAAAATGTTCATATCTAAACTGAGCTGTAAGGAACTCAATTAGCCATTTAAAAGCATGAACAACTCCACAGCACACACGTGTCTGTTTGACAAATTCCATTGTGACCAAAGACATTTTTCTCATAGTCTTTAGTTTGTACACAACTCCTTCCATCCATGAAAAAGTATGCACCCCACTGAGTACAGTAACTCGCTCAGCCTGAAAGCCAGCCAGTAGATGCATCTACTAGCAAGCTCTACCAAAATTGAGAACTCCCACTGCTATATCTGCTGAGATTAAAGACAATAAATGTGTTTTCAGTATTTGCCATTTTCCAGCATAGCTCCAATACAATCCGAATGATGTGAGTATTACAGTTGTCTGACAGCTTCTCCTGCTCTTGACTTTGTCAAGAAACCACAGTTTTTATTATCTCATGTACCACCTTGCCAAGCTGAATTTTTCAAGGCTCTCTGCTGGACTGGAAAACTTGACCTCCATCATGCCTTCCATACAACAAACAGGAGTAACTGTTTACTATATAATAGTTATGTAGTAATGCAGATTGCATGAAAACTTCAAATTAAATGGTAGGATCCATTTCTGATCTTCAGCAGACGTTGCTTCCATAACCAAAGTTGCCAGGATGGCCTGACTAGTTCCGAATTCAAAAACCACAAAAGTCTAGGTAAGCTGTGTGTTGCAAAGTATTACCACTCTTTCCAAGAACAAACTTTTCTTAATCCCGACCTAGCACAATTTACAGCTCTTGTCCTGTCACTTGTCACCTGGGAGAAGAGGCCAACCACCCCCTCCCCACACCCTTTCAGGGAGCTCTAGAGTGATGCAGTTACCCTAAGTCTCCTCCAGAGTGGATGATCCCAGTTACCTCAGAATCTCCCTTAAGACTTGTGCTCAGCCCCCTCAGACTCATTGCACTTGTCTGAAAACACTCCAGGGCCTCAATATCTTTCTTGTAGTGAGAGGCCCAACACTGAGCACAGTACTCAAGGAGTGGCCTCACCAGAGCTGCCTGTGAAGGGACAATCACCAGGAGTGTTCAACAGGCACTAATTAGCAAACTAAAATTCAACACTCCTTTCATGAAGCCTTTGTTGGAATATTCAGTGTTTCTCTCCCTTTTGACCTCAGCGATGTGTCACAAGGCTGTTTACAAACATACCACCAAACTCAGATCTGAAAAAAAAAAAAACAAAGCACAACTTCTTGAAAAACACACTATTGTATTACATACTGGAAACCATCTCACCTTTGTGCTGCTCACTGTAATTAGAAATGCACTGAGATCAACCAAATCTTCACCAAGTTTCCTCCAAGAATGCTGAAAACTACCTTTGTGACCAAATAAAACATTAAATCTGTGTAAAAACAGTGTCTTGTGCCTGTATATAGTAGAAGTTGAAAAGAAAGAAATCTGCAGTTATTTTCACAAATGTCTAGCACTGAGAAGAAATTCTCAAAACAAGAAGTACTGTGAACTGTATCCATTGAAGTACTATGAATTAAATCTTCTGTCTTGAAGCTCATTGTGGTAAATATCAATTCTGATTTTTTTAGTGGAAGAAGCATTTCAGGAAAGCCAAAGAATTACCATACAGCAGGCTATGATTTAATTATGAGAACATGCAGAAGATAATTTCAATAGAAGATACACTATGATCATTTTAAAGCCATAAATATATCCTCATCTTCCCAAATACTTAGTACCTATCTTTGCAGTGGTAGGTAGCAGCTGCAAAAAGCAAAGCCTCCTTTTTACTGATGTGGGTGACAATAAAACTGAAACCATTACTGGAATTCCAGTCAGGAAGAAGAGGAGGCACAAGCCATGCTTTCAACATCTGAGATGTATCACAGCATATTTCCCTTTTGTTCCAGGGGAGCAACCCCTGCCAGAACTCCCATGGACAACTATGAAGACTCCAAGCATAACATTTCAAATGGAGGTAAAGCAGCTTCAAATCTAAAAGGCAAGGGTGGCAGTTATATTTTGAAATAGGCCTCAAAATACATGCATAGTTATGTCAAGAATACAGAACTAGGCACATCAACCTTTCAAAGGAAGGACCACTTATATTGTATGAGGAAAAAAATCTAGAAAATTCTTATTGACAGTCTTCAGTGAGTTTCAACTCTGAAGCTGACAAGTCAGTTTCTGAAGACTTGCTCCAGGAACATCCTTGTTGTTTTAGTCAACCCAGCAAATAGCTTTATAGGGAGGAGAGAAAAAACAAGGCAACATTCAATCAACAGCTTTTTTCTCCAGTATAATATCAAAATATTTACAATAGAAAAAAATACTACAATTGCAAAACATCAAAACAGTAGCAAAGGCAAATATAACCGCCTGTCATTTCTCATGAAGTATACTTTTTAATACCTGGGAAAAAAACAATTAAAAACAGTTATGTGGTGCATGGTGAAGTATGGCTGTATCTCAACTGCATCTCTATCAGTTCTGGAATTGAAAGTTAATTAAGAGGATATGTCTCTAAAGTGGAAAGATAAGAATGTGATATTTTTCAAAGCTATTTCTAAATAATGCTTTATACTTATTGTTTAATTCTTCTCATCAACTAAATCTTCTTTATCTGCTTGGAAGGGATTTTAATGAAGCTAAACAAAGAGAAAATTCATCTAGCATTTATGTCTTGCCAATTCTATTATATGTTGCTGTAAGAAACGTAAATCAAGAGATTGGGTCTTAAAGTTTTATTCATTGTAGTTTTAATAGACCAGGCCAATTTTACTCTGGTATTACTGGAGATGTTTCCAACAGCACAGAACGAATGCTAAGAAGGACCACCATGACTCCAGCTATGGAAGTATGGATTAAATCCTAAACTTTTAATCTCCCAATTCAATCAACATGATGAAATTCAGCATGGCTACAAAGAATATATCAGCAAAAGATATCGCTGAGTTAAACTGAGATGAAAGCACATTCTATGAGGATGAGAAGCATTTTCAATACTTGTGTGCAGAGGTGCAACTTTGACAGAAACACATTAGTAAGTAGCCACATGCATATAGTGCTTATGGATTCTGTCTTTCAGGTCCAAAATTGCAAATTCTGAATACCAACACATTTTAGACAAAGTCTTCAGTGAACCACAAAGTAAGAAGCAAGAAGGCACGTTACGAAGCATCACAGATTTCGGCACATGGAAGTCCACTTCTAAGGCCAGCTTTACCTAGATGATTCAATGAAACTCCATTTCACACTGATTAAGTACTTTTGCAAGACATTTTGCTGACAAGCCAGATGTGTGTTAATTGATTTATTGAAGTGGTACAAGTAAAAATAACACTCCTTTGTATTGCTAATCAGTATTGCAGATGTTGATGCTCCCTGATGTTAATTATGACTCATTAAAATACTACATGATCAAACTATAATATTTCTGATAATACAACCTATCTCATGCTATCTCATAAGTAGCCCCACAAGCAATGAACTGGAAGAAGCAAAATAACCACAGCCTGGTGCCTGTTGTGCTGTTGCTGCAGGGTAGCTCTTGCTGCTGTCATCTTTGCTACAAGACTGAAGCACAAAGGGCAGAAATTTCCAACAGGTCCTCATGGATTCAGAATCATGTAGTCTTCCAAGAACTGTAAGCCCAGCTCTCCATGTAGTCTTCTCTAATGCCAGGTCCCCACATTAGGTTCTGATTTTTTTCCCCTTCTGGTGAAAATGAATGATTAGCACTGAAATAGCACCCAAGAAAAGAAATATGAATTGAAATGGTTCTGATTTCCCAAAGTATTGCAGTGTCTATTTCCAGGTATGTTTTCCTTTTAGTGTGAGACATCAGAAGCCTGCTGCTATATTTCTGTCTGTATCAACTCCTTTGTTTGTATGATCTACAGCTGACTGCTTTGACAGATTTCAAAGAACTCTAGTTCCATTTAACAAGAACATAAATGGACTAATTCACAATCACATGAGTCAGAGTGCTGCTCTAGTGATGGGAACTGTGACAGACTTGGAATTCCCCCCTACGCTCTGCTTCGCTGGGTCCCAGTCACGACAGCTCACAGCACAAATAAGGTTCAGAGAAGGCACCCATGAAGCCAGGCATTGTCTCCACAAACAGTGCCTTGTGATTGCCTCATGCAGGTAAACAAGTTCGGCCCTAAAGTTGCCCACACCACAAAATCATCGATAAACCGTGCCAGGTCATAAGCAGCATCAAGGTAAACTCCCCTATGTTTTCTACTAAGTAACCATTTTTAATTTCAAAACCATTCAAAATAATTCTATCACAATTAGGTGAAATGAAATCAAATGCATATATGTTGTCCATAAGTATTCAACAGTCCTTAAGACCATTAAGTATCACCAAAGGCATGAGAATCAGGGATAATAATGAAGGCAAAATTAGGATTCAGCTGCAAATCTGAGAAGCTGGTGCAATCATTTGCAAGATAATCACATAAAAAGGTAAACTCTAAAGCATCCAACATGGAGAAAGTCAGACTTAATTTGCAGATCACACAGAAACAATAGTAGAAGTTTAAATTCAAAATAAATTTGGTGTCAGATATACCAGATAAAAATAGCTTCTGAGAGCTACATAAGGAAGTCACTAATTAACATCCACATATATATACTACATGAAAGGGAAATTCCATTCTAAAATTACTCAGCACAGGCTTCTTTTTACTGCAGACATTTATAGGTTAAAATGCTCTTTGTGTCATATCTTGCAATTCCAAAAAATTTTCATAATCAAACAGTACAACAGTTACTTAGATCTCAGGTGACTTTACCCTAAGAGATGATTATAAGCCATTTTAGGGAGAAGGCAAAAATTCTTCCCACTCAGACAGTATAAAGCTACTCTCACTAAAAGCCACAGAAATTCTTCTGCTGACCTTTGCAAGAATAAGAACAGCTCCAAACAGCTCCAGCTTGTCAGAGATGCCTGTGGTTTGAAAAAAGCACAGTTCTATTTTATTGTTATAAACTGTGAAGAAATAGCTAACCAAAACAAGTCTAAAATACATATAAGCACTTGTAAAGGAATTACCCAGCGATCTCCACAGCTAATGAGCAATAAATTGAAAGCATTGCCATTCTGAAGATGTACGGCACACCTGATTAAGGGTGACATATTCCTTAAAATGAGCACAGAGCATACCTCCCTTCTGAAACAAGGGAATCAGTCTCAGTCACAAACTCTACAGAAAATGTCTTGATAATGATAGCACAATTACTACTATTTCCTCAGTGCAGAAGGAACAGGAACATTTTCAGAGCAGCACATCCCTCTATTACGCAAATAGGCTGAAGAATAATCATAATAGGTTGCTCATGTTTCCACAAAGGGCATCTAAAGTCAACTGCCAGTGAACAGAGTCTGCTACTTTTTTCTAGTTTTGAACAGAGACACTGTTTGGTTAACTATGTACTTATAGTTCCTATCACTTCATTCACTTTCATCTCTGCAGTTGTTCGCCTTTGTTTTAAATACTAGAAGTTTCACCTCTGAATTACAGTTACAGTGAAAAATCTCCTAAGATACTTTCCACATTTTCCATATTGCTTAGAAAATTCAGAACCAGCAGCTTTCAATATTTCTTGTTCTATGTTAACTTAATTCCCATCTTTCAACCAAAATTCCTTGTCTGAACCAAAGTTATAAAGAGAATATTATAAGAAATTAAATTAGAAAATTAAGGCTTGGAAAAGTTTGGATAATTTGATTCTATACGCTTAGCAAATGCAGTCGTCTTCTGGTTATAGTAATTTTAAAACATTTTTTAATGTCCTTTTATCCCAATGTAAATGGTTTTTCTGTGTATAAAAAAACTTCTAATTTGTTATCTCAGGATGACACAAGAAGCTGCTCCTAAGTCATACAAATTAATACATTACTTGGTCTTTAACTGTACTGGCTGCACTCTTTTGTCAAGGGCACTCAGTAGGACAGCAAAAGGGTCAAGCATTGCAAAAAGCATGCCACTGCACAGACAGACATCCAGGGAAGGTTTGTTAAATTAACATTACCTTTGTTAAATTAACATGCCACAGACTTCAAGGTGAATCATTCCTTCAAAAGCTCTAAACACTGCCAATTCTCTGACTCTAGAAACCAGAAACCTTTACCATTGCAAGGAGAAACAGCTAACATCTGACCTACTATGCATACAGTTCAGAGAACAACCTCAGATGAAGTCTGAACACAATGAACACAAATGCTTAGAGTGGCTGACAGCAAGCTGTTAGGACACTGGAGCCAGACCCCTTGCCTTAAAAGCAGGACAGCAGCAGAACAAAACATTTTGCAAAGGTCCCTTTATAAAGTTTGGGAGGCTATATTATATACAGTTAATTATTCTGCATTTTGGCTACATAGACAACTGTTTTTGTATGATAGTTTGCCAAGCAGACTCGTTAAAAGTCTTGCATGTCTTAGGCACACAGTTCAATAACCCTACTGTTTGGCAAAAGCTACCAAAGACTATTATTAAAAAGTGAATGAGTCTTTCATCACTTCACTGTGTCCGAAGAGTGACAATTGTGAGACTGTCTAGAACAGTAAGCAGCAAGAATTAAATTAGTAACCATTATGCCTTCCAGATTTTTTAGCCATGAGTATACATTGCTAATAAAAGGAGTCAATGTAATGAAATTCTGGCTCT
Organism: Tragopan temminckii; assembly: GCA_028571105.1. Taxonomy (NCBI): domain Eukaryota; kingdom Metazoa; phylum Chordata; class Aves; order Galliformes; family Phasianidae; genus Tragopan; species Tragopan temminckii. The sequence goes on from JAOWBP010004343.1 coordinate 1,167,721, forward strand.
TACCACTCTTTTCAGTGAGTTGTTAGGTCCCTTCTCTTGTTCATAAAGCAGAAGTCAAAGTTATGGATATTTCTGAAAAACATAAAGAACTGATCAAACTCTAAGTAAGAACTACATACCCAAGTGACCAATAGCTTGTTGACCTGAACAGCAGGGCACTGCTATCAGCAGCTCACCGATTCTGCACTGCTATCCCTAGGCAATAACAGCTAAGGCAAGACTTCCATCACCCCCAGAGTTGCTGCTTCTGGGAGACCAAGTTCACATCAGGAGTTTCTTATCTGGTTGCAGTATGGGAACATGTTTCTACTGAAATCTCTGGCTCACAAAATCATTTGCTGTAAGTCTACAGTAACAAGAAGTCAAACAGCTAAATTGTTTCTCCTGTTGATCTCTTTGCTTAAATAAAATCATTCTGGATCACAGGCTTTATTTCAATAGCTCAGTGGTAAACTGAAAACCAAAGCGATGATTCTTAATAACCAAAATCCATTTCTCTGTTGCACACTAGAAGAGTTGTGCAATAGCCACAATAATTGAAGGCACAAAAAAACTTTCTCATTTGTAAAAGACTGCATGATTACATAGTATATGAACACTGACTATATTCACAAAGATCTTAAATTGTTAAATATTTAACTTTGTCATATTAATTATCCAATTCTTTTTATCTAGCTTCATTATGTTAAGGGCTATTTACCACAGGAAAGATAAATCAGCATCTCTGAAATAAAATGCATGAACAAATCATGAGGAAAATACTGCCAATTGGTTTCATTCATTTTATCACTGACCAATGCCACAACATGGTATCTTTCTTGTAGCTTTCCAATAGCTGTATAGTCTTTAATCACACCTATGTAGTTAAGCAGTTTTTAAAAAGGAAGACAGTCCATAATTTTCCAATCAACATGAATGATACGATGACAGTGGTTCAGCTTGCTTGCTACATACGTACAATATTCTCTGTACAAAACATACATTCTGAGAAGTTAAAAGGAAGCTGAACAGTTTTTCAAATCAAGTCAATGATCATACTAAACAATCATTTCCAGAGAACACAAACACTGTTTCAGACTTTACTTTGCAAAATCTTGATCAGCTGTTCTTCATGCACGTTTATTTTAACACCAGAGACCACACATCTCCAACTATTTTACCTGCCTTTGACTCAGGAATCCATCTGATTTGATACTTGAAAGTGGCATTTAAGCCTGCACCTAACACAGAACATGATGAGCGTGCAGGATTGGGTTTGCACAAGAAAGGAGACTTGATTCACTCCCCGTTCCCATAAGCCAGTCAGCACTTGGCTGCCTTACAAGAACCGTGTGATCTCCATGTGCACCTTCACCTTCCACAGTACATTTTAACTTACAAGTTTCAAGGCAAAGCTCTCTTAATACAGCAATTACAGTGCCTTCAAAAGAAAAATAAAAGCTTATCCAATTAGCTGAAGGTAAATAAAGCCCCATGTTTACTCCAATAAGGAAAATGATTTTGAGTACTGCAGAACAAAGGAGAAATCACAGATAGAAGGCACACCACCAAGCAGAGCACATGCCTGGAAATTCAGTTAACCACAAAATGAAACGTCAGTGAATGGGGCTTGTTGTTCCAGAAGCAGCACTGAGAGAGACAGCGGAGTCAGAAGTGTGTCGAACAAGAACCAACCCAACCTCAGGCAGAAACAAAACTTTGGGGAAGAGTTATTAGCAATTCAGACTGCACCTGCAGACCCACTTAACCAGGAGCTCTGAAGCAAGATTTTGCTGTTGTTTTCCCTGTTAAGAAAATATACTTTTTAAATTTTGCCTTAACCAAAAACAAACAGATAACATTAAGCAGACACAGGGGGCATAATATGACAAAGTTAAAAAAAAAGAATTACTTGGATTCTTCTTCTAAAATTTTTCTTTGATAATTAAACACAACAATTCTGTGACCCATTTTAAAAGATCCTGCTCCTAGAGAGGGAAAAAGTTAGAAATAATGGCCTAATTAAAAAGAGAATCTCACTGATTAAGAGAAATAAAAGCTGGATGGCAAGCCATTTTAATTCATGTTTTCACTATGAAAATCAAGATGTCACTCGAGTTACAAGTCTGCATACTACAAATGCCCATCTCACCTAAAACTTCAGGAAGAATTAATAATTTTATATAACTCACAACCATACACCTTATATCTAGTTTTCTTTTGAGCAATGTAGCTCAAGAATAACATTCCACATGCTGGTCATTTCCCTGTGTTTAAAAGCAAACACCACTC
>JAOWBP010004343.1:1170091-1184259 GCA_028571105.1 Tragopan temminckii
TTCTTTTGAGCAATGTAGCTCAAGAATAACATTCCACATGCTGGTCATTTCCCTGTGTTTAAAAGCAAACACCACTCGCATTTTACTGCCAGGAAAAGAAATTCATGCATACGATGCAGGCACTGCGACAAGACCAGTGCAGCTCTCGACAAGGACAGTCAGCTGCTGTTACAGCATGCCCCTAGCCTTTCCAAACCACATACCCTGCAGTTGCAAGGGGTGTGGACGCGATGTGATTTTGGACACCCTTGTGCAATGAAGCTGAGCAAAACACTGGGCAAGTCAATCCAGGGAATGCAGTGCCATGGAGCAAGCCTCCTAGCTTTGACTAAAGTTTTCTAATAACGTTACAAGTGAAACTCCAAGTCTCAAAGATCTGAACTTATCAGGAACCAAGGCAGCAGTGGAACTACAAAAGTAGTAAGAGTAGAACTGTATTTTGAAATTGCTAGAGAAGTATCACAGCTTGACATACACCATTAAGAAGAAAAAAATCATAGAAAAGAGTACTTGAGCTAGTGGCTTATCATGAGCTTCTAGAAACTTTTGTCACATCCCTTACCAAGAGCCAAGGAATTACACCGACTGCAGGAAGGACCACCTTAATAAGTCTCTTATAAATATTCAAGAGTCCCACCATGTCAGCAGTTCCAAACAAAGGGTGAAGGACTTAGAGAACAACTCCAGGCATCACACAGACAGTTCTGACCAGAACATTACGCTGAACCAATGCTGGCTGACAAGGGCATGACCTTCTATTGATGCTGAAGATGATGACCTGGTTCCAAAACTGTTTCATTTTGCTGCCACAGATTTATCAACTCAGGCCTCATCCCCATGAGAAGAGTAAAACATGCTCATTGGGTAACTCAGTCCCACAGTACAGGATTTTAAGCAAAGGCTAAGCACCTTCATTTCAGCGTTACAAATATGTCCTTGAGGCACTCTCATGTAGTCCAGTTGTAGAGACGAAAAGCACAGATCTTCAGTTCCAGGACTGTCTCACAGCACCACATCCTCTACAAGAGGATTGCACTTACCAAGTTAGGGGATAGAAACATGAAATAAGTCAACAAAAAGCAGTGTGTGCTGAGCAAAAATACAGCTCCAAACACCATCAGAACAGCTCTGAGGCTATTCAAAAGTGTACACAAATGAAAGGAAATGATTTGTTTGGTTTATACAGCCTAGCAGACAAGATAATGATGAATGATTTTAGCAACTTCTTTCAGCTTGTCCAAAATATTTACTGCCCATTGTTTTCATCTTCCTAGTTACAAACATGCCAATGCCAGACAGTATCTGTTATACTCAACTTGGATTTACTATTCCTAGCATCTGCCTTAAATCTAACTAATAACACTGAACAAGAAAAGGGGATGAGCAGAAGAAAGGACTCAAAATACTACAAAGATAAGCAGGCAGTTATTTCTTACTCTTAATGCAAAAACAAGAACTCTAGAGACAAAAATGTTCCAGCTCAGCTAACTATGGCTTCCTGCTGCTGTTACTAACATGGTTTCATAGAAAAGTCACTGCAAATATTACTCACCAAGTACAAAATACCAAATAGAAACAAAGAAAATCATGAAAGAAATGCACATCTCATCATAAAGCCCAAACTCATTAGAAGATTATATTCAATGTGCTTTGAAACAAGCTGCATGCAGTGAGAGCAGAAGCCTTTAAATAAATGTTTTAAAATTCTTTAAAATTCCAATTAAAAGTTGGAGCTTAAGGTAGAACCTCAGCAGATACAACTACACCGGTTAAAAATGACCAAAGTACGTAAAAACAGCAACAAATAAAGTAAAAAGAGAGACAGCCGTGTTGGCCCCTGAGATGGGGCTTCTTAAATGTAGATGCCAGCAATGCTACGGTGGAACAGCAGCCACATCCCCACCTGCCTGCACAGCTCTGTCCATCTGGCTCTCCCCTCACACTCCCTGCCCTCGCTCAGATTCACTGATGGGTTACATTTGCTGGTTAAGAACGGCAGGTGGAGATTGCCTCTTGCACCATTAGGATCATTGCAACTCTGTTTCCTCTTGCAAAAGATAAAATAATTTGAAGAACATTCTATTAATGCATACTTTCCTTAGAATGATTGATACAGAAAGGGTCCTCTAAAGACCCTCTAATCCAGGCTCCCTCCTAATATCTGGGTCAATCAAAGCAAGTTACAATCTTCTCAGTCAGGTTTTGAAAGTCTCCAAGAAAGAGATCTCCACAGACTCTCCAGACAACTTGTTCCAACATTCGGTTCACCCTCTGAGTAATTTTTTTTCTCTCAATTTTCAATTGAAACATGACTCTTCACTTAGTTCCCACCGGCACACTATGCTGTGCTGCCTGTTGCAGTATTCTGTATTGGTGAGAGCTACTTCAATCAGCAGTGAGCTCTGAAAATGACAACGAGATGTATAACCATGAATTTTATTGAACATGCCTGCATGCATTAGTAATGACACAGTATGGCCTCTGGGTCCAATAATGCAGAGCTGGATTCCTTCATCTTCCAGTGCCTGCTCTGAACAACCCAGTCAGCCCAGGACACACACAACATGCACGTATTTTTCTCTTGGATACTACACCTACTCTCAGCCAGCTGGATTTTGTCTTGGTGTTCCACATGCCTTATAAGTTTCTTTCAAGTTCATACTACCAAAGACATTTACATACCTAACTTCTCATGAAGAACCAACAGTTTGCTTGCCTTGCCTCCAAAACACAAATGAGAGCACATTCTGAGATGGAGCTGCAAAAAATCTGTATAAACTCAACCTTGAAATTTTTATCAGAAATCAGTCACTGGAGTTCACGTGAAATGACAAGAATACTCAAGTTAGGTATTGGGTTTTCTGTCTGTTTTTTTCCTTGTTCATTAGAAAATCCTCAAGTGGTATTTGCTGTAAGGACTACGTTAACATGCAGAGAAACACCAAATATTTCCCAAGGAACAGTCAATTCTGGTCAGTTCTCTTAAAACACAGTAATTCAGGTACACTGAGTCAAACTGCACTGGTGTAAAGATAAGACAAAAGAGTATCCAGTGATTAATGACTAATACAAAAATGATGCAACTCTTACATTCATGCATAAATCCTTTCCTATTTTACATTCAATAGAATGAAATATCTTGGGAGAATTCTTTTTCCCATTAGAATTTGCCAACTTGCTGTGAACATTTTTCATCTATGCAGCTACTAGAGTCACTAAACAATCAATCTTGAACTCTAAGAGAAGGAAGACTATTCTGGGGTTCTTTTTAAAACCATTATTTTCATTCTGGACTCCCCACACTGTGTGCACCTGTGATCTGTATCTGTATTGTAGGATCCTCCTAATTAGATTTCAATTCATCAAGTCAGAAAGCAAGTGACAACCTAAGCCTGACAGCTCCTTGCAGGCTGTCCTAGTAGGTCGAATGGTGTGTATGTAAAGGCTTTGAGATCCCTTTGACACAAGTAAGATAAAGCTGGTCAACATTTCAGATGCCTTCAGTAACGAAAAGCAAAGCAACGGATATTGATTCCTTTCACAGCAATCTCAAAATGGTAAACAATTACATTCCGTGCAGCAGTACACAGTGTAGCCTACATGCAGATATCCTTAATAGATTTACAGACAGCATAAAGCTGATTCAAATCAGACAGTGAAATTTTTGTTTTCTTAACTGAGCCACCACACTGACAGTAAAGCTTCTGAAATCTCAACACCATACTGATGAATTTAACTAAAGACCAAAATTCCTGGAAGATCAGCCTTTCCTACAGACTGCAGCTCAAACGTCACCCCTCTGAAACAATCACACTGTTCTTCAAAATTCATCTTTGAAGATACCGAGATACAACTGTGGTTTCAGAAAACAAAAATTATAAGAAATCTCTCCTTTGCACAACCAGCTGCTTTCCCACAGATTTCAACAGGAAATAGTTGTGTTTGTTCTGCAATCCTCATTAGTCTTTCCCCTCCTTTGTGGTACCATGACAAACTACACTCTAAAGACCACAAAGCTTTTTCCCACAGGCCTAGCTTTCTGCATCACTGGTGGACCCGTGCAGCACAATCACAGAGCACACTAAATCTCTAGCCTACAGCCTCCTTTTCCCAGCTGTTTTATTGCAGCAGACAGAACTGCATTTGGCACCTGTAAGCTCTTTCACTGCAGGGATCGGTAGCCGATTTGTTTAATAAAGTAAAACACTGCACTTTCAAAACAGAGTAGCGGTTATTCATTATTCCACAGGTATTGAGCCTGTAGCTCAAAAGCCAGAAGCAATAAAAAGCCATAAACAGTTTTATTTATGCATAAACTGCTTATTTCTTGTGGTTCTTTCAATAAAACTAATACCCATCTCCTGATGGGGAAAACACCTTTTCATTGTCTCAGTTCCCAGGCTAGTATGCTAGAATCATCTAACACTCCCTGTGTCATCTCCTAGTTTGTGTAAATCCTTCCCTTAGACATACGGTCCTGAAATAGGTAGCGTTACTGAGGTCAGAAGTGTCACACAATAGTGCCAGAAGGAGCAGCATCCCTGGAGTAAAGTTCAGTTCTTCCGAGTACCTGTTGGAATACCCCCTCCCTAAACTATTTTTGTAATCTCCTGTGCTTGTTCTTTATACAAGTCCACTTATTTCTGATTAAAAACAAACAGTGCATTAAAGAAGCAAAGATTTCCTTTGGAAGACGCACATATTTTTTGAAATTTTTCAAGACTGCAGACCTAGCTTGGATTTCTTCAGTAAAGGGAAAACATATTAGTCATCTAACTACCTGAGAACTGGGAGAACAGCATGTAAGAGAGGACACAGGATATAATGGTGAACTACAGTCAGCAGAAGGAGGAAATAACATCAGTGTATACGGCATCAGAAGAACTACACTGGATTTTAATGCAGTATTCCGAAGATCTATACTGGTGACGGGCTGATTTGGCATATAAAGGAATCCCTGGAGGTAAGGAAGTGGTGTGTTACCAAGAATTACACATTTCTTCATCAGCTCAGGAGCAGTTCCTGATAGTCTCTGCCTCCAGCACACTGAAGTGTTCAGAAATCAGGCACTTGGAAGTGAGGCAAAGAGGAGACTGGATCACTGTACAACATCCAGTTTGAAGAGAAGGGTTTGTATGCTATATGGACAAAGCTTGCAAAGAATGGACTAGATGATCTAACAGATCTTTACTGTATCATTTAACTTCCTCTGACTTGTCTTCTGTCATTTCTGTTCCACAGTTTCTCTACTCTGAGCCCTGTCTCTACAAGATTCATTGCAGCAAGAAGTTTCTGTATCTTATTTTGACATCAGCGAATGATGTGATGAGTTCAACTAAAGATTAATCTCTATAAAATTAAACAGCTTACTTCCAGATGAAAACACAAACTAAGTCCTTCAAGCTAAGAAGTTACAGATTCTGTAGTTTTGGTCTTCATGAAAAGGGGATTTCTTTGCATCGTTCTCTGCCTCAGTTATATTCCTCATGAATTCCAGAACATTTATCCTGTGAAACTTTCAAGTTCTTCCTACTCCTCCGTAGCACGAAGAGCTGGCTTTTACTTATTCTTACATTCAGATAGGATGTGAAGCAAGCCCCTCGCTTAGGACATAGAAAGACTTCATCTAAAAGGAACATGAGAATACAAGGCCACAAGAATATGAGAAAGTAGAACACACTATAAGACAGTGCTCAAATTGCTCACAGTTCTATCGGCCAACATTAAAGTTACCAACATCAGTACCCTCCTACAGAGAGGAAAATGAGAAGAACTTGCTAAATATAGACAGAACTGTTTAGAGAGATGCCTATCCTTATTTGTGCATTCATCTGTTTAATTGTGGGCAATATAGTCCACTACACAGCCTGAAGCAAGCATGGATGTTCAATGTTCTCTGAATTATTGAATCTGGAGTGTAGACTGGGCTCGGTTACGCAGTTCACAATAGTATAAATGGAAGCTTTGTATTCTGAAACTGACATTTCAAGCACCTCTGAATTACTCTACTCAGGTTGGGAACATACTAAATGCCTTAAAACTGAGTGTAGTTTTAAACGTGCGTGCTGAAAAAGGCCACAGAATTTTCATGTTCACCTTGTGATCCAAAATCTTCCAAATCTTAAGAATTTCAAGAGTTAATGAGATATCATGGAATACAAAGGTATTTGGATACTAAAAATCCTTTAGAACAGACAAAGTAACAACATTGCTAAAATGACATAAGTGACAATAAACAAAACCCAGAAGTTAACCAAGAATTAGGACTTCATCTAGTAATCTGAATAACAGTAAACCTGCAGACATTCATATTTCTTTAGGCTACACTGAGATTACACCTGTTGACAAACCGTAGATATATTTGGACATAAAGATGGTAACACCACCCAGAAATAGAAGGCTGTGTATCTAGGCAGCTAGCGCACACAACATTTGCACATTTTACTTCTGTCTGGCATTCAGATCAAGATTTACAGTATATACCAATCTGCATAAGCAATTACACTGGAAGATTCATATAGGCTTCACACGCCAAGATTATTTGTGATGTATTGTTAAAATTTTCATATCATACTTAAAACCTAATAAAGGTTTTAAATCAACGTACATGCACAGTAATTTTCCACTGGACTCACAGCTGGTCACCTAATCAACCAAATGAATAGAGATGTAGCAAATAAGATTCAGCAAGTATCTCCACAAAGCTAGGTATTACTTTTAAGGAATATTCTTATTACCAATTTCCTGATGATAATGCACTCTCTTCAATTTTTACCAACTTTAGGCTTAGAAAAATCAGAGGATAGAATCAATCTTTTAGAATATGTTCCTCAGTTAGTGAGAGACAGGAATACATATCAGTATCAAGAGAGAATTACACTGCAGTTTAAGAACTGCAGTAAGGATAACTGTTACTGGTAAAGAACTTCTACTAAAGTTTCAAACTTCAGGATGACAATTCAGTAGAATTCCACTGTCAAATCACATTAAAAACATCTTACCTCCACCTCTAAATACTGCCTCGGGAGAAGGAAAATGGCTTTTTACTTCCATTATCTTTCAGCCTGCAGTAAGGAAGTGCCTTGGTCCAGAATCAGAACCCACAGGAATTTAGCAAGTGCTATTTCTGCTTATAGTGAAATCTTCAATATGTAATTTACATCTTGAATTCATCATGTCATCATTTCTTGGTATTTAACTTACTAACAGATTCTCTAAAGTAGAGATTTTTATTACATAAATTATGGAAGGAGCAGGCTGGGGGTAGTGCAAACAGCATAAATTCCTGAATCAATACGAAATGTGTCCCTGGTAGTAGTTGTTATTCCATGTAGGTATGTTATTGATTACAGTCATAATGGTCTCACTTCAGCTGCTGTCAATAACCCACTACTTGTATTGTCACGCTGAATTAAAGAACCACCAGGCTGAAAGTACGTGGAGAAGTTACACCAGCATGGTATGACCCAGCCTGTGGCACAGAGAAGCAGAACACTGCCAGTTTAAGTTAGGATTCATGTGTGATACTTCACTTGACATTACTTCGATAAAATAAAGCCAGATGGGGTATCTATTCAGGCAGAAGAGATTGGCTTAAACATACTGGAAAATTCTTAAATTTAGAACCACTACATACAGCAAACCTATGTTTTCCATACCTCAGGGCCATTACTGGGTACATTTGCTGACATCCGAAAGCAAATAAAATGTTATGGGTAGTTGTCATTTCACTGATCAACAGGTACAAAGCTTCCCTGCAGACTGTTTGTCCACATCTTTCCGCTGTTTTTATTTGCATCTTAAAATGACTGCCCCCTCTAACTCAACTATCCAATTGACATACCTACAGTTATTGAATTTATCTCAGCAGAAGTTGCACATCTCAGAGACAGCCCACACTTTATGAACCACGTTTGAAGTCATCCTGCAATCCACTGCGCTCTGGGGAACCTCTGTAACCTCTGCTGCTCTGCGCACTATCAAATGATTACTACTTTTTAATTTAAAACATGCAAAAATAAGTTGACCCAACATCATTACATACATTCAGCTCTCTTAAAAGACAGAGTTAATGCTCAGGCAGTTGTTCCAGCAGACACCGTGGATTAAGCACTGCAATACGGTCTCTTAGCTGTGGGAATAACCAGAGCGAACGCTTCCATCACTGTTCTGAAAAGCAGTTACCTGGCATTTTATCACTATGTAAATTGAATGCAGCATGCTCACTATAATGGAGGAACCACACTTCAACACTTTGGACTCAGGGGTAGAAATCACACCACCAGAGCAGATGAAATATAAGCAATAAATTACTGGCTAGAATAACTCTAGTTTCATTAACTCTGCACTGCAACAAAGGTAGCTCAATTTAGACTTTGTTACAGCAAACGATTAAGTTAACTTTTTCTTTGTTATTAAAAGAAAAGTGGTCATTGTTTTCACGGCAGCAGAAATAAGAAAATTTATATAAGCTTAGAAAATAACGATACTAAGCCCAGATCCTGGCTTCTCCGGCGAGTACTTCAAATTAAGCTGCTGCTTTGCACTTCAAAGTCACTGCCGCCACATCTGTAAGAATCCTTACAGAGACTACTTCATTAGGTGAGTCAGAAAACATCCAGCTGAGAATGAGAGGTCTGGGTATCAGTTCCCTGGGAAGTCCTGCGCAGAAGGAAGCACAGATGTCTGATTTTATACAGCCAAATTACTAAATCCTGCAAGAAATAAGGAATACTTTGAGTTTACTATAACTATACTTCGTCAGGTCTGGCCCCAAACTAATTTACTTTTTCTCTTACTCGCAATGTTTAAACTGTAACTCCTCAGTAATATATTTCAGAAGACAGTAAATACTTCACAACTCTTAAACTCCACATAGCTAAACAGTAATTGTTCTGGAGGCAAAACACTAGCCTTCAATCTTCCAATGGCTCACAATAGTAATAAGGCGGCAAACAAATTAAATAATAAAAATGAAATGGCATAAGATACCTTCACAATGCCCTTTTAATCTTCAGCAAACTTGAGATATAACGTAAGCACTGAAGCAGCAAGGAGACAATACTGCTTAGAAGGCAAAATCTCAATTTCTTCCTGACCTACAAATCATAAGCTAGTAGATCAGTAGTGCCACTAGCACACATCCACACTGTAGCTCATGGAGATCCTGCTGCAGCTTCTAAAGTAAGACTCAAGTCCACAGAGATGCAAGAAAAGCACAGTTAGAAATAACATCAAACAGAGCACACACAGAAGATTTTGACACTGCAGCCAAGGACCTTATGGAACAAAGACTGCAAACTGACCAAGAAAGCTGTCATATCATAGAGGCAACAGACTGCACGCAGGTCAGAAACAGCAAGATCTTCCCAAGGCAATATGAACTGGAGAGTGAAGCAACGTACAATAACCTGTAGTAAGTTCTTAATGGATCTTAGCATCTTGTGGTACCACCACCAGCATGATACCCCAAATTAGTTCCCTGCTGCAGACACCAAGACCCAAATCAGCCTGCAATAACCCATACCCATCAATACCAACAAGATTCCCACCACTACTGTTCATAATCATTCATTCCTGTGAAAAACAAAGACAAAGACACAGTACTATCACCAAGAAGAACTAAAGATGTTCCACTTAGGAGGAACAATACTTTCCTCTGATGAACATTTCCCTAACCAAATATACTGTAATTATTTGCAAATCCTTTCAATACTGATTTCTGCCCACAAAGAATCAAAACTGCTTATAACAAGTTGTTGGCAATATCATATAAACCAGTAGTGAGTAAACCAATAGTTATCCACAGAAAGCAGAGCTGAACTCACCCAGCTGGTGAAGGGGCTCTCAGCTACACAGCACTCCTTCTCTAGAACCAGCCCAAGCAACGCTCTTCCTGCTGGCCCTTTTAAGAGCCCAGGGTAGCTCCACCCCTTCTGCTCGGGTGGGAGCACAGGAGCAATCAGTGTGCCTGAGCTCCCTGGACCAGCCACAGCCCTTCACCAGGTGCTCCATCAGCAGCTCAAGCCCTGACCTAACAGCTCCCCTGCAGCAGTAACAGGTTTATTTCATGGTTCCATTTTTTCTAAGCTATTATGGCACACTCTAAATGCAGGGATTTTTATCTGGAAATGAACTAATGTCTTAAATAATGCTGGATTTTTAAGATGGGAGATTTCCTTTAATCACATCCACATGGAAAGAGGGACAAATAATCTTCACGTTTTTCAAATGTTTCTTGTATCTAAATTGGAGGAACCATTGCCTATGCTGGAAATCATTTCTTTCACATGTCAAGGCAATTTTAGAGATCTCCAAGATTGAAGTGAATGTGAGGACCTTTCTAGCAGCATCTAGACTACAAGAAACCTATCTTAACAGCCATCAAACAAGTGTGGGGTCAAAACTGCTTTATTGGGCTACCCAGCCTGGGATCTGTGATCTAACCATCATGACACTGGTCTTTCTAAATACACTCAACATTCAAAGTCACTTTTTTCATCGTAGTTGATATCAGTTGATTGCAGAGGGTTAAGACTTGCCAAGTCAGACTAATAGATCCTTCAATGAGATATTCAGAAAGATGCAAAACTGCACATGTTCTGCTTCACAGGTTCATTCCTCAATGCACTATTCCTACTAAGCATTTTCTAGCTTGTGCAAGGTCTACACTTGTCAAAACATATTCAGGTATCTACAGAAGCACCCGCTGATTCTCCTAAGTTAACTCCTCAGAGGTTTTGAAAAATAGAATTAAGCAGATTCCTTTATACTCATTGTGGCCAGCCCCCTAAAACCAACTTTAGATGGCTTTTATTTGCTGAGACATTTCCATCAATTTTACACAGACTGGATGACAAAAATACAACTCCATAGCAACAAAATAATGGTAAAAGAACAGTATCAATTTTTAAAGAATTTGAATAAATAAATTAGTGAAAACAAATAAATCCAGTCGTTTCAGGGTATTATGGTGCCTTGCTTAGGTAAGAGTCATAATTCTCACAGAGAGGCTATTTGTTTCAATGGCCATATGTCCCAGTCCTGGCAACTATTTTAGGATGTGTCCAGCCATGTTCTCTGAAGGAATGAATAGTGACTAGGCACGAGTTTCATTAACTAAATTGAAATCTTCTCTATAAGAGATTAAGATATTTTATAATACCACCCATACTTATATTTCTAGTGGATCTCTTGTACATTTTCTATTCCCAAGTTACTGATGTTCTAGAGAAGCATGTACTTTGATAGGTCAAAAAGTCTGTCAGAGCATTCCAAAACACCATGGCAATCAATGAGTTTAATCACTACTTTCAAATGCCATTTTGTTTGATGTAGTGTGCACAAATTAGTGATGAATAATAGATGCTGTCCACTTTCTATTAAATGATTCCATGTATACATGCCAAAAATGCTAATTCTTGAAAACACGGCTGCAGTAAGCCTGGCTTCCAGCATTTCAAAAGATTGGCTATTACTTAATTGAGCTGCCTATTCTTATGGCACTGAGGGGAAACAAACAAACAAACAAACAAACAAACACACCATAAAAAGAATCAGGCAACCTATTTGCCTTGCATACTATTTTAAATGAATAAAATTTAGAAAGACTTAAGCTAATGCAGAAGATGCAGACTTTGGAACATCAGTGCAGAGAACCACCAGTGGCCTTACAGAGTGTTCTGGATTGCAAGGAAAGTAGGAGAAGTAGGCAGGAGCACGAAGCACTAACAGTGAGCAAAGAATTTTCACCACAGGATGGTGGCCTTGTTGGTCTGATACAAATTAGCCATGGGAAAACAAAAATATTTCATTAAGTAAACGTTCATCAAGTTGCACGCATATCCTAAATGTTTTTATTATGGGAAGAACACCTTTTCAAAAAAAAAAAAAAAGTGAGGATTTTAATCCTTAAAAATAAAAAGTAAAAAGAAATCCCCCAGTTTCAGAAGACTCATGTAATGTCCAACCAATCTTACTGAATCACAGAATCACAGAATTGTAGGGGTTGGAAGGGACCTCCAGAGATCATCGAGTCCAACCCCCACCTATAATCCTATAAATCCTTTTCCAATCCATATTGATTCAACTCTGGAAGTGGCTTTTTTCCTCTCTCTTTCATAGACACCAGCAAGAAAGTAAAAAAAACGACCTAACCTTTCACCTCTGATGATTACTCTGATGGCCATGAAGAAAAGAAACACCTTCAGGCTGGCCAAGATAGTGCCACACTTTGGTTCAAACGTAAAGACTAAAGCTAAACGCAATCTCACACTTGGCTGCTTCAGTGTTTGTTTACAGAGCTTGTGCCAGTGCCTCGTACTCACATAATAAAACATTCAGAGCAACAAATTATAAACCTGGCACCACAGGAACTCTTAACAGGTTTCCCTCACAATGCATCAATTCTGACAATAACAAAAGCCCATCAAAAACGCTGCAGAAATCACGCGTTGCGTTGCATCGAACCAAATACAGAAGCTTAGTTTTATATAACCAACATGCATGCAGATGGTCTTCAGGATAAGACACCTACTCTAAACTGCAGTTTGTACACAATGTTTGTACAAAGTATATGGCAGGAATTTTGCCCTTTCTACGCAACATCTTGACTGAACATAATGGGAATGTGTCCCCCTTTGCAACTGTTACCAGTTCTTCCCACATTAAAGAACTTCTGAGACTAAAATCCACCGCAGGGATTTTAAACGAACAGATGAAAAATCAGAGAAGGTAAAAAACTGCCGACAATCCTAGCTAAAGACCAGGTCAAATCCGAGAGCAGGCTACATTCATGGAATTTCAGTTACTCACATTGACAGCAACTATGGCAGACAAAATAAAATTAAAGTCAACTCTGTAAAGATCACGTTAAGTAAAATACATTCTAAGCACCTTTGGACAACACATGAGGATGAACTGCACAGTGAAAGTACGCACTGTGACAGCACTGTTCTTCTAAACCTTGCACTCCTAATACATTCCTTTAGCCAAGCAAAGGGAAGATAAACCCATTTGCCTAATGGAGCATGTAATTTAAATATTTTAGGCGTTTACAGAGAGGTTGCTTAAAATAAATTTAACAGCCATCCATCCAAGCAGCTTGCATGATGAAAGGCACTGCACAGTTCACAACTCATTTCCTCAGAGCTATGCAGCCCCTTCAGTTACTCCAACCACGGGGTGTGCTCTGTTTTACTGAATATAACTAAACATCTCTTCCCAAGCAGATTTAACGTGGAGCTGCGGTTCTCTCTATTGCAGTCACATTCCTAAAGCCACTACAATTGCAGCCCTCAATGCTGCACCATGCAGTCTTCCACAATTCTGTAAACAAAATATGTTGAAAATTAAGAATACTTAAAGGAGTGATGCACTTAATGCAGGCTGCAGCACTTCACCGCGGGAAGATACAGTAAGCAATGCCAACATTCCATCATGGAGAATCACGATTTTTGCTATAGATTCTCATTAATGCAAACAGCGCTGTTACACACACAAACTTGTACCCGCCACTACTAGCACTGAAGCAGGTCCTCACTTGACTTAAATTTATCAGCCAAGGATTTTATTACACGCTAGGAATCACATGCCGTACTGTGACCTGCCTAAGGCACGGCAGTACTCAGTAAAATGCAAAGGGTGTCTAAGAATTACCCCTTCCGCACGCACGAAGAAGTGCGTCCATCTAAAAATAAAAGGATGAAGACAACCTGCAGTCCAGGTACGCTTAAAGCGAGCATTTTAAAGAGCTGCGTTCAAGTTCTGCAAGCGTTAGATTTTAACCACGCTCGGCAGCGCTGCAGGGAAAGGAAGGCAAAAGGAGAAAGAAAAGAAGGAAGCCACCTAACTTCGGCTCCTAAGTTCGCGACGGATTTCACGTTAGGAAGGAATCGCTCCGTTCCGTCCGGCGTCTGCACAGAGCCATCTCGCACGCAGCCAAAGCGGCCGGAGCGCCGCCGCCCCTCCACGCCGCGAGCCGCCCGTCACAGCGCCGCCGCGCCGAGGGGCCGCCGGGGCGCGCGGCCGGCAGACGCGGCTTCAGCCGTTCGTGCGCGTCGACTCCTCCCCGCGAACCTCGCCGTCAAGCGAGGCACGCCGTCGAGCCCGAAGCGCCGGGCGAGCACGTGGCGCTCGTGTGGCATCGCAAGGGGCGCTTCTGGGTGCAG
>JAOWBP010004343.1:1184359-1202453 GCA_028571105.1 Tragopan temminckii
AAGATTTCATCTTACGTTTTAATTATAGATTCAGGTGTTGAAATAAAAATCTAGATGCTGTAAATCAGCAGCTATACTTGAGTATAAAGGATATCCATTACTCTTCTTGAGTAACATGTTTTCTTTGTGTCTGCTTCCCAAGGTTGATATAGAAGTTGTCAATAAATTTTGCCAGAAAATGTCTTGCACACCCCCCCGAAGAACTTGATCCAGTTTATCAGCCAATTATTTATACGTTTCATGTTACCAAAACACAGCACATCCAATGGAAAACGTGCTAGTTGATCTACAGCTGTTCTTAAGAATACAAAATTAGGAGTTTCAAGAAGCAAATAAGAAATAATTTAGCATTCCTACCTAATGGTGTGTCAACCAGAATTGCATTGAACAGCTCAGTGGGGTTTGAGGCAATGCTGACTGCTTCCATTTGCTCAAAACGTCCCAGTGGATGACACTTGGGAACAAGTTCAGCTATGGGTCGCTGGTGTAATGTGCCAGTTATTAAAAGAATTACGTTGTCAATCATGTAGCTGTATCTGTATTTGAAAGAAAAAAATAAATGAACCTTAGCTTTATAATAAATTTTGTCTTGAAAAAATATAAAAGCCAAATTTTTCAAAATTAGTGAAGACACTGAAGACAGAAATGACCGTAGTATTTGCAGGTTTGTACCTTCACTCGTTATCACCATGTCATTTGTCAAAACCTGAAGTTTTTAAATAGCAAACTGTGTGACCCAGTTTTAATTTTAAACCATGTGATTGGTTTACAAAAGATGCTTTTTAAAAAAAAGGAAACAGAAACATGAATATAATAAGCATAACAGCTGTGAAATGTAGATTTGATATAATAAGTGACAACATATGGTATCAAAACATAAACCACCTGACTAAGCAGCTTCTCTAGTTTGGGATTTTGTTATAGAGAGCATCTGGATAGAGTGCACAAGAATCTAGGCACTAAAATTGCAGAATGCATGTAGATGGACAATCTTCCTTCTTTCCCAGCTTTAAAAAGAAGAAACGGTGTAGAGGTTATTACAATTTTCTTCTTTATTGCTAAAAATTTTTGGTAGAAGTTTTCTATGAATTTCTTACTAGTGTTACTGTCAGAGACTGTTAAGAGTTTTGTCAGCAGCTCAGAAATGGAAATATGAAAGCTATTCCCTTGGGATACTTGTAACAAGGATACTACTCTTCAGCTTGCGTTGTTAGTTCAGAACACAGCTAGAGACACATAGAGATTAACATGATGCCACGCAAAATCTGTGGCGGAACTCAAGGATCTGGTGATACATAGTTCAGTGACCCCCCGAGCGGCGCGGGAGCCAGCCAATGGCGGCTCGAGGAGGGGAGGCGGGGGATCCGTTCTCCAATAGCCCGCGGGGGGCGGGGCTCCCGCAGCCAATCGGGGCGGGCGTCGCTTTAAACTCGCCGTGCTCGCGGAAGCGGCTCTGCCGGGCTGTGCGGCTGTCCTCGGCGCGCGCTGGGTGAGTGCGGCGCCGCGCGGCCTCGGGTGGCGCCTTCCGGGTGCCTTCCTGCGCCTTCCTGCGCCTTCCTGCGCCCCGCGGCTGGAGCTCGTGGGCTGCGGCTGTCCCTGCGGGCCGGGGCTGTTGGGTGCTACCTGCGCACGGCCGTGCCTCGCGGCTCGGCTGTAGTTGTACGCGTTTCGGTGTCTCAGTTTGGCTGCAGTGAGTGCTGCTTTCCTTATCGGTGCTTGTTAATAGAAGCCAAGTGGCTAAAATGTTAGCTGGCGCGTTTCTCTCGCTGTAAACTGTGTGCGCGCTGAAATAGAAAGGCCAGGAGCAGGTGGGTATGGTGGGCTCTGCAAAGTGCTTCCACTGGCTGCTTCCTTGTGTTTCCTGAGAATGAGGAATGGAAAACGATGTTCTTTGTCACGTTCCTCCCTGGTTCCTCCCTAGGAAGTGAGGAAGCTAAAGCTAATTGTGTTTGCGTAACAGGAGGAAGAAATCCAGGATGGGCCCTGGGCCTGCAGGGGGAGAAAATGAGGACACAAAAATAAAGATTAGGCTATAAGTCTGATCAAAGTTGTCAGCACCTTCTTCCTTACGCATTATGTTCTTAAATCTCATTCTGGTTTGCACTGCTGCCTCCTGCAGTGAAGATGGTCCCTTCACCCCGGTAAGGTTACCAGCCCTTCATCCTTCAGGAACAGTCTTTGTACAGAGCAGCCCGAGAGGTGGCGTGACAGCATCCACCTCTTCTCATCTGTAGCTCACTTTCAGCCCTCCTACCCTTGCTGTGAATTTTTTCCAATTGCTCCTGGTTGCAACTGGGAGAAAAAAAAATCATTCTTTTTAATGTCTCATAGTTCAGTATGGAAAATTCATTGTAATACTGAAAGAATATCTATCCAGTTTTCTTCTTTCATGAGCTTTTGAGGAATATAGCGCGCTATTTCCTGTAAACAAATTGAAAAGAAGCAGTAAACTGGCTGCAGACTGACTGTGAGTTACTGTTGTGCTACATAGCCTGTCAGAATTAAGTGACTAACGATCTTCAGGCAGTCTTTTAGACTTGCCTGAAGAGCAGTTGCGGATCAGCTGAGAGGTGTTTGAGAATGCTGTGGTAACTGACACGTTATTTATGGCACTTCATTTGGGAGAACACAATACATAACAAATGACTTCATTTTTCAAAGGCTGCTATTGGGAGATCTTACGAGTAAAGTGGTTTTATGCCAAATTGTGAATTGATTGCTTCTAATCAACCAGATGATGGTACAAACCTATGAAAAGAACGTCCACAATCTATCACAATTTGGTCTCCTGTTACCTCCTGTAACCACTGCTTTCTCCTGGTGGTGTACATTCAGGTTTTTAACAGAACATGAGAGCGGATAAAGCAGCATGCTGTGCTGTCTAACCAAGGACAGTAGCACAGAATAAGAATGGCAGTTATTTCAATGTCATTTCTAAGTCAGCAGCAGAATGGAGCAGAATGCTTAATTTCAGTGTGTTTGTTGACTTTGTCAGGCTGGTTTGTGTGTGTTAGGCGTAAGTTAGATAGCAGACTAGAAACAAAGAAATAGAGGAGATTGTTGCCATCATTTCATGCGTGAAAATTGTTGGCCCATTGACTAGGAATAATAAAACTGGATGTTACGAAAGCCCATTATTTGGAAAGCAGCAAGTTTTTGCAGGGATTGCAACACCTTCTTTTATGTGAGTATAGCCTTGAAAGAATGGCAGTTGTATGAAGATATTCAATTAAATATCTCTGTAATCATCATATCTTACTGCTTTGTCTGCTGCAACTAACAGTAGCAGTAATTTGTCTAAGCTTCGTATAAGGTAAAACAGTGATGAGGCAATTGGAATGATATAAGAAAAGAGAATCAAGGTTAAGTAACTGAGATGAGAATGTGCAGTAAGAAAGCTGGTCACCGAAATCTTCTATGCTAAGACGAGAGTTCTTGAACGCTGCTTCTCTTGAATGAGAATTGACTTCAGAGACACGTTTTTAATAGTGCAGAACAATGAAAGTAACCAGAGGTAATTTAGAACAATTTTCCTGGTCCATGTGACTTATGGGTTTCTGAAGGAATAACAACTCTATACCACAATGTCCTATATCACAGCTTGAATAGTGAGACTATGGTCTATTGATTACTGTTATGTCTTTATTGGAATAATGATTCTATAGAAAGCTTTCTTTTGGAGTATGTTTATAAAACATTAAAGGATTTTAAAAGTAACCAAACCCAAAGTTAATGTAGTTCATAAAAGTCCAAGAATGGCTCTTTAGCTTCCATATTGTATTTGCTTTTGCTATTTGTTTTTTTGTATGGTGATGACCAAAATATATTTAAACCAGTTTTTCAGTAAGCATGGGTATGAGCATTGCGATCTGTAAGCTTCACCCCAGAGGCAAGGTTATCCTCTATGTGGTCTGTGGCATAATAGATGATCTGCATTTTCTTTGTAGGCTGTTACAGAATGACCTTGCGCTGAGTTGTTGTGGGAAAAACAAGACTTAATCATTCTTCAATGTGCATCATTCTATTCAAATTTGATCCTCGGCCGGTTTCAAAAAATGCCTACAGGTAAGGATGGCTGAAAGAGAGCGGTTTCTGTAATTTTTTTGTACAATTTCTTGGAGCCTATGTTTGAATTACAAACTCAGGAGTTATTACTCGGTGTTCAGTTATACTCGTGTAATGTCTAACTTAGATTTTCTCCATGGGAGTACTTGAAGGGTTCTCAAAGGGTCACTTACATATGTTGTTTTGCACCCTGCTCAGAAGGCTCAGTCTATAGTTACGGGCCTCTTGACGGTGATCTGTCATGTGGTGCAGGATGCATCCTTCATAAATTCTAATCTAGAGTTCCAAATTCCTGCCTTGTATTGTATCCTAAAAGCTAAGGGGAATCATGTTTGATGGACCATCAATTGCTTAATTGATCTCAATTTTCTCATTACTTTTTGTTAAGCAGAGCCTTGCTCTCTACCTCTGTAATAAATGATTCTGACCAGCCTTGCATGTCAGCAGTAAGTACTGTGCCATGTTGTTCTTGGTGGCTGATCTTAATTTTATTGCTTCAATCAAACGCATAACTTCAGTCCCTTTTTTCCTTCCCTAACACACCATGGCTAAACTTTTTTTTTTTTAATTTGGAAGAAAGTTGAGGTACGTGGTTGTTGTTATTTTAGTTTTTACTATAGTTTCTTCACCTTCGTCTCAGCTTTCTGACGAACATAAATATCAGCTGGAGATGTTGCCCAGTTCCCAGTTCTCTGAACAGTATTTGGCTGTGAGACCTCTCTGTACTGGTCTGCTGCTAAGCGTACTTTTGCTAACGGCTCCTGGGTGTAACATTGTACTTGAGCTCTGCTTACTTCACACTGAGCTCATGGAACACTTCTCCCAACCCAGAGGGGGTTCTCTGACTGCAGGCCTGCTGGTATGTTTGTCCACCTCAAAAAAGACATCTACAATTAGCTTTTATTATCCATTACTTTGTTTCTCTCGGTGTCTAACCATTAAAAGTTGAAACGACAAACTGGATTTCTTTGGCCAAGCTAAACTATGTTCTCCATAGTGCTTAGGAGGGTTTCCCATCCTAGAGAATTTGATTTCCACAGCAGTACATCTGGCCACTTCTTGTGAGTGCCTGATTTAGAACAAAGCTTGCAGATGATCTTCTAAATGCATTAACGAATTCCTCTCTTTCTGTATGTTTGCAGCTTACAGTTCTGCCCTTGGTGTTCTCTCTGTGGGCCTACGAGAAGTAAAGCTCAGGGCAGTGTAACAAATGCTTTACTGTAGTCATTATCGTTGTCAAAGTTACTGCACTGCCATTATGCTATTCCAAACTATACTGTGTGCATCTTAAGAATAAATATGTTTTAAACTTCAAAGCTATAATTGGAGACTTTTTATGGAACTGAATTTCACTGTATGGAATTGCTTTAATGGAATGATTTCGCATGTTTTTATCTGTCTCAACATTTAAATAAATCTTAATGAGTAAGCCCTAATACAGTTAATTTCAGCTGTAAAATAGCTGAACAGGCCTTTTGCAATTTATTAGATGCCAAGGGTCACTTCAGTTGTGATGCTTTTCACTGTGATTATGTTCCACAAATGACTAAATGAAGATCCTTTGAATGTACCAATCCTGTCTACTAGCTTTGTGCTAAATGTCAAAATCTATATATAAACTGAGAGATGGGGAATATTCTACCACACTGGAAAAAATCCACTTAATACTATTTAGGTACCATAAACAAATAGTATTCGCTTCACTAGGAAGAACTGGTCTTTCTCCCGTGCATCTTGTATATGAACCACCTCTCAAAGACCATGCTGAGCTATGTCTCCCACACTGGCAGACGCCTCTCAGGATCCTCTTTCCAAATAAGGAGCATGGAAGCCAGACATACTGACAGAAAACATTCTGAGAGTTATTTCCTGCTTGTGTGTCTAAGAACTATCTGGTTTAGCTGGATATACAAAGAGTGGCAGAACACTTTGAGTACAGGATGGCTGTGGAGTAAAATGTGCTTATTAAGAAATAAATGTGTTTCATCCAGCAGCAGTTTTCAGTTGCATATTTCTTATAACATCTGCCTACCTTCTGACTGAGCAGCCTCCAGGGCTTCTTACAGCTTGTCTGCTGCGAGGACTCTCATTAGATATTCACATCTTGTTTTCTGCTGTTCTCAGATTATGCAGCAACCATGCTTGCAGAAAAGTAAAAAGAAAAAAAAAATTACGTGGGGAAAAAAACAAAAACAAACAAACAAAAAACAACAACAAAGGGAAACACTCTCTCTCCCACATACTTCTTGACTCTTGCAGAAAAGCATGCTTTTCCCTTTGCATCTCTGCATTGTTGAGTGTACTGTCTTCTCTTTGTTAATTGAATGAATTGGCCTTGGAGGCTATCAGGTTTGTCTCTGTCCTGGATACTTTCAGACAAAAGTATTATATCTTTCTACTGCATAAATAGTGCTTTAATTGTTCAAGTTAAATTAAAAAATACTGTGATTGTGTGACTCTGACTAAAGATAAACATGTTCTTGTGCTTCAGATAAGCTTCCTATAACCTGCAATTTCCCTTCAGAGTTCCTTGGGTTTTTTTTGTTGGTTTTCTTTTTTTTTTTTAAGCTGTAACTTCATGTGCTGAAGAATTATAAGATTGCTTTTCAGTCTTAACTCAATCTCTTGCTTTGGAAGCATTTTTCTGTTCTTGGATATGAGCCTCATTCATGCAGTAAGATGAACTTGTTAAATGTCTCAGGACATTGTGAGAGAAGGCTGTGGTTAGCTGTTATTTAGCTTCTATGCTGATAAAAGTGAGATGCTAATATGAAGGGTGGTTTACTAGTTACAGTGAACTGTTGCTGCGGCAAAAAATATTCTGTTATTCTCTGTGTTACAGAATTTCTATTTCTAAGTACATACCTTGCTACTCTTGTGTTCTACAGACTTATTCTAGCAGCTAATAGAGATGAATTTTACAGCAGACCATCCAAATCAGCAGATTTTTGGGACAGCAGCAATGAAATCCTGAGTGGTATGTAATGTTCTTGTATTTCTTGTTGTCCTGTGTAGAAAGTGAGTTGTGCTGTTATTGTCTTATTTGTGTTTTAATATCACGTAGTAGTTTTCCTCCCAATTTTCTTTTTACTGACTTTAGGCCAAGCAGTGTAATGGAAGTATAGTAATATGTTTGTCCATCACAAACAATTACTTGAGCTTTGGCAGATATGCTGAAATGCTTTCTTAAATAGATGGAATTAGTTACTCTACAGACTCATTGTCTGTACTAGTGACTGGAAATCATTAAAACAAACCTCAAGGAAATTCTTCTAGTTTCTTATCAGTAATTTATAGGTTACATAGTGGTTTTAGTTATTGATCCATTAGTTTATTAGATTTGGTCTACAATCAGTTCAGTAAAATGTAGTTATTCAATTGTCTAGTTTTCCTTTGTAGGGAATCTATCTGCAACCTTGGATAGACAAAGCAATGCTTAGATCCAAGGTAGCAAACAGTATTTGCAAAGTCACAGGTGTTATTGTCACACATTGTGTGTTATTGTCATTGGCAGGGAGAGCTGTGAGGATAAATGACTCCCACTGCACTGCATCTCCCTTGCTTCTCAAGGTCTGCCTGACATTCCACTTCTGTGCCAGACATTCTGGGTGCTGCTTCCCTTGTGACACAGGAATTTAAAAACAAAGAATTACCCCGAAAACTGAAGAGCCCTGAACTTTCTCTTACACCTTTGTCATCTCTGCCTGTATTTGGCATGAGAACACTCGTTCTCCATTCAGTGGGTCTGTCTGTGGAGAGCCCATTAATATACTCCCATTGAGTTAAAATTGTTAAAGCAGCAGTTCAGAGGACAAAAACATTAAATTCGTTCTTTGTATGAATCAATGAACATTTTTGGATCTGATATAAAGTCAGGAATTGCATATGTTTACATATCGGTGTAGCTGTGTGTTTTGTTTTGGGTACCTTTTAGTTAAGGTGAAGATATTAATGAAGTGTTCTGTGAGGATGTGACAAAGCTAAACTTGACACTGAAATTTTGGAGACTGAAGGAAGGAAAGTTTCTGAATAAGCATCCAAGACTTGGTTTTCTTCTCTAATGAAGGATCTCTTATGAGATCTGGAGTTGAAGTTTTTCCAACAATACGCATGTTAGATTGCATAGAAGAGTGTTGGCTGTGGCTTCCTTCTTGTAGCTGCTGACAATTAGCACACCCCACCTCCCAGGCAAGTTGCTGTTACCACAATATAATATTCTGCAATTACCTAAATTACTCTAAATTGTTCTGGTTACTTCTAGAGTCAAACTTGCCAATAATGTTAATCTTCTGAGATTTTGCTTTTGAATTAACAAGCATTATGAACCTACTTAGTTTTCTGTGTATTTTGGCTTACAGGTATAGCTTATAATTTCACTTTTACACCTAATACACCTTTTACATCATTCTCCATCATCTTTTATTTCAGTAACTTGTTAGTTCAGAATCGTGGATGGATAATAGAAGTGCTCTTACCCTCATGCATACTTGTCCAAAAATATGGTACTTACTGTGTTTTATTCAGCCTCATCAAGACTTGGTATCTGTATGAAGAAATTATTTAACCTTGATTTTTGAAGATGAATGTAAAAGCCTAGTTCTTATTTTATTAGGTCTGGATATGGAGGAGGGAAAAGAAGGTGGGACGTGGCTGGGAATCAGTAAGAAAGGCAGGATGGCAGCCCTGACAAACTATATGCAGCCAACGACTGACAAAAATGCAAAAGGAAGAGGTATGAAGGGATATTATTTATATTTATATTTATATTTTTTATTTATCCTTTTATGAAGGAATGTTTTTTTTTATTACTGTTACATTCTGTTGGTGGAAATTCTGTAGTATTGCTTGTTTTACCAAGCCTTTCAGGTTAGTAAGTTCATGTAGTCAAGTTGCTCTGTGTACTTCTTTCTTAGGTGCTCTTGTAACGAACTTCTTGACTTCAGATCTGGACTGTTACTCGTACTTGAAGAAAGTTTCAGTAGAAGGACATCTTTATAATGGATTTAATTTAATAGCAGCTGACTTGAAGTAAGTCTACAAACTTCAGTGTCACAGCAGAAAGATAGTAGTAGTGAAGTACACGTATTTGTTAGCACATGAGTGTAATAATATAGAAGCCTGTCACAAGACGAGCTCTCACTTCAGTTTCTTTTGCCAGTTGGCAGGTAAGAGCCCAGTGTTACCCTGGTTGTAATTTCCTTTGTTTTTTCATCTTTCAAATGCTCAATGGCTACCTTGTATTCTAACTGTTACTTAGCTCATAATTAGTCTTTTCCCTGCAGGCTGTGTTATGATTTTGAGAGAGCAAAACCTTGGCTCTATAATTTTTCAGAGATGTACACACTTCTGTTTGAGTATAAAATCTCTTATCCTCAAATTTTCAATCTAAAATTCAGTTTGCATTTATATTTTCTATATCCTTCAGGCTTCCTGCCTTGAAAAAATAAACAGGAACAACCAAAAATCCTGTACTAGAAAATGACAAAATCCTATCCAAAAATTTGGACTTGATGATTTATTGCTTTTCCATGCACAGTTTATGTACAGCTACTCCAACCTCAAGTTTTGGCTGGTGAGCCACAGTGACTTAGGAGAGAGATCAGTATTACAGCATTAGAACAGAAGTTGAAACTCCTGTGTCTCTGTGGGCTGGACAAGCAAGTATCCCCCATTCTACCCTTTGTTTTTCCTGTTGGGTGGCATGCTGTGGCAAGGTTAGAAGAGCTGAGAGCTTCTAGACTGATATTACTGTCAAAGTTCCCTCCTACCTCCCCACTTTGATGCAAGTATGGTTGGTTGCTGCTTTCTTTCTACTGTTTTGTGTGGCTTTGTTGTTTCCTTAAGAAAGGCTATTATTTCAAATTCTGCCTATTTTTCAGTTTTAAATTTATTGTGTTATGGTGGAAAAATGAAATAAAGCTCACAGATAACCGACGTCTAAACAGAATTTATAAAGGCAGATATGCCACCTGTAGAGATAGGAGTGTATTTCTGTTTTTTCTGCTTTGAAACAAGCAGAAAAGTTGGTGCTTTCAGAATGTTAATCTGTAAGCTTGTCAGGCAGTTAATGTTTGCTGCTCTCCTTTACAGTTTGTTATCCTACCAGTGACTTCACAAGAATTTTCTTTTCTATACGTTGATTTTTATCGTGGTTAGAGGACTTGATTTCTTGTACTCTCTCCACATACTGCTGCCTGGCTGCCTTTCATAGGTTGGAAGGCTATTTGTAACTTCAAAGATAATGGAAGAATTAATCTTACTATGTTTTTAAGAAAGCATGCTACTCAACATGTTTGATGTAAGAAGCAGTAAATAGTTTTGATTTTCTTCATTTTAATTTAGGTGTGTTTAATAGTTGTAAAGTCTGTTAGTACAATGATATTAAAGTAGTTTTGATTGACGTTACTAAAATAATAGTTCATGTGTTACTGTTTAGTTTGCTTGATTTTTTTTAATTTTTTTTTTTAATTCTATGCTAAGGTGATAGGGAATTGTCTGCTCAGCTGAATAGTCCTTTCGTGGTGATGCAGGTCATGATTTCATGCAAGGTATCATTCTGAAAGCTGTATGTGTTAATTCTCCATTGTGACATCCTTAGCCTTGGATACTCTGGTGAAATGAAATTCTTGGCGAGTTAATGATGCAAAGCAACTTCTATAAAATATATAAACCTGTCATCTTAGGAAATCAGAAATAGTCCTGAGAGAGATGTGGTGTATAAATGGAAGCTACTTTCCTATGTAAATAGAAAAACATTATGGTAGCTGATGTTATTTTGTTGAACCATGTTACTGTTCAAAGAAGAGATTGAATCCTATTCTTAACATATTCATCTGTTGTATAACAACAGTGACTGGCTCTGCTACAGTGATGTGAAATGGAGAGGAAACTCCAATTGGAAGAGTAAATGAAGCAGTGTTGGGAAGAGGTATAGCTGAGCATATGATACTGCTGTCTGTAGGTGGCATGCTTAAAGAGAGATTTACAATGTTTGAGTCCTCAAGTCCTCAAGAAAACAAACTTATTTTCTCTCAGTATTACTATGATGACAGAACAGTATATGACACAGGTGCAGTGATGTGAGAAAGGGAGCTGGAAAGCAGCATAAGGGTTGTGAAATCTGGTCATTTATTTCCGCAGCTTTGTATGACTTATTTTAAACAAGCATGTTCTTTGAAGCTTCTAGTGTCATTCATTAACTGGATTCTACACATTCTTGTTTGCATCAAGGCTAAGACATGTCTTTCTAGCTCATGGAAAAATAAGGAGCTGGAAATGACATCTCTTCTTTATTCTGTTTTATGGTACTCAATCCAAATTCAATTTTAACTGCAAGTTCTGTGATGTTTTCTTTCAAATTCAAAGAATATTTCTTGTTTCAGGAGATGGAGTTTGCTCATGCTTACAGTATACCTTTCCATGCAGCAGTTCTGGGTTTTACTGAATTGCATTACCACTGTGTTTAAAAATGATGATGGTAACATTTGCACTAAGTGTGATAGTGATAGTGATACACTATTTCAGAGGAGGAGAGTAATGAAATTCATCAGTTAATTTCTGGGCTGTGGTGTCAGAGCAGTAACAATGACAGAAACATCTTGCTGTGTTTGAAGGTTGTGTGGAATTAGCAAGTAATCAACTGCGGAAGCGGGTGGTTTTTCAAGGAAAAATTCTTGTTTGTATTTTTCAGTACCACCAAAGGGGATGTGATTTGCTACTATGGAAACAAAGGAGAACCGGAACCTGTTTTCTTAAATCCTGGTAGGTTTACATCTAAAAGGTTGGAATATTACTCTGTTACTTTAAAGGACTCAGAATATAGCCATATTCTCCAGTATTTTGGCTGGTTAAGCATTGTCTTTGCTAACTTTCCTCGCACTCTTAAAAATAAATGCTTAAATTCATTTAAGTATTTGCTAATATATCTCAGTAAAGTGTCAGTAGTTTATAACAGCTTCTGTCCTTGTTGGTGTTCCAATCTCCGCTGCAGTTACTGGAATGTTACTTAATTGTGATCAGGGGACAAAGGTCTGTCTTGAGGAATTAAATTTTCAAAGTCAGAGGTAACTTTTCTTACTTTGCAGAGTTAAGAAGGTAATTTGACTGTGCCCTGCTAGGGACAGAATTGGCTTTAAAAAATAATGAGCTTTTATCTTTAAATCAGGTAGGCTGATTTAAAATATTTAAAATCTAGCCCTTTGCTAGCCAACTATATAAGAGCCTCCAGTATTCATCACCAAAAGCCAACAGAAATGGACTGAGACATGCAGAATGCTTTAGCTGGTTGATAACAGTTGTGAAGAAGGCTGTGTTAATATACGAAGACTTATTTTGCTTGCTTAAAACAGTCAAAGCGTTGCTGCCAATAGGCAAGTAGTTACTGTACCAGTTATGGCATACATTCTTGGAAACAGCTATTAGATTTTTTGTACGACTACGAGCACAAAACAGACTTTAACACAAACAAAAAGCTGGTCACTCCTTTGTGTTACCTCTGTACAATGTGAAATTGAATTTCATTGATTTCATAATGTATGAAACTTGGAGAATTGGAATTGCTTTACAGAAATAAAGCCAACAATGTAGTGATTAAGAGTTATTTTGTATTTAGGCTGTGCAATACCCTCATGTTTCTGTTCGTGCTGTGCTCTGGGCAGGGAATCTTTGGTATTTCACAAAAGTCTGGGAAAAGGTTAAGTTGTTTTATTAAGTGTTACATGCTACATTTACATGTTATATTTTTTTCTCATTTGGTGCATGCACGTGTATAGGAATATATGGACTGAGTAATTGTTTGTTGGATACACCATGGAAGAAACTTCAGTATGGGAAACAGCTTTTCACAGAAGTCATCAACAGAAGTCAAGACCTTGCCAAAGAGGACTTGGTGCAGGAGCTCCTTACAGTGATGAATAATCAAGAGCCGTAAGAAAACAATATAGAGAGGCCAACTTCACAGAAAACAGCTTAGTGCAAAAGATAATATGATGGAGAATTAAAAAAAATAATAATAATTTCTTCTACAACTTTTTCAGTCAATTACCTGACCCTGCAATTGAAGACCAAGGGAAGGAATACATACGTCCTATACTGAACAAGTATGCAGCTGTGTGTGTTCGTTGCCCAGGTTATGGAACAAGGTAATATTTCCTGCTGGACCAAAACATATCTCAATTCAAATGTATTCTGTATCATAAATGTTAACTCTTTACTGAGCGTTTTGTATTTCTTCTGCCTTTCTGTTGTTTCAGGACAAACACAGTCCTTCTCATTGATTCAGAAGGAAACGTTACTTTCACGGAGCGCGCCATGGTCAATGAGGATGTCAGCCAGTGGAAAACAAGCTCCTATGAATTCAAACTGCACATGTAACAACTTTCCATTTGAATGCATTGTGATAAAAGCAGTGAAAGCAAGCTGTTAAGCTCCAGGAAATGTTTTCTGCCAGCCTCTGGAAGCCAAAATTTGCAAGAGAAGCAAAAGTTGTTTTAAATAGATTGTATAAGCTATCAATCTCACAAATCCTTTGCATAAAACCAAGTTTCTTGCTGTTCTTACATTAAGTTACAACTTTAAAACAAATTTCTGACCCTGTGGCTTTATTTTTATCATCTAAGCTTAAAAAATTGTAAAATCCAGTGGAAAGTACCAACAGTATACTGTGACTTGCGTATAACTTCTTTATTTTTATTTCAACCAAAGCTGAGAATACATGCAGCTTCTTGGAGAATCAAGCTTCAGCTAACTTTCAAATCTAAATTTTGTCTAAAAATTAGATTTTTATCATTTGCACTTGGAATTGAAAGGAAATCAGCTGCAGTTCCATTTCTTTTCACAGGTTCCTCTAATTTCTTTTCGCTCAGATACAACCGTACTGTATGATGCCTGAAACCAATGTCTAGCAGTCATAGAACTTAAGACAGAGGAATCGTGAGGCCACCTGGTCCGACACCTGTTTCCAGGGCAAGGCTGTCTTTGCCCAACATGCAGGTTTTTGTTGTTTGCTTTTTTTTTTTTTTAAAGTATGTTTTAAAGAAATACTAACCTTGCATTCAATTCAGAGGAGGAGAAACACTTGCTGCCTTGGTTTTTTACAAAACTCCTTTCAATATATAATTTTAAGATTGTAAGATTTTAAGATTGTATGCCATTGTGCATTAACTGAATGTATGTTTTCTTTGTAGCATTAAGTGCTTTAGTAATATTTAAACTTGTCACCATGCCGTGGTGCATTGTTCTGCCTGGAGAGGGTGGGGAGGGAAGAATTCTTTGTTTTGTTTACCTGTAAATAGTACAGCAATAGATCTTAAGTACTCTAAGAAATTAAGTTGTCACTGCTCAGTTTTATTCAGTAAAGTTTAGAGTTGTTTATCTTTGAAAAGAATAAAATTCTGTACTGTGACATCTTGTTTGCTGATAATCTCGTTAGCAATATTAGTTTTTTTCCTTCCCAACCAGATGAGGAGTAATTATGCTTGCAAATGGAACTGAATGTGAAGTTACACTAACTAGAGACAACCTTAGTGATCTGCATACCTGGATGTTGCAGTGGAGGTGAAATTTGTAATTATCTATCTGTAATTACAAATAAATTGATGGAGAATTCAGGATCACCTTTAGAATGAAATATCTGTTGTAACGTAACTTGTTTCAGCCATGCTGAAAAGATCACTCTCCAGAATTCTTTATGTAATATCTTGTTTAAGAGTGTATATTTTTACGAGTGGTCATAACACAAGGTATGGGAGGGGAGCAAACAGACAAACACCCCAGCAAATAAGGCTGTGAAGTTGAAGGATCCTTGGTAGCATTTTCAATGGAAGCAGTAGGATTAACAGGCAAGTAAAAAAGAATAACCACCATATTCTGAGCAGCTTTGATAAAAATGCCACTTTTCAACATGCATTTTGTTTCCATCTCATTCTGTGATAGGTATTCTTTGTCTTTACTAAATACCAGTATGAATTATCACAGTAGTTACTAAAACTTTGCTTTATTTGCCTTATTAAACAAACAAGTCTCCCAGGAAAACCTCGATTTATATTCAAGCATTATAAAAGTCCATGTGAAGCTCTGATCTCTCTCCTGAAGAGTTTAAGCTAGAAGTGGCATTCAGTGATGACGTATTTTGTGGTTTTTGCTTGTTTTTAAATCTAAAGAAAAGCCTTGGACATGGATTTAAAATCTTCTAATGAGGATGTGATTATTAGGTATGCATGCAGTTTGAACTTCATTAAATTATTTTGGATAAATATACATGATTGTCTACTAAAATTAATACAAAATGTAATGATACTGTATACTTGGTCTCTGCAGTTACAATTATGTAACTGTGACTTAAAATACTTCAAGCAAATATATAAGCTGGCCTTTAAGTAGGCTCTTAAAAGTATTTTAGTCCTTATTTAATATAATCTAAATTGATGGGACTTCAGCATACATTTGATAATCAATATATTCTTAAATATTCTCAGTAAAACATTCTGGATCTACTTTTATAAAACCTTGTTTTTGAGCTTGTTCTTTGTGCCCTCTGAGGAAAGCACTACATACTGATAGCAGTGAGGTACTTTACAAGCCTGTCCTCTAGTGACAGAGGAGGTGTATTCAATGGATATCTCACCTGATATTTCAGCCCTGATGGGCACGAAGCCAGTGGTAGTAAGTAACTTATCTGATGGCGTAAACACATCGATTGCTTCTGTTCTGTGAAGAAAACCACATCACTTTTCAGGTGTTAATTAAGATAGATTAAATAAGCTGAGAATGTGTGGAGCCAATAGTGTCATTTCTTGTAGTACGACATTATAACCAGTATTCAATAACTGGGGCTTTTACTTCTCCTTATGAGAAAGTATTCTTCTAAGAGAAAAAGTGGGAAAGCAAGCTTTTCTCTTGGTATGCTAGCTCAGTTGTGAATGGCTATTGGAAGTAACCATAGAGCCAAGGTCTTAGCCAAGTGCATTTATCTGTGTTCTGATTATCCCATCTCAACTGAATGTATTCCATTTGGAAAGGAATTAACTGTCCTTTCAGTTAGAGTATATAAGTATATATATAGTAACTATATACTATATAATATTTAATATAATATATAATATATAGTAAATCTCAAACAATTTTTGAGTTCATGTACAAAAATAATTTCACATGAAGTAATTATTTTGGTTCGTGGATTATATTTTTAATTGCACTACATTTAACTTTCTGTGTTTGAGAGCTGTTGCAGGCTTCCAATTTATGTAGCTGCAGTTGGAGTGCTACTTGGACGCAGAGGAGGCTCAGTCGTTTGTGCTCTGGCCCAGTATGTCCAGGTGCCAGGGAAATGGTCTGCTTGGAAGCATCTCCGTGCTGAAGTTCAAAGGTTAATTTTTAAAAAGCTGCAAGTAGTCTTGACTCAATTTGCTTCCCCCTCAGTGTCCAATGTAGCTGAAATGTGAATATTCTATACAGTCACCTGAGTAGCACACAGATTAAAAGGTAACACTAAATAGCATCTTAACTAAGGACATCTTTCTTTTTTTTAAAGAGCTCCAGATCTTTTTTGAGTGCAAAACAGCACGCTGTAGGCTGTAGCTAGAGTGACTCAGCTCCATTAATGTGGTCATCATAGTTTCCATCTGCTTAAAAATACATATTGTAAAATACCCACATCTGTTTTATACCTTAAATTTCTTTTATGCCTCAATGATTAGTGTCTAAAGCATGTTTTTAAAGATAAGCCATACTATTTTTTCTATAATGAATGTCTTTGGAAGATAAATACTTTTTACTAAAATAGAAGTAATGTAGTCTGAGTAAAAAAATAAAAACAAAAAATTGACTTCTGGGAGATTTAACTGTAGGAACAGCACAGCATGCACTGCAGTTACTGACGTTCACTCAGAACGGAACACTGACTCCACCTCATTTTTACTGCAACCAGTGCAGTAATTTCCATTATCGACTCTTCAGTGTTCTGCGGTGGCAGCAACTGTTCGCCGTGTCAGGGAAGGTGAGAGCTGCGGCTCGCTCCACGGGCAGCGTCTCAGCACCAGCTGTTGCATTTTGCTGGAATTCGGTCCTATGATGAAAACAGATGCACAGTGGAAGCTGCCGTAGCAGCTGTTTGACTTTCAATGTGTTTTAATTCTCCCATTCGACACAAAAACGTTCTGACTCTCACACGGCAGGGGTGCAGCACGTGTAAGACGCGTCCCGGGCCGTGGGAATTGTCTGAACGGAGCCGGGAGGCTTCACGGCTGCGGCCCCCTGCAGCAGGGCCTTCCGCAGCCCGCCCCGGAGCCCCTTCAGCGCAGCCCGGTGCCGCCGCTTCCCGCCCCGCTTGCGTGAAGTAGTGACGGCGCAGCCGCACGGCGCGGCTCCCCGGGCTGCGGACAAAGGAACCCGGCCGGACCCCGCTCCCGTCACGGCCGGCCTCGCCTTCCCGCCGCCTCAGTCCCGCCCCCTGTCCCCTTTCATTGGTCGGGATTCGTAAGGGCGTGTGCCCCTCGCGTCGTTATTGGCCGAACTATTTAACGTGCTCGCGAATCTATCAATGATAACCAGGATTTCAAATTCGAGACGTATGAGACGGGAGACGCCATTGGCTGGCGCAGGGGAGAGTCCCGCCCCCGCGGAGCCGCTCGGAGCAGGAGTTTAAAGATGGCGGCCGAGGCGATGGCGGCTCGGAGCGGGGGGCGGCTTTCGTGAGGCGGCCGAGCTCGCCCTCCCACCACCCCTTCGCGGAGGAGAGGCCGGGACGCCGGGGATGGCCCAGGTGGGTGCCGGTCTCGTGGGCGGCCGTGCGGGAGCGGGCCCCGCCGCCTGGCGGGCTGTAACCCTTCGGTCCCTGCAGGCCGCGGGGCGGCCCCGGCCCGCCGTCCGCCGGTGCCGTGACCCCCGACGGCGACCACTTCTACCGGCTCGGGGCGTCACCCCACGGCGTCGGCAGGTACGACGTTGGGCACCTCGGCGCAGCCGGATCGGTGCCCTCGGCTGCCGCAGCCTCCTTGGCCGCCGGCGTGGACAACTGCACACTCAGGGTGAA
>JAOWBP010004343.1:1202543-1218106 GCA_028571105.1 Tragopan temminckii
TCCCTCCTGAGAAAGCAGACTTTCTGTTTTGCACCTGGTTTTTCTTCAGCTTCGCGTTCATTTCTGCAGCGTTCGGCCGAGGGGGACGGGCCCCGAACGACGCCTCCTGAGGCGGGCTGAACGCATCCCGTCCCTTCGGCGCCCTCCGTGCCGCGCGGGCGGCGCGGTCCGGTCCTGACTGTTCCTTTATGAGCGGGGCTCTTCCTCCTTCTCTCCAGATGATGGAACGTAACTGTTCCCGTTGCTAATTGTGGCTGAAAGGCTAGCACCCTGCTTCTTCTGAGCAGTGTCTCCTGATTGTTGCCAGCACGGCTATTTTTAGAGGGTGAGAAGAGAAATTAGTTCCTAACTGTGCTGTTTTTCTTTACGAGTAGGAAGCCTCTGGGAATGCAATTGGAAGAATATCTCTTTCTTCCTTCCTAGGCCCTAAATTGCAGATTTAAGAACAAACGAACTACCTCCCGTGTCGCACCATTAATTGTAGCCATCTAAACTCTGCCTGAAAACTGGGCAAGCTATCAAAGCAGCACTCGCTCTGCTCTTTTCTGATGGCACTTTTCCCAATCTACGTAATTCTGCTAGCTCTGAAATGAGATGGCACAGAGGTTCTTTATTCTTATCTGGATCTGGTACTGATAGTAACTGTTGGGCACCTGAGTGACTTTTCTTGTACTGCTTTGATGACTTGCACAAAATGGCCGTTTTTTTTTTTTTTCCCCCAGAATCTTTCTGTGCTAAAGTTGGCAGTGTGGAAGGAAATATTTTCTTGTATGTAGTAGTAGTCCACTGAATATCCTTCTTCAGAGACTTCCTATGCATGTTTAATGAAAATAATCTGCTTTCCTGGTTTTGTTTTCTTTTGACAGTTCATAATTAACGATTCAATAATTCTTTACTGTACGTATCAGAAAGATACAGGTGTAGATTATAAAAAGGGTCCATGGTTGACAAAGATGATAGCTGAGTAGGTTTTCAAGAGGTTGGTGCCTTGTGAGGAGGGAGGCTGCGTATTTCAGAAGCAAATAAGCAGCCACTCTTCCTTTTGGGGCGTCTACGAGATATGAAGGAAGCAGTTTCTGATGATGAAACCAATTTCTTTATCAAATGACTTTTTGAAGATAGAATCTGTGGTATGCTGTTCCTTGTTCCCAGGAGCAGCTACAGGTATTCACGTGTTCTTTGTTGAACTTGTTTGTGAGTCTCCATACATGCTGTTGTGGGAGTTTGCTGGTTACACATTCTAACATTCTAGGTTTCTCTTTGAAAAGAGGTGCTTTTTTCTCTGCGTGTTTCTTTCATGATCTTGCTGTACTGATTGAAAAGAAGGGCATTCTTTGGCTTTGTTTTGTTTTTCTTTCTGTCTCCAAAGAACGTGTGTAACACAACCAAGCCCAGAGGAAGTTCTCCAGCTCTGCTTTACAGTTTGCTACATAACATCCACCACGTATCCATCTCTTTGGGGTTACTTTTACAATGAAACCTTTTCAGATGATCCACTAGAACAAGAGTAAGCTTAAGTGGAAAATGCGATGTTTCCATTTATTGGTGATCTGCAAAACTTCATTTAAAATTCTTATTTTCTGCAGTTCATCCAGAGTTTGTTCAGTGTTTTGTACTGCCTGCTGCAGCTCTCCATAACGCTCCTTATATCTTTAAGAGGGCCATATGGGATCTGTTGGTGTATTTCTGTGGAGTCTTGGTGAATAAAAGGTGTTTTTTCAGGGCAAGTTAGTTAAGCATGGTGATATGTGAGATGGCTTGTGTTGTCTTCTAGTGCTATGTAACCTAATATGCTAAGTTTGTTTTCATAAATGGCTTTCT
Source organism: Tragopan temminckii (assembly GCA_028571105.1). Lineage (NCBI taxonomy): Eukaryota > Metazoa > Chordata > Aves > Galliformes > Phasianidae > Tragopan > Tragopan temminckii. The sequence goes on from JAOWBP010004343.1 coordinate 1,204,365, forward strand.
GGTTGTCTTGTCTAAGCTCCATGTGGCCGTTTTTAACCTATAGGCTCATACATCCTTTTTTGTATTGCTCCTTTCTCTCTTTCATCAAAATCTTTTTTTTTTTTTTCTTTTTCTTTTTTTTTTTCCTCCAGTCTCTAACATAAAGGGCACATTGTAAATATCAGTTTGCAGCAGAGCAGATGGGAACTGGACCTCTCTTCTGCTTCTTCCTGTTTTGGGGGGGCTTTCTTTTGTAGCAAATTGTATTGTAGCCCTCTGTAACAGTAGATTTGCTGGACTCTGTTACATTACCCTGGGGATGGGGCAGGTTTGTGGCCAGGAATACAAAAGCAAGTTTAAACCAGCCTTGATCTGGTACTTCCTCTGGCTGCAGTATGCGTATGGGCTGGCAGTGATTTGGTAATGCTATTCATTACTTCAAGGCCAGCAAGAAGGAAAAGACAGTAAGCATTTCGTTGTTAATAGTGCTTGAATGTAATAACAAAACACCTTTTCTGCAGAGAGCACAGGGGTAGTATCAGAGGACTGCCAGAGCTAGCTAGGTAGGTAAAGATTATTTCCTTGTGTTTTGACATTTGCACTGAGTTTTTAGCAAGTTAGGTTTCCTGTTAAAACTTCCAGTGTGATATAGACATACCTGTAAGTTTCAAAAGGACACGTGTTTTCAAGAACCACAGATTGCATGTGTAATCTGTCTGCTGTGTGGGTAAGTATTGCTTGAATACCAGGTTATTTTAAGCAATGGAAGAGGGCCCCTAAATACCTACACTTAATATCCTGGTAGCTAAACAAGCAGGGATAGTCAATTAATTAAGCAGGTAACTGTGTTAGCAAGTTCTTGCACCTCGACTTATAGACCAAGAAGTTGTAACAACAGCCTGATCTCAGTCTCATTCAGAACAGTGCTGAGATAATCTGTTGTTTCTTTTGTTTGTTTCTTTTTTGTTTTTAATTGTAAAATGTGATTCTGTTTTCTACTTGGAACATATTGTGGGAAAGAATAACTTATTTTTCTTTTTGCCTGGGATACCACTTTCCATTTTTCTTCTGTGACATGTATTTTTTTTTCTTGTAGATTGAAAGAAGAAAAGGAGACCTGCTTGTCCAGTGAAGATGCAGTCTTAGTCCTCAGCTATTTAAGCTGAATGCATTGTGATTTCCAATAATTGAGACAGTGATTCTGAAAGCTGTCTACATTAATGAAAAGAACAATGTAGTCAGCTTAACTGAATCATCAGTGTTGCATATTGAATAGGACACGATAACCCAATCCTGATGGACTTACGCATGTTAGGAATATAGATATAAACATTTATTGAAAGCATTGTGTTTTTTTTAAAACAGTAGTTCTACAGTTTAAAAGATGGAGAAATACGAAAATGTACCACCCCTCCCTAAAGAACCTGCAAGAGAAATGAATGTGGAGAATCACACTTGTCCCCCGCCTCTGCCGCCTAACGAACAGCCTCCACCACCTCCCCTGCAAACGTCCAGTGACGCAGAGGTAATGGACGTTGGCTCTGGTGGTGATGGACAGTCAGATACCCCTGCTGGGGACACGCACAGTATCTGCAGAACACAGCTTCTCACAAAGGGATCTGCCTGCTACAAAAGTCGTCTTATAATAGACCCTAACAATAGTGACCAAAGCCCGAGAACTGCTCGTCATGCACCTTCAGTTCGAAAGTTCACCCCAGATCTTAAGTTACTTAAAGATGTAAAGATTAGCGTTAGCTTTACAGAAAGCTGCAAAAGCAAAGATAGGAAAGTTCTGTACACTGGAATTGAGCAGGATTATAAGGCAGATACAGATTTTGGTATTAATAATGTCAATGGGGATTTGCATGTTTGTCCTTTCGGTGGTAGTAATGGTAAAGCTGTAGGTATAGGGGGTGAAAATGATGACAAGAAGGATGATGAGAATGATGTCGATCAGGAAAAGAGAGTGGAATATGCAGTTCTGGATGAGCTTGAAGACTTTACCGACAACTTGATGGAAATAGATGAAGAAGGAGGAGGGTTCACATCTAAAGCAATCGTTCAAAGGGATAAAGTGGATGAAGAAACCATGAATTACTCATACGAGGTAAGTAAATACTGAGATTCTTGGTGGGCAAAAGGATTCCAAGTAGTTAGAAAAAACTCACAGAGCTGTGTGTTAAAGACAGCCTCTCCTAGAAATGTGCAGTGCTGGAGTTAAAAATGCAAAATTTTTGAAGATGGATTTTGGCTGAAAGCTTTCACAATTCTCTTGGTGGATCTTCTGAGTTGTGTGGTATCTTCTATAGCTTAGTTTAAAAATAACACGAAAAAGGCTTCTTACACAGTAAAGCTTACTTCATCGTGAAAAATGCCAATGCTCACTTATGAAAACTTTCTTGTTTTTCAGTCATTTCACTGGGATCATTGGACATTTCTAGTTCCTCTCTCTGTGGAAGTACATAGGGATAATGTATACTTTTTCTTTCCGAGGGGAAAGGGAAGTTAGCAGACCTCAGGAGGGTAGTATCTGGTGACATCTCTTTCAGGATGACTTTGATAATGATGTGGATGCTCTGCTGGAAGAGGGTCTTCGTGCACCCAAAACAAGGAGAGTAGAAAATGAGAAATACGGGGCTGAAAGTGATCACCAGTCTGATGGGGAAACAAGTGTGCAGCCAATGATGACCAAAATTAAAACTGTTCTTAAAAGTAAGTTAACATTTGTTCAATATTTATAAACCTTTGTGTGATGTTGGTATGTTGAATGGAAATCTGTGTGCGGGTTCGGGTAGCAATTTTGGTCAAATAGCAGATGTGATACACAATCTTGTTTGGAGGCTTCTTAATATCAGATACGATTTTTTTCATACTGGTAAACATTAAAGGTGATGTTTGGGAGTGCTTTTTGTCTTCATCTGTTTGGGATGAAAATGTGTTTTGGTGCATGGATATGTGGAAAAAGAGAAAAACTTTTACCTCAGTAGCGTGTAGGTGAGCAAGGATCTGGTTTTTCTCTCTGCTGCTGTGAAAGAGGTGAAGGCTGGTTGTGGAATTCTTCCTACTTCCGTTAACTCACTTCTTTTGTTGAAATGTATATGTGAAGCCTTAATGCTTGCAATACCAGGCAAACTATTACTAAAGCCCATGACTTGCATTTATCAAGGTATTTGTAGTGTGTTACCAACATGTAGCAGTAAAGGGTTGAGAATGTCACCCAGTCCACAAGAGCACAACTGCAAAGAGTTTGTATCAGAATCAAGACTTAAACCTGTTCCAGAAGAGCCAAGCTGTCAAATGCTGTGCTCTGAAGTAAGAAACCAAACACTTCTTCCCTCCAGAGCTTTACGTGAACACAGGATTGACACAGGTTCATTTCTGATGTAGAAAGGAGTGACGCTGTTCTCCAGTGTCTACAGTAGAAATAAGTAAAACCATATATTGTCTTGAATATGAGTGCAAGTGTTTTACTGCAGTGTTATTCCTTTTGCTGTGTATGTCCTAATACTGGCTTACTACATGAGTAATTTCACTTGTGTTTTGTGGAAGCAGCAGCATTTTCAATGGCTAAGGTATTTAAGTGTAAGGCCTTGTAGACTTGATTCTGGTTTGTATTGTACTGAAAAATATAATGAAAGGTTTTATTTCAAACTGCTTCCTAAAGTCTGTCAGACTTTCTAATCAGAGAAAAAGCTGCATGGAAATAGAGCAGTGAGAGACTGAAATCACAAGAAATCTTACCCAGTTGCACAAATCAAGGAATCAGTGACCACCTATCCCTTGCTTGACTACCTGAGAAAGGTAGAAGACAACACTGCAGATGACCTGGATACAAACAATGCTTGGTGATTTGCAGTTTGGGAATAGGCCACAATTCAATGTCTGTTGAACAATGATTCCTCCATATCTAAAGCTGTTCTTTGCTTTAAAGGTCGTGGCCGCCCTCCTACGGAACCTTTACCAGATGGATGGATCATGACATTCCATAACTCAGGCATTCCTGTATATCTGCACAGAGAATCTAGAGTTGTTACCTGGTCTAGACCTTATTTCTTGGGAACAGGAAGCATAAGGGTAAATACTGTCAATTGTTTCTGTACTGATATTTAAAAATTAGATTTATTCCTTTAAATGGTTGAATATTTTTTCTTCTTGAGCAGGATTATTACAGTACTTGAGAAATAAACTACTCTATTTCTGAAGTATGATATGATTTTTCTTATGCTTTGTTTTTCAATTGTTGATAATGAGTTTGGGCAGTTAAAGCAAATGAGGTGGTCTTGTTTTGTGCCTTCTTTTTCTAGAATATGACAGCAAAACATTAATTTTATTCCACCATGAAATACATTCAGATTGTTTATTTGTAGCCATAAACTAGCCTGAGATGTGGTTTGTGATCCACATTTACATAAGTAGATGTGTGACATTCATAAACCAAAGGAATCTGTAGAGACTGAGTTTAATATTGTGGATTTAAACCCCAAGAAGACTCAAGGAATTTTATGAAAGCATGTAATGTTTGCTTGAAATCAGTCAGAATATAGTTTGGACTTAAAATGGGAAACACCCTGTGCAGGTTACTGTCAGTATTAATGCAGTGCCAGGATGCCATACTAATGAACGTGCTAAGGTTTGAATAGGATAAGATTGCTAACCAAAGAGCGACCTGAGATTAGACTAAATAACTGTAGCTTCCATCTTGACTACATCTGGTGAGTTTTGGATTTGCTTTTGGTTACCTCGACGTACTGAAACTGTATTATTTTATATTTGCAGAAACATGATCCTCCCCTTAGTAGCATTCCCTGCTTGCATTATAAAAAAATGAAGGAAAATGAGGAAAGGGAACAAAATAATGACATAACCCCAAATGGGGAAGTATCACCCATAAAGCACTTAGATAAGTCTTCAGAACTGGACTGCCAAACAGAAGAACCAGATTCCACTGCTGCTGATTCTGGGCCTTTAGATGAAAAAGACACCTCAGGGGGAGATGCAGCACAAGGAGCCTTAGGACAAGTTAAGGCCAAAGTTGAAGTATGTAAAGATGAATCTGTAGGTAGGTATGGGAACTGGGACTCTGTTCTTGGCTGGAGTTGGGTTAATGGCATTTGGTACGCTTTTCTATTATTCCTGACATGACAGTTGAGTCAAACCCTGCCTGAGATCATCTGGTAGGTTGTCTTTCTGCGCTGCTTTTTCTTAGGCAAAGATCTGAAAAAATAGAACCAGTTTTAAAAGTGATTTTTGATTGCAACAGGAAGGGAAACATACACTAGGAATTCCTGCTGGGCATCTGAGAGATGATATGCAAACTTTACACACAAAAATCTGAAAGATGTGGGGTATTTCATCCACTAAAATTGTACATCAGTCTAAAATTCAGTTCTATCAATCTGAGTTGTTACTGCTATGTGTTTTTTGTGCATCTTTGTGCATTAGTGGTTTTTTTTCCATATAGTCAGCTACATTAACCTGCTTGCTTCTTAGATCTGGAAGATTTTAGACGCTACCTTGAGAAGCGTTTTGACTTTGAACAAGTTACTGTAAAAAAATTCAGAACCTGGGCTGAGAGACGGCAATTCAATCGTGAGATGAAGCGGAAGCAGGCAGAATCTGAGCGGCCTATTCTGCCTGCCAATCAGAAACTCATTACCTTGTCTGTGCAAGATGCACCTACAAAGAAAGGTTAGTTCATATACTGAGAGATTAAATATCTGATGTGAAAGTTCCAAGCTTGTTTAGGGGGGGAAAAAAAAAAAGAATCCGCATGTTCCTTGTTCCAGAATTGTATGTTCCTGAATTTGCCATACAATACAATAAAGGAAAAAATACTATCTAACAAGAATTTTTATTTAAGGCTTTAGTCCTGGTAGCTGGTTACTGCCATCGCCCATTTGTTACTGTTGGTGTTTATGGAAAACCCTCCTAGCCCACTTCTGGTTGCTGCCGCTTTCTTAGTTTTACACCAGTTCATACCTGTCCCAAATTAGGGACTAGTTACAAATGCCAGATTGATCCAGATTAAAGCCTGTAAATTAAAATAGTTTTAAACCACGTAGATGGAAACAAGAAAGAACTCTGTGCAGTTAGATATCCTTTGCTAAGGAGTAGATTTTGTCTGATGAGAAGCTGGGGGAATCCTCTCTTACCTGTATTGGCTGTGTCGATGTGGTAGTGTGTTTAACTGCAGTCCAGTATTCAAAATGCCCATATTGATGTGTGATTTGGTTTTTATTCTTGTTTTGTTGGCTGTTATGTCTGTGGGCGCTTTTTCTTCAGCAGAATTAAAACTTATAAACTGACCATTTCCTCCTACGTGAGCGGAGCAGCTGAATTTCAAACTGTGATTGTTCATTAACTGCTTTTGTGGGTTTTTGCTTTGTTTTCAAAGCATATATTTTTGAAGTATTCTGTTCATACTTTATAGTTTACCCTTACATTATAAAACTGGCTTCTTTCTATGCCTGTTAGTGAAAACTGGATATAAGCTGGTTAGGAGTAATTGTAAAAGACTGTTGCAGAAGGAGTACTTAGAAGATGATCTAGTGGAGTTATTTTTCTAAATTTTCCCTCCCCTCTCTTTTTTTTGTAGAATTTGTCATTAATCCCAATGGGAAATCTGAAGTTTGCATACTGCATGAATATATGCAACGAGTCCTAAAGGTTCGCCCTGTTTACAATTTCTTTGAATGTGGTAAGTCTGTCATGGTTTCAAACTGAGCACAGTGCTGTTGTGACGAGCTTCTCTCATAGTGAAATAAAACCAAACAATGGACATTTTTGCTAGAGAATGTCTTGAGAGTCTGCTGTGAGCCACACTGTAGCTAGGAAATGTTTTCTGCACATCTCAAACAAGGACCTATTAAAAATAACAGGCATATTTTTTTCTAAGCAAAAACCTATACGAAGTGAAAATGCATTGGAGTAACTTAGTTATATTTAAAAGGGTACATCACGGAAATATAGTTATACTGGTTATGAACAATTAATATTTGCTTTATTTTTGTGTCAGTAATGTCCTGAAAATCTGATCGAACAAATGATGGAATTTAGTTGTAGGCACTTGATTAGGAAGCATTTAAGAATATGAAAGGTTTCTGCAGAGATGTACGTACTCTCTTAAAGCTGCACTATTTTTGTGGGATTATTCTGTTCTGGTTTACATAGTGCATGTTCCTTGTGGGTTTTGCTTTATAGCAACAGAATTTATAGCATTAAGGCACTCGGTTGGCTGGCATTTCTTCATTCTCTGGAAAATGATAAAAGTGTGGTACTATTACAGGTATTTTATGCCCTGCAGTTAGCATCCAAAGAATTAAGTCAGGTGCCCTAGGTTAGTGTGGATGCTGTAGTTTCTGTTCTTATAAATGCATTATGTAATGTAACTGAGTTTTTAACATCAGCATATTGTCTTGCACTGTAGTAGTGATGCAGAAAGCCTTTGGAACTAACATTTGAATTCTGGCAGATCTTAAACCATCTCTTAAAATGGAGAAATTCTTCGTCTGGAAGAATGAAGTGCATGTGGTGGGAAGTGTGTGTTAGTGGAAACCGTTAGGATTTCACGTGCTAGAGTATTCAGTCTTTCTGAAGAGTGTGCAGTATCCATCATACTTGAAGTTGAAATGAGGAAAACAAACACTGAGAATAGTGATATTTCATGTACGTGCCTGTTATACATGGGGACTCCTGGAAAGGTTTCCTTTTCTCCTCTCTGTTTTCAGAGAACCCAAGTGAGCCTTTCGGAGCCTCAGTGATTATTGATGGAGTAACTTACGGGGCAGGAACTGCCAGCAGCAAAAAGCTTGCCAAGAATAAAGCTGGTAACGATTCTTTCTTTCTTAATGCCAACTGCTGAATTGTTTGTCTGTTTTCATTTCTGCTTTGAAGATGACCATATTTGCAGTAGTAAGTAGAAATAATTTTGATAACTGTTTACGAAACATGCACCCACGTGGTCTTATTAAAAGTACTACCTTAGAGGCTTCCCAAAGTTCAGCAATGTACTGTGATAGAAAACCATGAAGAAACTTCAGAAGTTAATTTCTGATTTGTGCTGATAAGCTGTAAAAACATCTGCTTCCAATTATCTCACCAGTGTGTACATGCTGAGTTTTTTTATAATTTAGAATCGTAGAATCCTTAAAGTTGGAAGGGACCTTCAAAGGTCATCTGGTCCAACTCCTCTTCCTGCAGTCCCCTGCTGTATGAACGCCTACCTCGTGAATTTTAATGCAATTTAAGTCTTAACCTCTCTCTAAGAACAGCAATAATCGAAACACCACCAAAACAAAACTGAAAAGAGCAAACAAAACCTCTACGCTTCTGGTTGAGCTAGTTCCCTTTCTGGTGATACTGCACTGAACTATATTATTACTTACACTGATTTCCAAGTAATTATCTCTATTACAGATTAAATAAAATTAGTCATAGTTCTAACTGTCTGTCATTAATATGTATATAGTGAATAACTAAAGGGGAATGTCTTGCATGTTAGAACTTCTTAACATCTCCAGGCTGTGATGCGTTTAGCACAGTGTCAGCATTGGTAGGTGTATAACGGACGTGTGGTGTGGGACTTCATGCTTTGGTGAAACTTGTTAATGTGGCTTAAAAAGCCATCACACAATTGTTTGTGCATGAAAAAAAGGTGCTTTGTTGGGATAACTGAAGCAAATTGTGCGTGCCCTAGAGGTACAATTTTAAGGTTCTACTGTAACAATGAAGGGATGATAACGTATTTCTAATTTTAGGTCCTATGGGGGCATTGCTTGATGTGAGAATGAGATTTGTATTTCTTTCTCCTTTTATAAGCATGTGCAAAAAGCAGTTTCTTAGTGCAGTTTAATAGTTGGGGATGTTTCTTATCAACTTGTGCTTTTTAAGGAAAACAATCCTCTATTCGAGTGGATGTGCTGGTTGCAATAGGATGAGTAAGATGCTCGTCTTACCTGTTAAGTTGTTCTCTAGGATCCTGTGTGGTGATTTCTAGGGGAGATGGGAGGCTTGCTTAAATTGTTTTTCGTTCTGCTTCTGTTTACAGTTGTCGTTTAAAATAAAGCTAATCACAACACTAAATCATTTTCTGCAGCTCGAGCTACACTGGAAATCCTTATTCCTGACTTTGTTAAACAAACCTCTGAAGAGAAGCCCAAAGACAGTGAAGAACTTGAGGTACCAGCTTCTTGCCTGATGGCTGTGATTACTGGAGTCTCAGTTCTTAAATACATTTTCAGTGTGGAAAAATTTACTGAAACTCCGTAGCCTTGTTTTCTCAGTTGGATGGCAATTTTAATGATGTTGGTAAAGATTTTTTTGCACTTAAGAATATACTTTTTGGTGCAGAGTAACGACGTTTGTCTAATGTTACACAGGAGAGGTGATCATTTAGAACAGTTTTGAGTTTGATTTGCACAAAAACTTTTATATCTCTTTTCAATTTCTTTGTAGTATTTTAACCATATCAGTATTGAGGACTCACGGGTATATGAACTGACCAGCAAAGCTGGGCTCTTGTCTCCATATCAGATTCTCCATGAGTGCCTTAAAAGGTAAGGCTGCAGCATGAGGATTGTTTTGTACACACGTCTGAGTCAGGGCACAGGGTTTGCTTGGATGCTGCTGCCCGGTGTTCCTCAGTAACCTAAGGACACTTGCAGGCTGGCCGAGCTTACTGCACTCACTGCCTGCCTGTCAGAGGTGGTATGGACTGAACTGGTTAATATCGTGCCTTTCATTAACTAATATTTTGTGGGTTTGCTTCTCGGAGGAAAATTCTCAGATTAGGATATAATCATGGGACACAGACTTACTTTTCCTTTATGTGGGGTTCTCTTCTCATGCAAGTCAAGTCAATGATCTAAGAAATAACTCCCTATTAACTAATGTCTTAAAGTTTATTATTGCTGTATCTAACACCACAGCAATTGCTGACAAAGATAACTGTAATTACTTTGTTTATTTGCAATTGTACTTAGCGTATGATGTTGGTTTATTTATTCACTGTGCTCAAGAAACCATGGAATGGGTGACACATCCATAAAATTTGAAGTGATTCCTGGTAAAAATCAGAAGAGTGAATATGTCATGACTTGTGGCAAGCACACAGTGCGAGGCTGGTGTAAGTACAGCACCTAGTGTGACCTCTGATATCTTCCTTTTCTTCCTGTCCTTTATTATCCATTTTGCAGGCATTTGTTCAGTTACCTAACTTGTTTTATTATTATTCTACTCTTTTCTGGTGTCTCAGCTTTGAATAGCACAAGTCAACTTGGTGTTTAATTGTGTAAAGTACTGGTATGACACGTTTTCGTGGTTATTTTTACAGGCAAAAATAAAAGAGTGGGGAAACAATTAGCTTCACAGAAAATCCTACAGCTACTGCATCCACATGTGAAAAACTGGGGCTCTCTTTTGCGTATGTATGGTAGAGAGAGTAGCAAGATGGTCAAACAGGTGAAGATGATTTCGTTTAATTGTGATCTACATTGTGATTGTATTTTTCTATGTTTTGTTGCTGGTTTTTAATTTAATTAGAAAAAAACTGTGGTGGCATCTATCTCAGCATCATCTTTTTGCTCCCTGTTGTGAGCAGGGCAGTGTGCATTTGGTGAGCAAGTCTCAATTCTTCTGAATTGATGAACCTCATACCTTGCTTCTGCCAGAGTGTGATGCTTTCACTGGCAATTCTGTTGATCTTGCATTTGTCAGACAGAAACTATCTAACCTATGTAATATGGAACTAACTCATGTAAATCTGTCTTATTACTTAAGAAAACATAGCTGTCAGAAAATTTCTCGTGTGTGTGTATGTATTCTTAAATCAAAACAGCTCATCTGTTGTTGCTTATGGTCTCATTGAACAGGAGACCTCTGATAAAAGCGTGATAGAGCTTCAGCAGTATGCCAAAAAGAACAAGCCAAATCTGCACATCCTGAACAAGTTACAGGAAGAAATGAAAAAACTGGCACAAGAAAGAGTGAGTATATGCTCCTGTTTTGGTTTTATTTTTCTTCCGCTTTACTTGATTTACAAACAAAAATGCCATAGGCCAGGCTTACTAATTGTTGGCAAAATTTGTGCTTGTCTCCTGCAGTATCCCATACAAGGAGTTGTTCATAACTTTTTAAAATTTAAATAGGGCTGCTTTTAGAGAGATTTTCATTCCCCATTTTAAGTGGATTTATTAATTTTACTTTGGTAAACTGTTTAACATTAGAACAAATTAACCTTCCACAGAGACTAACACAAATTTGGCTACAGTTGTGCAAAATTATTTTCTTAGTATGATATTCTTTATGTGACTGCAAGGTGGGCTTTGTTCCATGGTGTTTTGTGTTTGTGTTTTTAAGGAGGAAACGCGGAAGAAACCCAAGATGACGATTGTGGAATCGGCTCAGCCTGGCAGCGAACCGCTGTGCACTGTTGATGTCTAAAGGGAGAATTTCCAAGTAGGGAGCAATAACACAAATGGAGGAGCTAGATTTCCAACAACTATTTAAAATCTGTTTGCTGCAGAATGCAAGATAACTTTTAAAATCCAAGCTGCTTCAGTTATGCATTGTTCTTTTTGCATCGTCAGGGCAATATTACTTTTTTCTTTCTCTTTTTTTTTTTTTTTTTTTTTATACCTCTGAGATACAATACGTACGTGTCAAGGTTTGATCATAAAGATCTCTGCTTGGGCAAGATGCACAGAGGACAGGCATGTTCACACAGGACACGGTCAAGCCAGCACTTTTTCCTTGAAAATCATCCACGTTGTTTGAAATGGATGTGTTTTAAGGATGAAATTCAGATATCTATATACAGGTTAAAGCTGATACTATATATATACACACACATACATATATATGTATATATAAAAGAAATATATGTACATGTCTTGTATGAACATGCCTAGAACTGTTTTTGTGTAAAGTCTTGTTGCATTTCAGCACATAATAATATGCACTGATAACACACTTCGGTGGCAAATACATGAAAATGATGAGCAATGTTCCTAACGCCATAGGATTAGGCCAGTAATGCTGTTTCTTCTATTTTATTTTGTCTCCTGCCAGGCTTAGTTATTCAAGATCACAGTATGCAGACTCTTTTTTTTTTTTTTTTTTTTTAATAATAATTGAAAAGAAAAAGTATACCTGGTAGTGTTAAGAGCAACAGGCTGGATATTCAAAATTGTGTTTTATGTTAATTGAAAAAGAACCAATGTTAGTTTACTGAAAGTTGAAAGGGGAAAATGAGGCCCTGCTTATCAGATCAAAGTGAAAACAGGAATTTCAAAGGCTGTTTTCAAAGCTTGGAGCCAAACTGTAACTGAAGATCGCTGACAGTCTGAAAATATTTTGCCAATGCGGTGTTTAAAGACGTCCCACTCCCTTCTTCCAGCAAGAAAGAAGTTTCTCATTTGTTTGGAGTCAGAATACATCTGACCTGACAAATTAAGTCTTAACTTGCAGCTTAAAATCAAAAAGTTTTGAAAACAACAAAGAAAAGAAAGACTAAAGAAAACCCTGAGAAATCTGAACTAACTGCAGCAATTTAATTTTTTTAAGAAGCTTTGTTTTTACTTTGTAATTGCATTTTTAGTGTTTGAGGAGAACGTGTAACTTCTGCAATGAAAACTAGAATGTAGAGTCAAAATATGACGCAGTAATGAGTAGAATGTGAGACCATAACAAGTTGTATGGATGGATAGGAAAACCACAAATATGCAACTACTATCAAGTACAGCCCTAGTGACCAGGCAGTGCTCTGTGCCTGCTGAGGCTTGGTGATGTTTAGCACAGAAGACACAGCTTTGGCCGTAGTGCACGTACTGCTGTGTGAGGTTTCTTCCTTTGGTGTTATTTACTGGATGATTGCAGTACGTCTTCTCTTAGAACCATTTCTGTGGGTTCTTTGGATTGCTTTTAAAGAAGAATAGAAAAGAAGCGAATGGGGTAGGGCTTCGACCACCTACCCAAGAGCTGTCCTCCTCTATTTTACGTTCCTGCCGGAGTGGAAGAGGTCAGTTTTCTAATTGCTGCAGTTCCTGGTACTTATCTGGGCAGCAGTCTGGGGCTTGGGGTGGGGAGGGGTGATGAGGAATGTTCTTGGATTGTTCAGGGGGGTTTTTTCCTTTATTTTACTGTTTAATACCATGTTACATGTAGAATGCTGCAGTATAACGAACATTGTGCCTACTGGATTTTAACAATATTGGCATCAGTATTGTCAGACCTCCTTTTAATATCACACCTGTTATTTTGGAATTGCAAGGATTTTAGTTTTTATCTCTATTACGTGGCTTATGACATCTGAGGTCAAACAGGAGCCTTAGAGCCCTGCCTGTCTCTGTCCCAATGGCACGCTCAGAGCTCTGCAAAGATGAATTTGCTCACTGTTCATGATTCTATTTAGTTTCTGTTCCGCAAGCTGTAAACCTGTGCTAACAGGATACGGGTAGTTGGAAGACTGTACAGAAACTGATTTAAAGTGGCCTATCTTAAAAAACAAAAACAAAATACTGCCTCTGCTGCTTTTTTTTTTTTTTTTTTTTTTTTTTTAGCAGCATAGCTTTAACCAATCTCCATCTTTCTTTGGAAGATATGTAATATTGGTGCAGTGCTGACAAGCAGGGATTACTGTTTGTCTCTTGATTTACTCTTTTTTCATAAAGACAGGGCTTATCTCTTCTATGTGTTACTGCAGTAGGTAGGCTTTACTTCGGCTTGTATGTTTTCAGCAGAATACCTGTATGTGGACAGCACTGTAA
>JAOWBP010004343.1:1251961-1304147 GCA_028571105.1 Tragopan temminckii
GAATTACTAATTTCAGGTCAGCCTTGAGACTGGTTAATGTTTCAGATGCAAGAAACCTGGTTATATGGAAATAGTGTTACTTCCATTGGAATAGAGGTACAACTCTTCCTGGACCAAATTTATGTGATGTGAGAGTAAGCTGCTCTTCAGCATGCCAATGGATTTTCTTGCCACTTTAAATGCAGTGGTTTTAATTTCTTCCCACTTCTTCTCCAAGAGGAAGGAGGTTTTTACTGATGCGCAATTAATTATTTCATTAACTGGAAGACAGTTTTGGAAACTGCATTTTTAAATAGAAATGTCTTCCATGGTACAGAGAATAATATTCAAGTCTAAAATAAAATAGAAGTATATTCTGAAACACAACTGTGCTGATCATTGAACAGAGAATAGTACAGTCGGCGTTGCTTGTGTTAAATTTGCTTCCTGAAGTCACAGTTGGTTCCCAAATGTTTGTGAGAGCCATTCTGCAGCATCTGCTCTGTCTGTCCGTTGGAACATCCCCTTGTTCTTTTGTCCGTGGGTTGCCAGGGGTCAGCACTCACTCTTGCTTTTTCTCTAGGCTCACACCGCTGAACTTGCCAACCTTTCTCCCTGAAATTGGATGATACTGAATAGTTGGCATTCTCTTACCTTGCACTCACAAATCTGAAAACCACCACAGAAGCCTGATGCTAACTTTTCTTGCTGTTGCTGCAGCTTGCGTAGGCAGAAAAGGAGAAGTTTGCTTCAGTGCGTTTTAGAAGGAACTGAATGTTTTCCAGTGTGCCTCTAAAATCTCGTGTTTGCTTTTAAATGTTACGCAGACAAAAAGCTCTTATTAGTTATGATCTCCTTAGGCTTGCTGGAGAAGAGAATTGATTTAGGGTCTGGAGCAACTTCTCTGTCTGTGTTTTGGCCACTCTGCTTAATGTGAGTAGTAGCTAAATACTGAATTTCAACACAGTGTAGGCATTTTAAATGATTCACAGTTTTTGAAAACACTGGTATCATGCCATGATAGTGTTCTGGAGAACTACTTTTTTGAATTACAACTGGAACTGGAGTAGTAGCTCTTTTAGTACATAGGCAAGTGGCTGCCAGGAATATATTGAATATCTGAAGCCCAAATTGAATATATTTAGTCTAGCTGGCTTATGGAATAATTTGTTAGCAAAGCATAAAAATTCTATTGGAGCGAACTCATCTTTTGCTTTCAAAGAGCATTTCAGTTCTTTATTAACAGGTTGAAGATTGTTTAAGTGGTTTCATTGGAGGGTGAGGAGGGAAGGTGTCCTTGTTTGCATCTGCTGGAGTTTTGTAACAGAACAACTGTCTGGTTGGGGCTATTACTGATCTAAGTTGTTTTTCCTGTCTGTAGAGCAAACCTGCTTAGGAGGAGAGAGCAAAAAGGTGAATCTGAGCACTTTGGTCACTCTTCTGGGTCTTCATTGTGCATTGGCAGTTTCAGAATGGTGCTCAAGGGGGATCTGGCCTCCCAGGGATGATGCCTGAGGAACCTTTCTTTGAAGTCCTTGGTCAGCAAGAGAGGAAACCTATCCTGTTGCATCCCGTTTTGTTTCGGGGGGGAATGTGATCCAGTGACCAGGGGCAGGTGCGGTGTATTTCAGACAAATCAAAATCCAGTTTCTCATGCTTAAACATTTTTACACATGTGCTGAGCTATATAAAGAGCCTATCTCATATTAGATATTTTAAAACATGTTAGAAAAATTATATGACTGCCTGGCATCTGTTGCTGACATCAGTTCTTATTCTTTATAAGCAATTTTATTGATTTAAGGTAGTGCAAAGGAATACTTGAAAATTTAGTGGAATTGATGTAGTTTTTTTTCTCCCTTGGAGTTTTGAATAAATAAATAAAGCAGAGGTCTGAAGTTGTCATGATATTCAGTGCAAATAAGAGGCGTGGTTATGTGTTGTTTCTCATGCTTGGACCTTCAGTGAGCAGCACAAGGAGAGAAGCAGACCTGGGCAGGGGCTTCTCTGTTGTAACCTGCAGTCTCTTCAAACACCAGCGTACAACATATGACTTTTCTGCTCTAGTTAGGAAATCTGAAAACGCGCAGTCTCACAAAGTTATTTTATTAATGAAAAATGTCATTTGCTTGGCTGGAAGTTGGTCTTTTCTTGTATCTGCTTCTTGAGATCTTGTGCCCGGAAATATTGTGGTCCACACTTATTTTCAGCAGGGCTTTGTTTGGAAACCAGTTGAGACTTCAGATCAAGTAATTGTTGTCCAGGAATGGAAAACATTTGTTTTTTTTTGTCTGTGCATGAGCTTTTCTTGCTCCTCAGAGCTTTCATGGTATAGTAAAATCTTAAGAGCCAGGATGCTTTTGGTTTAATCAATGAAACTGATTTTAATTGATTGCTGAAAAGAACCAGCTGTTTTAATTAAGCAGATGCTATGTACACCTAGATGAGTGACTATTGATCTGTGTGTTTTTAATTAAAACAAGGAGCTTGCAGTTTTCATAAAACCTTGGTTCCTCACTCACCAGTTTGGGTAGGACTTTGCCAGTCGCCATTGTGCCCTACAGAGCAACTTCATTGGCAGGCACTGAATCAGCAGTACCTGGGGCCTGCTTTAGAACTAACCCCACAAACAGCCTGGCTGTCAGCTTTACTGCTCGCCACGTGAATGTGCAAAATGCTGGGCTGACATTTTGGAGATAAAGGGAACAGGACAGCAGTCCCTCTGTAGCAGTACTGCTTTATGTTGTCTTCGATTACTTCTGGAATGGCCATGTTGTTACAACACATGATGCTTAGGATGTTGAAAAATGGGATTTTAATACTTGAGATACTTTTCAAATTTATATCCATTATAACTTTTAGGTAACAAGAAAGGCTAAATATTCATCTGTTCGTAGCTTCTGAACTTGGTTGTCTGATTTTTTTAGGGATGGCCTTTCCAAAGAAGGTAATTTCTCAGAACCTTGGCTATCTCAGAGGTTAAATCAGGGGTAATTACTGCCTGGCAGTGTAGAGAGTTAACCTTGCGAGTATTATTCCTACTAAGACAGTGGCATTCTCTGAGCCTTCAAAAATTAAAAAGTTGTTATTTAATTAGTTTCTCCTAAATCTCCCTCAGAGGTCATCATTAGGAAGAGCATTCTCAGTGCATGTGGCACGCACACATGATCCAGTCCTCTCTCCACAGCTAAGAATCTAGAGCTGGCTCTGGTGACAGCAACAGAACCCAAGGTAATGGCATGGAGTAGTCCAGTGACTGGCAGAAACTGGGATTACCCTGAACTGCTTCTGAGAAAGGTAGCAAACCTTTTATGTCACTGGGGCCATTTCCTCTGCCAGCACTAGTCCTGCTGCGGCACAGTGGTGCTGGTTTCCATCTAGCGTTCTCTGATCCAGTTTGCTGTACATCCAGCAACAAAGGGTGTTGGACCACATTCTCTGTAGCTACTGCTGGTATTGGGATCAGGCTTATGTCAAGCTGTGCCCTGATCCTCCCTTGTGCAGGCACTGTATTTTGTGGTTTAAATTATAGGTTGCAGTGACAAGTTACCTCAATCACAATTATCCGCAACATTTCCATTATAAGACCTTACTTTTTCATTCTGTGAAAGTAGCCATTTGGGTCAAGCAGTCTGCTTCGTGCTGGGTGATTTTGCATGGTTAGGTGAAAACAGATTGATATTAGGGAATAATGTTTTGCTTATGGGAAACTTCAGGGAGAGTACCCCAGGGACTTGAAATGGGATAGCAGGTTGGCTTTGTGCTAGGCTTTATTTGTCCTCCTAAATTTGGCCATGTTTCAAATCCCTGCAGCGAGCAGCAGGTCTGCATGCAGCGAGCAGCACGGTGTCTGAATGCTTCACCCCACCCAGCAGGGCTGTGCCCCGGGGCAGCACTGCGTACCGATGGCAGTGGGGGGCACTTCTCTCAGGCCCTTCACCTGGGCTTTGGATCTTGCCAGCTCCGGAAATGAAAGCAGAAGCATTTTCTCAGTGCAGTTAGGGAGTACGATGGGAAGAAAGCGAAAAGCCAGGAAAGAGCTGGGAAAGCTGTTTTTAGTTCATCTTGTAGCGGTTGCAGTCTTGTTTTCTGGGATGTCGTGTACTTGGGACTTGGAGCTCTGAGCACTGTCAGCTTCACATTGTTTGCACTGCAGCTTGCACGAGCTGCAAACTGCCAAGATCCCCAAGGAGTTGGGTTCTAGGAGACACGTGAAACTTCGGGTTCCTATCTGCAAAATCAGACTAAGATGGAGAGATTGTAACTCCTAGGAGTGTCATAATGATAAATGCTAATGTTAGCAAAGCATTCATATGAAGTTAATTATAACAGAACATCCCAGAAGGAAAACAGTTCTATATTGAGAACAGAATGTGCGTAGCATGCAACATATATGGCCTGAGGCCACACGTTGTCTGGGTACAATGAAAAGAAACACTTAATAGCTACCTGCTCAGCAAGCATCATCGGTGCTTAAAGCAGCAGCAGCCCTATGGGGGATATAGCAATAAAGAGATTAAATTTGGTCCTCTTGTTATATGCAAGTGACTTTAAAGATTCACGGACAATTTTACTGTGGCAGTCCAATTTTATGAGCAGTTGCCAGGGTTGTCACTTTAATATATCGAAAAATATGACAACTATGAACTTTCAGTGTCACATTGCAAAAATATGCACAGAGCTTGGGGCCGTACTGCTTATAATTTTTTCTCAGTCAATTATTAGTTTGAGGAAGGTGAAAAATCCAATGCTGTATCTGCAAAATGGAAAAACATAAAGGTTATTCAGCAGTTTGGGCTGCCTTGGACTGATTTAAGTTGTTTCAGTGCATTTTTTCACTTTAATTTCCAAGTCATTACAGCTGATCTCAGTCTGAGTAAGTGATGTTACTGCATGCAGAAATATTAGGAAAAATGCTTGCTTCCCCAGGAATTACAGTGGAGTCTATTCATCTCAGTACACAGCCTATTTTTGCAAATAGAATTATAGGTTTCAGTTTGTTGTGGTCACATTTCTGCAAGACTAACTTGAGCAGTTCCATCTCTTGCTTCCAAAAAAGGGGATCATGTGATGTAGAAGCAGTATCATAAATTTACCAGACTTATATTTTAGGAACAGAACCGTAGGCTTCCATGCATTCTCTGCGAATGTTTAATATTTTACAAGCTTGGCTATTTTTTTAATCCTTTATGACTTTATAAGTTGTGTTTTTATGGAATTGAGTTCAAAAATTGATGCTGGTTTTTTATATCTTCAAATAGATTGAGTGAAATTAATTATTATTCCTTTGAAATAATTACAAGCATAGCAACTATTTGAGACAGAAATAACTGAGATTTCAAATTCTTGCATGCACAGCTATTCATCAGCTAAATAAATCAGTCCCTGATGGCGGAGGGGGGAGGAGGCAATCGCAGTGTTCTTGTGGCACAATAAAGCAAGGAGGGCATTGTGCCTTAAAAGTCATAGCGCACTCATTTCTTTCTCTCCCTTCTAGTCTTTTTAACTAGGATTAGCAAAAACAAAAGAACACACACAGAAAAACAAACCATACGTGTGTCTATGTATATAGGCATATGTATACCCAAAGCTGTGTTTCTCTCAGGCTGTGAGATTGTCTTAATTTTTAAAACATGGGATATTATATTAACTTCTGGAAAGTTTTTTTGAATTAAAAAATGGACTGTGTTTGAGAAGGCTAAATGAGTTTAAAAATGACCCAGATTTTGTTTTGATGAAATTCAGATCTTTTAAAAATGAACCTGGAAAGGTGTGTTTCTCCTGAGAAACTGAACTGGGCGTTGCTGGCAGCAGTGGGCAGCAGCAGGAGGGCATGCTGCTCTGCTGGGAAAGTGGTTCCTGTGCCTGTCTAGAATAGTGTAATCAACATTTCTTTTTTCTGTTGCAAGAAAGAAATCTGGATGCCAGGAAGCAGAACTGTTTAGTATTCAGACCTCTGTATATCCCAGCATCTGTTGGTTTGCATGAAGAGGGTTGTGGGTTTCTGTCTGGATTGATGGTTGTTGCTTCCAAGTCTCCTAGCTGCATGAACAACAAACCATGTGCTTTATTAATTCCCCAAAGAACAGAAGAAAATGCTACGTTCATTTGGTTTGAAAGATAATTACTGCTCTAAGGAACTCCTCAAAAATTGACACTATTCCATTGATTTGAGTGTAAACATCTGAAAGTTGTTATGATGCTGAAAAAGAACATTTAGACTAAGAATATCTGTTGTGAAGCAGCCCTGAATTTTAAATCACACTCACTCTTATGGGGCTCCTCTTTCTGTTCTCTCTGTAAATATGGGTAAAATGTTTGAATTTTGAGTCTGAAGTCTTGAAGCTAGACGTGCAGCAGGGCAGGATAATTCCACCATGGGACAGCACTGAAGGTACTGAAATTTGCTTTTATTTTCTTGGAAAGAGAACTTTGCAAATGAAACAGCATATATTGTAAGAAGCCATTCAAATAGACGTGGGATTTTTGGTTATGCTCCTGTGTGTCTGGAGCTCAGTCTTTATACTTTTCATACAAACAGTAACAAACTTCAAACCTCTTTTTGCTTCAGCAAAAAAAGCCAAACTAGAATTGGTCAAAGTCCTCATCTTCAATGCCAAAATGAAATAAACGAAGCATTGCCTCGACTTCAGGAGAGTTTAGAATAGTTTGTCATGCTTATCGCTTGCTCTCCTCCCTCTAATGTAATTTATGCAGTGTAGAAGTCCAGTATCCGTTGTATCATCTCATCAGAGAAACCTTATTCTCATCTCTTTTGACCAAGAAAGAGAAGCAGATGGGGAAAAATGTCTGCATGCTTTTTGTTTCAGAAAGGATTCTCTGAGAAGTGTTTAACATTCTCAAGCACACGCAGGCATGCAGATGAACCCCTCCCTGCCTGCTCCTTTGCTTCCTGCCTTGCTTACGGTACGCAGAGCTCTGCAGAAGTTCAGCAATGCTTAAACCTCCCTGACCCCTTCTTATGCCTTTTTTTTAGTTATTAGGAGCGGGTTCACAACAGGATATGATGATGATGTCCGATCTGGTCACACCCGATCTCTGCTGGGACGCACTGACTTCATTCATTTGTAGGTGCGGTGCTGATGAGACAGCTTGCCACCACACCCGGGGTGTTTTATTGCAGTCATCCCGTGGTTCAGCTCAGGGAAGCATCGCTTTTCTTGAAAGAAATGGCAACTTTCTGCTTTCAAAAAGAACTCACTCCAGGAATGTAGTGTAAAAATGCCACGGCCTGGAATAATCATTGGGCTTCTACTGAATGTATCAAGGATGGCGTGGCTTTTTCCACTGAGCAATGGCATACCCCCGTGTTTTGAAATAACTAACTTGGTTTGCATAGTAGCAAACTTTTATTTAATCTTGCGTAGAATGGCTGAAGGAGGGCTCGCATTTCTCTTCCTCTGGCATATAGAAAGGCTTTTTACTCTGTGAACTTCTTTGTGGGCCGTTCAGAAGGGAAACTGCGCAGCTGTGGATGTGGAAATATTGAACTTTTTGGCTGAGAAGTTGTTCATGGCACAGAGCAATGCTGGAGGGTAAGAATAAAAAGAGATTGTGTGTGTTTCTGCTCAAAACAATATGAACTGGGTCTCAATTACCAGCTTGACGTGTAACACTTTTCCGCCTGCTGTTAAAAGAAGCCTCCAACTTAATAAAAAATGATAATAAAAGCTGTCGTACTTTGCAAGGGACCCAAAGTGCAGCTGATGAATGCCCAGATTTTGAGCCAAAGTATTTTTAAACTCAGACTGATTGAAGAGGGCTAGGTTTGGATACACATTCAAGTAATGAAGTTAGGAGGAAAGATCTTAGAGCAGCATAAGGGATGAGCCATATTAAGACAGGCCAGACTTTTATTGTGAAGGCTGCTGAAATGATTTCCTTTGGTTACAACT
Source organism: Tragopan temminckii (assembly GCA_028571105.1). Classification (NCBI taxonomy): domain Eukaryota; kingdom Metazoa; phylum Chordata; class Aves; order Galliformes; family Phasianidae; genus Tragopan; species Tragopan temminckii. Next base: position 1,259,857 of record JAOWBP010004343.1, read on the forward strand.
AGGGAAAGTGGCTAATACTAACCAGCCTGAAGCTGGCTTGTGAGGGGGTGCTTGTGTTGATTCTGCCATCGTGTAACCACCCTTGGAATGTGCTTTTCCTGCTGCTTTTACTCTGGGCTTCAGCCCAGGTGGTTGGTGAGTCGATGCTGAGATTCCAGGAAAGCACAGGGCAGCTGGGCAGCAGGAGAATCTCCCTGAAGATGGCTTTCCAGATCTTTGCCTTAACTCAGTTTAAACCAGGATGGTCAGATAACCCAGTGTAGAGCCACATCTGTTGGACTTTGATCAACTTGATAGTCTGTGTTTGTGGAAGAGGAAGGAGGAGAGAACGACAGCACTGCAGAAAGCTGTGTTGTGATGCAGGTCTTCCTGTGACATTTTCTTTCTTTGTAATAATTTTCTTTTTCAGAAGGAGCTGGCAGAGCTGATAAATAACTGTTTTAACATAGTGTTAATGGGGAGATCACTCATAATTTATTGTTCTTGCCAAAATTCTGGTTCTACTGACTATGCTGGATATCATTTACCAAGTCCTTACATCTCTAAAATCCTTCAAAATTTGCACAGGGGAGAGAACGTGTTAGCATGGACTTTCTTGCCGTTTGTTGTGGATCAGCCCCATTTCCTCATTCATTGTAGATAAAATGAAATGTAGAAGCCAACTATGTTTGCTATGCACATTTGGCATTTTTAAAAGGCTATTTTAAGCCTTTTATTATTTTAAGCAGAGAATTAAGAAATCATGATAGAAAAAGACAGGCAGCAACAGTGCAACTGCTTTGAGGTTAAGTGCAGTTGTATGGCATTGATGTGACTGTGGTTACCGTCTGTCTACATCAGGATGAAGGGAGCAGGGGTCTCCATCGCTGCAAAGTGCCCGTCCTTCCAGTCACTTGTTTCCAGCAGCCGAGCTGTTTCATGCATCCCTGTCCATGGGAAATCCCATTTTTCATGATGAGAATGTAAAAAAAAATCCCAGATCTTCTCTCCTGTCTTCCAGCCGTAAGGCGACGTCCCAGTGCTTGTGCATGCCTGGAAGGTAACCTCAGATGAGTGCTGTGTAGTACTTTGGATGATTGCCACTTTTTTAATGCTACGCATTCTGTAGGTGACTAAGCTTGTAAAATTGACCCTTGGCAAAGTTTACTCTCTTTGCATTAAGTGTTTGTGTTACCTAGCTGTAAATCAAAGAAATTTCCTGAACTACTGCTATTTAAGATAACATAAAGCTTTCAGATATATATTTTTTAATTTATATTATTTTAAAAATCATTTTGTGCTTTTCATTTCACAGTCAGTGTAAGAATACTGTCTGTAGAGCAGTAAAAAATGCGGAGCCACATAGTGCTTCTATACAGCCAGGCAGGAAATGGACCCCCCAAGTGGGTGTGCAGGTGTGACCATAAAATGCTCAAATGCAGTTCTTCATCTGAAATGAATTATTTTAGTAAAAACCCTGGAGAACACAGTATTTTGGAACCAGGGAAAAGTTAAACTTGGCAGGGCGATGCTTCGTGGACCCTCTGCCCCTTCTCTAGCTTCCTTCTACTCTGTCGATTAACTGATGCAACTTTTCCATTTTCTTTTACTGACAGCTCTGTGGGCCAAAGGGAGCTCATCTTTTCATCCAGTTATGGCTTGCCTTGCTAGGAGGCAGTCAGACAGTTTTAGAGAAGTGTGTGACAGACTTTGGGCCATTTCTTGTAACCCTTTTGTCCAGAGAAGCACAGAAGAATTTCTTGGTCAAAAAGAATGCCACGCTGTTTTCTTTCCTTCTTTCCAGTATATCTCTAGTAAAGGGTTTGATAAAGGGCCAGAGAACGATGTGACTTGCTTTGCATTGCTGTTCAATAGAGTAAGTGTAGAAAGGGTTTAATTGTGGCTTTTAGAAACTGGCTGAAGTATGCTGGCACAATTGCCTTTTTGAGCTTGAAGTTGGTGTTGCAGGCACTTCCTTCTATTAGACATGCTTCCTATAGGAGATGCATCAAGTTGGCAGCTTGTTTCACATTGTCTCTGCCTATGGGAGGTGGTTTTGCAGCTGTTCTTGCAGAGCTTTAGCAGTAAGACAGCTTAACATTCCATTTTTTAAAAGTGTATTTTTAAAAAAAGTTTTCTGGAATGAAACATTACATTTATTTGTCTTCTAGAGAAAGGAGCAGACATTGTGCACCGCTTTGCTGTTCAGTATCCACTGGAAGAGTGAGCTGAACTTTCATACTGAGGGTTCTGTTAGTAACACCGTGTCTGTATCCCTCTTTGTCAGCCGATCAGTAGCAAAGTTCACTCTGCATTCTTAGGGGAGTTAAGTGGTATTTTCTTTTCTGGGAGGATATTTTGTCTAGTCTTTGGCACTTCATTTTGCATTGGAAATATAGCAGTTCCTTCCTAGGGCGCTCACGATCTACAGGAATACCTTATTATTTAGATATGGGAGCACAAAGGGCATGGGTGCAAAAAAAAGCCCTGCTTTAGGAGGACTGTAAATCGAGTCAATAGGTGCATTATGGGCAGCTGCTTTGTCCAAGATCTCCAACAGACCATTGTTGTAAAGCTTTCTTAACACATAAGAACACTGCTTTCTAAAAGTGGAACCTTTGTCAAAGTTACCAATTGGTAAAATGTTTCACAATCCAAATACATTACTAATCAAAAAGATTTTTACCACTTACGGTTTTCAGAAATTTTACTTAGTTCTTACTCATTGGTTCAATTTAATGAGATTAGAACAAATACACTTAAAGGTACACAAAGTTCTTCTGTGTGCTTTGGTTGGTGCTTCTTTGGTAGGAGCTCCAAAGCCATTTGGAACATGTGCCCCTCCCACGGAAAGTACGAATTCTCACAACTTGCTGAGCTTTGGCGTTGATCAGCGAATCATGAGCTTGCTTTTGGCCCATTGAAGATCTGATCCAAAGCCTATTGAATTTAGTTGAATGGATTCCAGCCAGTTTTTAAGAGCTCTGCGTCTGGCCCATATTGTTAGCAAACAGATAGTGTTTAAGGGCAGCAGTTAAACATCTCTTGTGAGCAAGATTGCATCTGGATTCTTGTAGCTTGCCCCTCCTTCATTTTAGACTTGGGTCTCGCTCCTTGTGGCCAGGCTTGTGTTGTTTTTCTTACTCCCATCCTTCCCTTCTTGAACAGTCATCATTAAACAAACAGGACAGAGTACCAGTGAATAAAACAAGCCGTGCCAGAACTTGCTTGTTGTGGATTTCTTTCTGTGTTTATCTTCTATTAAATTTGTGAAAGGTCTTTGCCAACGTCTGCCTCCTGTGTCTCAGATTATTGCTGTTTTTCTGAGATAGTAGAGGAGTGTTGCTAACAAAGAGCACTGCAGATGTAGCTACAAAACTGGCAATTTACTTACTTGTTGGGAAGAAAGCTATGAAACAGTCTGCCCAGTTGCTATGCTAAGGAAATTATTTATCCTTTTCCTTCATATCAGATTGTTTTGCAAGTATGTCATAAATGGGAGTGTGCTTTTAGGACATGTTTTAGGAAAATGTTTTCTTATCTGTGTAGGACTGATTAGCCAGGCCAATTTCATACTCCCAGCAGTTTCTTTGCATTCAAGATGGCTTGGGTCTGCGTTAGTGCTTGTCTTCAAAATGCATCTGAAAATTGGAATTTCACAAGGTATCAGAGGTGGTGCTGGAACACCAGTGTCTGTTGCCGTACGTGTCACGCTTGATTTTAACAGGCGCGGGTGTAAAATTAGCTTATATATGTGTTGGACTGGGGAGCCAAGAACTGCTGAAAAGCACTGAGTGCTGAGGGTTGGTGAACGTGGGCTTTATGTAAGGCTCTCAAAAGGGGGAAACTGTTGCGTAAGCACCACTGCCCTGTGTGGCTGAAGGTGGTTGCCCTTGTGCCTCTCCCTGTTCTTAGTAACTGGCAGGAGGGTCCCTTAGGTAGGCGTAAGAAACGTGGCTTTGTGATCTGCTTGCTGTTCAGATGCTGGGATGTTTGGAGGATGGAGGTGGGAAGGAAGGGGAAAGATTACAGAAAATATCAGAAAATACTGCAGGGAAAAATTACTGCAAAATTTGTAAGCATCAAAACCTTTAAATAGCTTGCTGTGCCAATAAAGCATGAGCTGAAATAAATTGCTGCAGAGCAACCTCAGTAGCACTAAGAGATGAGGACTGATCCTGTCTCACTGTGGCATATATTACGTAAGGAATATTGCTAGATCCATTGATTAAATGGGCATGCGTGAGTAGGACCCAGCCTCTTGCCTTTAGTGTTTCTGGAATCATAGCCCTTGAGAAAATACTATTTTGGGTTTCTGGAGCTTGTAAGACAATTGAGTAAGGGTTTAGGGTGACTGGGATGGGAAGCAGGAAAATCAGCTTCCCTCTCTAGTGTTTTCAGTGATTTGTGCTGCACCAGCATGTGCATACATGTGCGTGTAAATAAACGCATGGAGGAACCCCATAACAAAAGGGGACAATTGTACCTTGTTCACAAGAGTCAGCAATTCAATCTCTCTTCCTCATCTCCTGTACAATGTAAACCCATCACATGTGGAGCTGCTGTTTCTCTCTGCTCTTGTTTTTTTCCATGACTGTAGTTAATTCAGCATAGCTTATTGTTCCCTTCTCTCACTGCAGCCAAATGATCATTTAAGTAACTCAGGGATGTGACTGAAAGCCATGTCCAAACAGGAGATGGTCTTTGAACTTTATGCATATTTGACTACAGTACTGAAATTACTCCAGGCCCGTGTTTGTTGTGGAAAAGGAAGTTGTATTTTTCTCTCTTTTCTGGACCTGGGCATCAAGCTTGTGTATCTGAGATTTATGCCAAGGCAGCTGGAACGCTGCGATTGATTCTGTGGCAGACATTTGAGTGAGGCCATGGCTGTTCTGCAGGTGCTTAAAGGCCTCTTGCTCTGTACTGTACTGTTTGACTTTGGTCCAGAGGAGCATAAGATGATGTGGATTTTGGTGGATGCCGGAACAATATGCAGGGTAGGAAACTCAGCCAAGCAAACAGCAGTCTAGTCTTCTAGCAGTCATGACATTTTTGGGCATAGTGAATAATTGCTTCTAATATGTTTCTGTATTGTTTTTGTTATAGATTGTGGTACCATCAAAGTACTCATTCTCTAAGAGTTTAGCTAATGGGATCGTGGAATGAGGACAGTATAGGAAAACAGGAAAAATAACGTAAAATAGAAGTGAGCATGTGCTGCAGACACGCTGTCTGGCTGAAGAAAGGTTCAGGGCTGTATGTGCATGGAGCTGTCTGCCGGCGGCTGGGAGCTGGTTAACTGCTAATCCAGGGGCTGCAGCAGCTGGCTGGGGAGCTCCAGGCTTTTCTTGGCAACAGGATTTTGAGGCATTTGGAAAAGAATGGGACTTGCTCTTCTTGTGTCCTTGAGGAGTGACGCATGCTGTTTATCGTGGTTGGGCAGCACAAAGACTGAGAAGTCACTTTGGAAGGAAGAGAAAGAGTTCTTACAGTATGGGAATATTTCATGGTGAGGTGGGGACCTGGCAGCAAGTCAGTTTAAACTGCTAGGCAATTCTTCCCCTCTTTTGCAAGAATTGAAATTACCTATAAATAACGGAGTAGGGTGGTTTAAACATGTTTTTCTGTGCTGACAGTGTACAGCATCTGCTTCTGCTTTAAGCTGGGGCTGAGGAGACTTGGCAGAAAAACAGCCTTTGGCATCACACACACGGGGAGCTAATAAAAGGCTATAAATTGAGCAAATATAGGGGCCTCTTCACATTGTCATTTCCCTTTGGAAAGTTGTTAATAGGGATGGGGATGAAATTTTAAAGAAAATGTGCATTAGGAGACTCTGAGTGGATCTCAAAAAACAGAGGAGCAAAAAATCTATGGGTACTTTCTGGCTGGGTCTAAAATATCTCTAAAGACTAGATACGGAGCTGGAAGTCAGAAATTCTGCCCTAGACTCTCCCACTTGATGTGTGGTTTAGGCTGTGTTACATCTTCCATTCCTGATGAATATTGAAAGATACTGCATTGTTGGATGAAACACATGATATTCATGTTTGGACAGCAAAAGATAGAACATATATTTGTGTGCTTGGACACTAATCTTCTGAAGAGAAAAAACAAAACCCAGACTCAGCCATGATGAAGTCCTGGCAGCAAAGCAAATGCAGATGCAGTACAAAAAAGCTTCAGTTTCCTCTTCCCCTGCTCTGGCTGAGTAGCCTTAACACTTCCCAGCAGATAGCTTGCTGTTCCAGGCTGCTTCACAGGCTGCAGTGAGCTTTGTGCCTACGTTCAGTATTCGGTTGGTGACAGAATTCCCCTGCTGCTTGTAAGGAGAGTCCATGCATACGAGACACTACAGTACAAGTAAACAAGGGAATGTTGAAAAGAATCACTCTTGGCTGAGTTTTGAATTGTTCATAATGAGTCCTAAAACACTTCAGGATTGTGTATGTTTTTACAGTGCCTTTTCCAGAAGAGTGTTGCTTTGTGAGTGGTAATTCTAGGTGACACTGCTATGAAAATGGTTATAGCAGGTGAAATTGTAGCTAGAGAAAAATACTCTACAGAATTGATGTATGATTTCTGCTTTCACAAGAGTACTTTTATTCAAGCAATATCCAAAACAATTTCAAGCAGATGTGAAGTACTTGAGATCAGTTGGGGAAAAGGCAAATTTAGTTGGAAATAGCTCAGAAACTCTATGTGTTCTCTCCTGTAAATCCCTGATGTAGCCAAGGCTTTGAACTGAAGTCTTTAATTCTAGTAGTGGGGTTTGAGGCAGATCCTTTTCCATAGTCAGTGTGCTAAGATTGCCTTGGAGGGCTGATGGCACCCTGAGAAAAAACTGCATTACAGAAAGTCCTCTGCAATACTCATGCTTCTAGTAAACTCTGGCTTCAGTTTGCTCAGGTCTTTGGCATACATTAGAGCCATTAACTCTGGTGGGATTTAACAAGCTCTTCACTGTAATGGAGCAGGCTTGCTGCCTTTTGGAAGTGGAAAAACAGTTGAATTAATACCTTTTCTGACAGTGTGCAAAGCAGCCAGAGAGTTTGTCTAGGCACTAGGAGTAATTCCCTGAGCAATTCCCTGAGCTCCATAACCTCACAGAGATGCTGTGTGCTGTGTTGCTCTGCTCGCTGTCGAATGGAGCAGGAAGGTGCTGGGCTGTGGGGCTGGCTGCGTGGAGCTTGAAATGAAACTCAGTGAATAGACCAACAGGAGCAGCTGCTGCCTTTGGACTGGGAGAGAAACAAGCTGAGCAGACTCAATAGCAGGAGGCGTGGGTTTTGTGTAGGTACCACATAATGCTGCTTCTCCAACAGGTTTCTGTGGAAGTTTGCAGTTTACACTGTGTTATGCTGAAGGACTGCACAAGGCAGAGATGCGATGCCCGTGGTTCAAACAGTTCTGTCCTGGTTACAAAGAATATATTTAAAAAGGGGCTTTTTTGAAAAATGTCTTCATTCTGGTGACCGAGTTCTGCAGGACAGCACAGGAAGGCGTACTGGAGGGAAGAGTTCCAATTAGCACTGCTGAGCAGCTTTCTGATGTTTCACACCATATTCTTCAGCAAATGAAAAGGTTTGCTTTATCATCTAGCACAACAGAATATGTGTATTCATTTTATAATATACCAAGTAATTGAGGAATAAAAGGTTTTATTTCCAGGGAGGGCCATGCTTAAAATAAGGGCTTTTAGTGAAAATTAGTAGTTTGAAATTTAGCCATGGCTCATTTTTTATATCTTGAAGCTTCATTGCTAGCATTTAGTTTTACTATGTGATTTACTTACTGGCCGAGGAGGAGTGGTGTTAGCAATCCCATTCCAGTTATATGGTGATTTGGCAGTGTTCAGTTCTCACTGCCTGGATGGCTGGAAAGCCAGAGGAGTTGTTGTCCATCTCGTGTTGGGATGGGTTGCAGTGCTCCCAGAGGTGTGGCAGGCTTTCTGCTGCTGTAGTTGCTAGTAAGAGTCCTCTTGCACGATTTGGCCAGCTCAGAACTGACACTTGAAAATCTCATCCAAGAAACAGAATAGCGCAGTCTGTTGATTTGTGGGATGGTGGGTGGATTTACAGTGCAGTTGAGCAAACTAAAATCTTACATAGGCTTCTGAGCCTCTGTAGTGATTCTGGTCCTTTGAAAACTCAGTAATTATTTTGTCTTTGTAAACCATTGCAAATACTACAGACTTAAACCTTGAATGGAAATGATCCAGTCTGAACTCCTGGGCCAAGTTGTTCGGATCTCTTCCAAGCAGTTAGATCTGGGTGCTGAGCTGCTGTCCTGCAGGCACAGCAATGCATTCAGACCAAAGGCTCTGGCTCTGCTATTTAAGTGCAGAAACAGACTGTGGGGTGAGGGATCTCAGGTGATACAGAACAGAATGGATAACTCCCAAATTAACACTTGTTTAGCTAGCTGCATATTTAAATAAAGAGACTTAAGCTTTGAAAGCAACTGGGGGAATTTTTAGAACATTTTCCAATGACATTTATCAGGATGGCTGGGCAAGATGCTACGTAATATTCTTTGTGCATTTGGGTGAAATTGACCAATAAAAAACTTGCATTTTATACTCCCTGCACAGTGGACTTCAGCTCCAGAAAAGGGCTAAATAAATGCTGTTAACCATTAATTTTGGGCACTCTGAAACCATGTCCCAAACTCTGTGCTTCAGTCTTTGGAGGATTCAAGTATTCATCTGTTTCTCCAGCTCTATATCTCTGCTCTTCATTTTCCTAAATGACTCTAAATCTGTTTCTGAAAGCCACACAATGCCCGATGGGCTTTCTTCGGCACTAAATATCAATCATATGCATAATTGAATATTCTGCTTTGGGAGTTTATACCTGAACCAATATAGAACAGAGTGCCTTATTTTAGCATTCAAGTATTGAAAACTTGGCCTACATCTTGAACCTGCAGGTCTTATCTCCCTAATCATGGATTAACACAATGGTTTTGGTTTTTAAGGAATGCTAAGTTTCAGCTGTGATCAGGTGCAGTCTGCCTAGCTACTTCTTATCCCAACTGTTTCCTTTCCAGGGCAGCACAGTGGGGCTCTGTTGGACCCAGTTCCTCATTTCTCTTCCCAAGAAGTTTGCCTGCAAAGTGTAAACCTTTTAGCCTTGATTGTTGTGGTTCATATCTCTCCCCATAAGAGTAATGTCCAGATGTAAAGGTCAAAGCCATGTTATCAGAATTGGTGGTGGTGGGTAACTGGAGTTTCTATGCAGTTCACGGGTAGGTTGTTCTTGGACCCTGTAGTTTAGCTACAGTATCCTCCAATTATTTCATGACACTGGCAAGAAGGGAATTTTGCCACCTGTAGGGAGTTTGGCAATTCAGAGAGTCTCTGGAAACCAAGTTCCTTTATGCTTGCCTGTAGGTGAAAGGCAGCTCAGAGACTGTTTCAGAGAACGGTAAGATCTTTGTATATTTTTAGCTGCCATAAATGATCTTTAAGGGCAATAAAACTGGAGAGGATCAGGCTGAAAGGAAGGGATGCTGGTTTTGAGCAAGGTGTAGATGGTTAAGACTATGGGAAAGATGCTTAGGCTGAGAGAAAAGACAATGTTGTAGTGGCTTTGGGTACTTTAAAACCTATCGGGGAAGGAAGCAGCTCTGCATGTCTTTTGTAATTGTTTAATTAGCAACTGCCTGTAATTATTAGTACCCCTCAGTTGTACTTTGCTTCCCAAAGTCTTAAAACCTATATACCTTGTAGCACACATCCTTCTGGGAGTTAGGAGTGTGAGAGATCCGTTGGAAGAGAGCTTTGCAAACCTGCTCAGGAGAAGCTCGGATCTCTCAGTTGCTCTCTACGTGATGTAGCTAGATGTAATGCAGATGCAGTTTCTGTCTCTGCTGCCCTTTTCACCTGGATCCCACCCTTGGGCTGAACAGCCCAGGGTTGTGTACATTGTGCTTCTCCATTTGTAATTAGGAGAGCAGTGCTTTTTTAAAGCTGGAGGTAGAGATGAGTGAATGCTGCTCCAGATGGGATCTGACAAGTTTGAAAATATGTCAGCATGTGTATATTTTTAATTTCAAAGGCGTCACGCTAGCATTAGAGATTTGCTTTAATTCTAGATGCAGCTCTGTAAAACCAGGCAATCCCTGAGCATCTCTACAGTCGCACAAGCACATTGTCAAAAATACATGCCTCTTTTGGCTACTTAGCTTGTAATCAAGGTGAAACATTCATTTTTGTACAACTTCATGAGAATATTACTCTTTGAGCTAATTCTGATGTTCTGTATGCCGGCTACTGAACTCTAGGAAGGTCTAGTATGGGTGGCTGTGTGATGCTGGCTTTTGATGTTCAGCCTGTGGTGTTTGGTGAGGACGAAACCAAAGATTATTCTAAATGGATTCTATTAATGTTGCTGCTAGAAGCCTGAGTCTGAATTCTCTGCACACCAGGTGATGTGTGCTCTGAAATACAACTGATGTTGATGCTTGGGAAGTCAATTTGATTGGAGGTGGGAAAGATTATTAATGACAAAGTTTGATCACAGGTTGATTATTTAATTTCCTGCTTAGCTCTATGAAATGACTTTGTGGTCCAAGGCTTGCCAGCAGGGATTCTCAGACAGGCTGAGGATGTGCCTCCAGTTTTGCAGTGGGGAACTAAGTACAAAGCTATTTGCAGATGCTTCTCCCTTCCATTATGCAAAACTGATACGACAAACAGCAGGTCTGGAGGTCACATCTGGTATTCATTGTCCACCCTCTTGGCAGGAAGGCAGTGAAAGGCAAGACTGAGTGCTCAGTGTCAGTGCGTATTTGAAGCCTCTGCAAATTCCTTAAGGATGCCAAAATGTAGGTTACCATGAGCTACATAAACAAGTCAATGTCTGGCTTCAAACTTCTCTACATACCTGTACCCAATTTGCTGAGCCGTAAGCTGAAGTAGAATATGAGAACCTGGTTCTTTCCTAAATTCTCTCTCCTGAGTGCATCTTTGTGGGGAAAAAAGAAAAGGTAGAAATATTCCACAGAGTTAAACAGTATCCTAAGCGTCCTTCACTAGGAGTGGTTTTTGTTTTTATTTGCTGTAGCTTCTCAGTGTATCTGTGCTGTGGCAATACCCTGGGCTTATGTGAGGTGAGCCTTGGCATTGGGCCTGTGGTCGTAACAATGCCGTACTAAATGCTTCTAAGCTTTATCAGTTACTCCCATTGCTTCCATCTCAGTGAAAAGAGTACGCATAGCGTCTGCTGAAGTGATGAACCAAGGCTCAAGAACCATCAGTGTGTGAACTCCTTGCAGTTGCCTTCAAGAGGGCCATTTCCAGACAACGCTGCACTGTTTCAGGTGTTGGGAGCAGCAGTGCTTGGTCAGCGGCCTCTGGCAGCCGGCACTGGAGGGCTTGGCCTTGTCTGCTGTGGTCTTTGCATTGCCTTCCTGCCTGCAAACAGGGAGCTTTTAGTTCTGACGCGTGGTGAGATCAGACCTTACAGAAAGTGCAATAGAATGATCAAGTTGCCTAATTAGTAGCATACAAAGCAGATGATATAATTGCATCTGAAGGTGAAAACTACAGGTGTGAATACTTGGGCATGCTGTGTGGTACTAATTTTAGCCCAGTGTGGGGTTGTATTTTTACTGCATAAATGATGTGAATAAATCTAAGAAACCCATAAAATGTTTCTTGAGCAACTTCTAATCATGTGGCTCTGTAGAAGAGATAGAACCAAAGTTCATCTTTCAAAGAAGAACAAAACAGATATGACATGAGTCTGGGTTTGGGGTAGGTTCAGGCAGGCAGGGTCAGGTTGGCTGCCGCCTGGTGACTAGAAGCAGCCTGCCAGCAGAAGTTATGGGTACAGATTGGGTGCTGCTTGAATGACTCAGATATTAATGGTTCCCAGCTTCCCAGATATGCACAAATGTTGAACTTCTAGTTGTTGCTTTTTAAAATCTTCTATGTTGGGCATCTTTTTATCTGTCTTTATTGCTTCTGGTATTCAAACAAAAGATGCCCAGATTGGATCTGAATACTGTGTATGACTATTTGCCCTTTTTAGACTGCTTCCCAAGAAAATGCCAGGCTTCTGTGACTGTTCTGTCAGCTGAATAACTTCTGAGTTCATTGGTCAGCTTTAACCACATTTGAAAAGAGAGCTAGAAACCTGAAAAAGCATTGCTCTGTCTGAAATAGGAAGGTGACATAAATTAATGTCTCAGCTCAGAAGAAGGCAGTGAGCAGGCAGTCTCCAGCTGTTCCACATCGCTCGGCAGCAGCTGACCAGCGAGCTGGGCAGTGTGGACTGGGGTCATCTCCATGCTCGGGGCTGCATGTAGCACGCACTGTGCTCTGCCTGCTGCCAGCACTTAGGGGAGAGCGTGGCTGTTGGAAGGGAGGGGTGAACTCATGAGAGGATAACGGATGCACAATAGGAAATTTTTCACTTCTGTGCCTGTGAAGTCATTTTTGGTTTTGTTTTTTTCATTTTCCCTGTTTCTAGAGTAAATAACTCAGTTCTGTTCTGTGCAATCTACTAGAGTGTGATTATGAAACAAGGTTGCTAACAGAACTCACTTATTTTCCCTTCTCTTGCATGTGGAAGTGATTTTCTTGTGTGTGTGTGTCATTTTTTGAGTCAGAAGTTGTATCACACTTCTTTCAACGCTAGCTTTTAGTCAGCTCCCCTTCTGTCCACCCGTGGATAGATGAATCTCTATAGGTATGATTGATTATTGATTCATTAGCAGTATGTTTTTCTAGTTCATGTAAGCTCAGCTTGCTACGGGACTACAGTATCATTTTCCTGCAACTCTTGTCATATTTTCCTCCTTATACATGAAATATACACACACACATATATATTTCTAAAACAACATGTACTAAGAGATATTAGAAATAACTGAGGATGTCAAGTGGAACTAAGTGATGAAGTCAAGAGGCTACCTCAAATGTGAAGCAAATTTTCTCTGAAATATAGCTCTGACCCTTGGGTTGTTTTTCTTTGGGGCTTGTCTGACTGCCTGAACTTAAGAAGATGAGGCATTCTGTGATTTGATATTATTGCATTGAGGAACTTCACGGGTCACCAAATCCAGCCTTATGAAAAAAGTGCATTCAACCAAAAGCACAGCTGATAGATGTAACTGCCCTTCTCCTTATGTCTTGCTTTGAATTTCTTACAGACTTCCTGTGAATGTGAATGGAAAATTTTATTGTTGGTGCTAAATTATGATCTTGATAGGTGCCTGCCCTGAGCCTTACCATCAGTGACGCAAGAGTGACAGAATAGATAAAATGTGATGAATGAGTAGTCCTTACTTTTCCATAAGCATCTGCTGTTGGCCACTGTTGGAGACAGCAGACTGAGCCTGCTGGGCTTGTGCTCTGGTTTAAAACAAGTGTTATTTTCTTAGGAATTCTGATATTCCTCTCCCTTTGGAGCAGAGGGGAGTTAGAAAGGGGAGCCCCACATGGCTGGACTGCTGTAACACATCCTGTGTGAGCCACGGAGAAGGACTGTGACTTGTAAGCAGAGCATTTGTGTTGCTTCTCTTTACCAAAGGCTTGATGGTTGTCTGCACATCATTTTTCTCTGCCATGTACCACTTCTCCTTCTTCTCAAGGCAGGCAGCTTTGGCAAACGTATTCATCCTCTATCATGCTTATGTGTCAGGGAATATCTGTGAAAATGAGAAGCAAATCAATCAAGTTGTCTTTTGAGTAAGAACTGGAAACTGTGCAAAAAAAAAGGGGGTCGGGTTCAGCGCACACCTTCTGAAGTAAAATGCTTGTTCTTAACTTCAACTTAGGAAAACAATTGCGTTAGTCAGACACTACTAAGCCAGAGACATGTAACCATGACTGGTTATGTGTGAAGTTTGGATCGAGACTTACGCATATCATGTTTAGGACTGTAAACAGCTAATCTACAATCTAAATTTCTACAGGGTCTTTAGATTTCACTTGTGTAAATTGTGACCAGTTTGAATATCTGAAATTGTTAAGCTTGGTTCTGTGAATAATAATGTCATGTTCGTGTTCAGTTTGCCATCAAAAAACTGCTATGTGAATATATTCCCCTATGATTGTCTTTGCCAGTATGTTATTTGTTTCTGTTTTACTGATTCAGTGCTTCTTCCTCCTTGATTAATTTGGATTTCTCAAGTTTCCCAATGCTTACCTCTATGAAGGTAAGCTTTAGCAAGCTTTAGTAGGATCAAGGCTTTAGCAAGCTTGATCCTACTTACACCTGCACGTGTAGGGTCACTTCAGCTTTGGGTGTTAAAATTTGATGAGTTGTAAAAAAAATAATAATAATAGGAATAATCTTAGCGGATCTGTTTTTAACTGGATATTAAGTCCACTTTTGATTTATTAAGGAAATGGAGGGAAGGACTGTTTTCCATTGAACATCCAGGGCAAGATGTGGTTGGGATTATCTTTCAATTAAACTCGAATTATTTTCTTCATAAATGTTGGCTTGGGCTTTAGCCTTTTCCATTACCCCTCAATGGATCGTGTGAATGGATCTTGCACAGAGAGGATGTGATGATCTCTGATATTACAGGCCTTGAAAACTCCTGAGTAGAACAAATGTCTTTTTACCATTTTTTAGTGCTTGGGTCTCATCCAAGGAAAGGCTGGGAATTAGCTCATACTCAGGCGAAACCTGACTGCTTTCATTGGCTCTTGAATTATGAACTGAAACTTCATAATGGGGATGTAAGGTAAAGTAGGCTAGCCATAAAAGTTGCCTTGTTGTATTTTTTTGGATGAATGCAGCTAATAACACTGAAGAAGACCCAGAATATTCCAGGGTTTTTCTCTTAGCAAATTCATAGCACTGAATTGTAATTTCAGAAGAAGAATCTGTTGTACTGAGAGAAAGTCTGCATGGGTCCTCACCAGTCTTGCAGATCTTCAGCTGAACTGAAAGAGGCCTTTCTGAAGTCACAACTGTATAAATTCATGTCGGGCTGCTGAAGCCAGCCTGCATGTGCTCAGTGCCCTTTGTACGCTTCTGATGGAGCTTCAGAGAACTGGAATTATTTGTCACTGATGTCTTTGTCAAAGCAGCCGTGCTCAGGGTGAGGGAGAGCCATCTGCTCCCGCAGGGTTAAGCCAAGCGGTGCCCACGAGCGTGCTGTGCTTCACCGCTGGGGCCTCCATGGGCATTTCTGCATTTCCTTCACCAGCAACAAAATTAACACTTGTTCAGGATATTTTTGCCTACGGATAAAAGAGGGGGGTGGAGCTAAGATCCATAGTATTTCAAAATTGAACCATAGATTAAATATCATTTTGCTTACGGAATGTAATAAATATTTATTTGGTGAATTGGAAATGTCAGCAGAAAAGATAAATAAAAAAAATAGTTCAAGGTTTCCTTTTTTTTTTTTTTTTTCCCCTTTTGTTTCCTTTGACTTTTCCTTTAGGACTTTATTATTAACAATGAAATAACAAACTTGCTTAAGGGCAGAATTGCACGCTGAGGATCGTAACGGTGGTTATAAAAACAATGTTTTCCTTCGCGTATGCCAGACAGCTTAAATTTTAACCCTGTAAAGCAGAATCCACAAAGTGGGCCATATGAATTTTTGCTGATAAGGTTTTGAATTAATCCCATTTTGTACAGACCTGTGCTTGCAGAAGCTTAAGGAAATCCATCACGGTTACAGATTGTTTTCCAAGTAATATCCTCACAGACCACGAAGCCTATCTTTTTGTGATAAATGCATGAAGGTTTTTGCTGAACTTCAGTTTTAAGCCACTCCATCTCTAATCTTTGTCGCTCGGTTTTTAAGCAGGCTTTGGGTGTCTGGCTGAGCCGCAGCAGCGCTGACATAGAGATGGCGCAGCTCAGGGTGGGGGGAGTGGAGCTGGGGGAGGTTCAGCCTCGACACAGCTTGCGTTTCCCTCCTCTTCGGTACAACCGAAGCTCTTATTTCCTGCACAGACAAGCAGGCAGTGTGATTCTGAATATCTGGGTGGAGGATAATATACTGCAAAATAATTCAACCGTAATCCCTAAGGATAGGATAACAAATAGCATCCCTTCTGTACAGGCAGCTGGAATTACTTAGAAGGTGTAAAGCAGCTCAGCGCTCTGAGGAGCTGCCTTTATAGCATGCTTTTAAGTAGGCACGTCTGTAACTTTGCAGATGACGCTGCTCGCAGGCACAGAGGTGGCTGCAGGCTTGTTGGCTGCGCTGAGGGGTGACGAAGTGCTGCAGCCCGGCACTGTGCCCGGAGCTGCAGGCGCATTGCAAGGCAGCTCAGGAGGGCAGACGCTTGCAGTCACCCATGCATCGTAGTTGCCTGTCTTTCCTGGCTGCCCTTGAGAAGATTACAGCATTAAGTAAATGTTTTTCTTGATACTGGTATGATTTTTAATCTGACTGGTTAAGAGTCAGTTAAGCAGTAGCTCAAGGAGGAGCTGGCTCTGCATCCAGAGGGAAAGCTTTAAGTAAAAATAACTTTAAAACTGCCCTTAAAAATCCCATGTAGCTGCGCCCAGGCTGATGTTTGCTAAGAGCACCTCAGCGGTAAGGTGGGGCCTTGGCCCGTTGTTGTTTCTCAGTTCTCCAGCCTGGGCCCCGGTGGTAATGCATGCAGAAGGGCTGGGGACGTGGGAGGGAGCACACAGCGCGATGGCAGGAGTGGCTGCAGGGGTCTGCTGGGCTCCAGCTGTTCAGGATCAGCTGGCCCAAATCCAATCCGAGTTAATGGGATCACAGAATGGAGGTTTATATGCCAGATAATGAAGTGAAGTCCTATGGAAGTGAGTGCTGTTAATTTTAGTTTATAGTCATTGTAAGTCTTCGGAGGAATTAAGTTTCTTTTCTTCCCTAAGATGGTATGAATGAGAAGTGCACCTTTTACGCAGATGAATATGTGAATGGTGAGGAACTAATCTGATCTATTAGTATAATTGGAACTTTGTCTACTTACTGCTTTAAGCCAAACTGCATTAGGTTTAGAAATAATTTTCAGTTTAAAAAGCTGCACTTGAAAATAGTTTTATTTCTGAGCAGCATATTTAACGCTGAATGACCAAAGAGCAACGTGTGACTTTGTGAGGCTCTTACTGAGAACTGCTCTCCACTGCGCAGCGCAGGTCTGGAAGCTGGGCATGCTCTGTGTCTGCCCTCATTGCCGACCTTCTGCAGGCCAAACAGTTCCCAACATGATACTGAAATAAATAAAAGATTCTGTGTTGATTGATACTTCTTTTTGTAGCGCTTTTCTTAAACTGTTACATTGGCTGTACTGAGTCCGTCTAGCCCTATATACTGTCTCTGCCTGTAGCCAGCAGCAGTTGCCTGGAGAGCAGCATTGCAATAAGCCGGAGAGGATGCTGGGCCAAAATATTTTCCCTGCTTCCTGTGACTGCAGTCCAGAGTGCTTCAGAATCGATGGTATATTGCCCAAGGATGGCAGGCACACAAGGCTGGCGCCAGGCTGAGTCCACAGCATCGGGCTGGAAGGAGGTGTGGCTGCACACTGCGTGGAGCAGCAGTGCGAGTTCCAGATGGGATCCTTGCTCTGTTCCTTTGTCATCAGCATAGTTTGGGTCCTGGGCAGACGTCTCGCTCCAAAGCCAGTTGTTCAGAGCATGGCTGGGAGGAGAATTTGCTTCTCTGAGCTCAAGCAATAGTATGTTTTAGGGTTAATTGGTAAGGGGATGACTCTAATGTAAAATAATGGTTGTAATATGGCTGTAATGAGACTAAATAAGTTAACACCTTTTGTAGCCAGAAAACTATCCAGCTGCCGTGGAAAGCCAAAATCTGCAGAGGAGGACCCTCCTCCAGGAAAGCACAGGGGCACCAGGTGCTGTCAGGAACTGTTTTGCTCTCGGAGAAGTGCTGGTCCCACTCTTCATTGCATTTTCAGGCTGCCACTTTTCTTCCTGAAGGTCCTTATTCCAGGGGAGGGTGAGGAGGTCATAGGAGTGAACACCCATGCTGCTGTGAACTTAGAAAGCTCTTCAGTTTGCCGGATTCTGGCAAAAGCCTCTGATCTGCACTGCACAATCGAGCCTCAGTTCACACTGGCGGTGGAGGCCTGTTGCTGGTAACGTGGGCAGCTTCAGGCTGTCCTGTAGGGTTTTGTTCAGCGTGTGCCTCTGCTCCGCTCACTGGCCCTTGCCTTTCTCAAAATGTTAAGTATTCGGCCCTGCTCCACTGCATTATCTCACAAATCTCCTTTTGTTTGGCGTTTTTCTGAAGCGTGCATTGTGTGCAGTGGCACGAATGGTGGCTGAGCTGCATTTGCAGTGTGCTCGGAGGTGCTCTGCGGCACGGCCCGCTGCCTGCTGCTTCGTGCTCGTGCGTGGCCTCCTTGCCTGAAACCTGTGAATGGATGCACAGAAGTATCACAGCTTTTATTTGGTGCTGGCTGCGTCATGCTCCTATTCCTGGAGCTGTCAGACAGAAGGGAGCTAATCTGATAACCCGTAATACTTTGTCTTCTGTGATCTTGCTCGGTAGCTGTGCTTTAATGCCCAATTTCTTACAGAGTGGGGTGGAAAGGAAAAAAATCCTGTTCAGGCTCAAATCCTGTGCAGCCAGGCTGCTGACTTTTCATCAAAAGCAGGAAACAGATGGACAGGCACAGCTGCAGGAGGTGCTGCAATACTAAAATACTCTCCAGGCATGTGCATGCAGGACATGAGCACAGCAGTGCTGCTCTGCACAGTGTGGGCGAGCGGCCCCACAGCCCGCAGTGCTGCTGCTGAGAGGCACAGCTGGCACCACATATGGCTCCCAGGGCTCTGGGCCGGCTTGCTGGAACGGTGTTAAAATATGGGGAAGACAGACGCATCAAAGACTAAGTCTTGTGTTTGTGCAGCATGCTGAGGGCCCTGTCCTGGGAAGCTTCCCTTTGTATCCTCTCTAGACACACCTTCTTACTCTCTGTTGAGTTCTCCTTTGCAATCTGTACAGCTACATAATGAAGGGGTCTTGTGAGCTGACGGAGTCTCAGAGGCAGCCAGAGAGACCTCTGGGATGACCGTTCTTATGTGCTAGGGACAAAAGAGCAAAGAGGGTCTGCAGCCAAGCAATGCCCCAAATCTGTGTCCAGCCACTCACACAGAGTCTGATATGCAGTCATTGCTCAAGGGATACGCTGTAACAATTAGTCTGTATATTGTTTATTGGACTTCTCCTGTTTGCTTGTAAGGTGCAAATATTTAGATCTCTTTCAGAACAGATCTGAGTTATTTTTCTCATTTGGGAGGTTTATTTTCTTAAGCAGTTTTGTATTTTTTCTTTCTTTGTATAGTTTTTTACAGAAAGCAAAGATATTTTCCGAGCAAGAAGTCTACATAAACACAACTGTGTAGAGAGGAGAACGTGTTTCGCTGCCTGCTTTCCCTTTTCTAAAGACAAAAGAGCCTTATTGAAATGTGCTTCCTTTCTGCCTGCTAATGGGTTTGCCTTCCTTCCTCCTCACAACGAGCTCAGCATTCTCCCATCCTGTTGGGTATGAATTTCAGCCTGGACTGTTTTCCCTGTTGAGGTGTTGAGTCATTGGCCTTGAATGGGAGCTGCAGCAGGACTGGGGGAATCTGAGGCTTGGGGGAAGTAAGAGGTTGTCCAGCCATGTGGTGGTAAATGGGATGAATTTTAAAAAACAAGTGTAAGGTGCTATTCACTTTTGTCTGGGGCTCCTCATACTCTTTTCCTAGCTTTATTTCTGGATACTTTCTTACATTATGGAGCTGGATAAATTCCAAAACATTATACATAAAATACCCCAAGGAAGGGGTGATTCCCATCAGTCAATAGCGGTGTTCCATTTTAAGCTGTATCGGGTTGAAGGGGAAAAAATCCTGTGCTATGTCACTGGAACTCCTTTGTGTCTTGGAGGAAAGATACTGAAAGTCTTTCTCCAAAGGCTGTGTGGGAATTATGTCCTAAAGTCTGGATATTTTCCAGAGCTTAATTGTGCTAATTCATGGAAGCACTAAACTCACTAAACTGGACAGCAGAGCTGCAAATTTGGCTGTAAGTGCGGATAGTGTATTGCTTTGTGTGCACTGTGGTTACCAACACTGGGCTGAGGTGTGCACTTTGCAAGAGTTAGTGAAATGGACAATAATTAAAGCAGGCTTTGCTACATACAAAACAGAAAGGAGCTAAACAAGTCAGAAGAAAGCTTCCCATGCTTTTCCCATGCTTCCCAAGTGTTGCACACTTTTAGTTACACTTCTAGGGAGATTTGGAAGAGTAGATTTTGGAATGGCGTTTACGCTGATTGTTCGGTTTTCATGAAAGTGCTTTCAAGAGCACTCAAACACCCACTAATGAGGAAAGAGGTGCTCGGAGGTAAACTACAGAATTCTGCGGTATTCCCCTTCTATGCCCTTTTCAGCGCAGTGCTTCAGACAGAAGTAATGAGAATTACTTCTGGCAAATCTAGCAGGATTTGGGAACTTCTCCCTTCCATACCCCTCAGCTTAAAGCTGTAGTTCCTCTGGAAATACTTGCAGAAAGAAAATCACAAGCTTCTGTGATGGATCACTAATCTGTCCGTAAGGAAATAGCGATGAGAGGGACAAATGTGTCGCTTGAGCACGCGGTGGGGAGAGGCCTACGAGGTCTCATTGACTGCTTGGTTAATGGCAGCATACTGAACTGTCAGGCGGGCTCATTAGGGACACGCTGCTAATTCAGTCAGGCAACGGCTGCCAGGCTGCATTGTGCGGAGCTGAGCAGTGTGAACAGAGCCCGCAAGCAAAGCTGCTGGAATCCACTTTTGTGCTCCCTTTGGACAGCTGTCCTCCCTTGTTGGCTTCTTTCCCCAGTTCTAACTGGCCACCTGGAGTTTTGGCACTGTTCGTGTTGCCTGAAGATTAATTGTAGATTGCAGAAGTAATCCAACTAGTGCTAACCTGAGTAACCCTGCTTCCCTTCCCAGCTGATTTTGCATACGTACCTTTAGTCATAGTGTCAGAGCCAGCGTTAATTCACTGCGTCTGGTGACTTAATTGGAAATTGGTTTAAGCTCTTTCTCTTTAAACCCTAATTTGAAATGCTGTAGGTGCTTTCCTTATCTTCACTGCTCACATCTGCTTGGCAGCATATGCTGAAGTTTGCATTTCTTTTCTGCTGTCAAAAGACAACCTTAGTCTCCTGGCTTGATTTTTCAGTTACGTCTCTCTGGAGTGATGCCCAAATGACAGGACAGATCTTCAGCTCAGTGACCTGGAGATGCACGGAGGGCCTTGTGCCTTCTCAGACGTCACACGAAAATCTTTCCCAAGAATTAAAGTTCACCAAAGAACTGCAGGTGGTTTCAGAGTTACTGCAGTATTTGCCTTGTAAATCCACCGCAACCCCTGGAAGGACTTGGTACTGAGCTGTAATGCTATGGGCTGGCTTTTGGAACAGAGTAGAGAGAGCAGTGGTGGGGAAAACCCATCACGTGCAGCCCAGAGGCGCTGGCATTCTACTTTTTGTGTGATGGACCTGAGTGATTCCTTGGGTGATTATCATGGAAGGTTGAACAAGGGTAAGAGATCGTTTCTGACTCACAAAGGGAGCAACTGGATTGTGTCGCTGCTGTCTCTTTCTAATGTGCATCAGAATATAAAATTAACTGAGGAGTTGGAACCCAACAGAGGGTTTTCTGATTCTCTACCATCTGTTTGCCTTTATGACTCCAGCTCCTCTCCCATTCTTGGGAATGATTTTCCCTAACATCTTCAGTCTTATTAAAGCTTATTTTTGTTTCTGCCCAGTCTTCTGCCAGAGAAAGGCTGAAATGGATAAGTTTCTGGTAACCGTTTTCTACATTTTCACCTGATTTGTCTCATTGTTTTAAGGCTAGGTCACATACTTAAAGATTTCAGATGCGATCAGAAGTGAAGCAGAACAAGGTTTCCCAGGAGATGACTGCGTGTGCTTGTGCAGAACATGCTTCCCAGGGAAATGGTCTGCATAATTACCTTGCAGAGTGCTGCACAGCTCCAGCATGCGTGTCACTAAACATCCATTCACAGTTGATGATTTCTCCAGGTAATGCTCTCTTCCAGCTGTGTCAGGCTCTGTCACCACACCGGGAGGCTGCCCTCCTTCCCAGAAACAACAATTCCTGCCTCTGCCTGTTCACATGGAGGGGTATCTGTGTAATGTGGTGCCCCATTTAGAGAAGGGAAACAGTATTTTTCAAAGAATGGAAAAACACTTGCTGTGTGGGAGGGAAAACTTCTTGTGACCAAGCACTGAGTTTCCTCGATTCACTTTGTGGGGGGTTTCTATTAGAGTAAGGCTGGAGGAGGGAGATTTGGGATGATTCTGGGAAGCTTTGACTCAGAAAGGGGAGAGTGATTCATAGATTTTTAGTACTGTTATTTATTAAAGCCAGAACAGACCATTGGACCTAGTCTTTCTTATCTTTCCTTTTGAAAATGCAAAGCACTTATGCAATGACCCCAAAACAGTTTGTGGGTTTAAACTTACGTCTTTCAGCATTAAAACACAAATCCCAGTGGTGGGAGCCAGCCTACCACTATTTTAAATTAGATTTATGATCAGTTACTTCTGGTGTCGTGATGGAAGAGTTACTTCATTCAAGAGTTGTTCTTTAATTTTCATAGGGAAATGCTGATTACCAAGGAAATCAGCTTTTTTAGGAGGAGCCTTTTTCTTCTTGATTTGGAAGTGCACATTTACTTCTCCATAACTTCATTGTTAATACTCAAAATAGACAATCAGTTGCAAGACGCACATTAGAAAAAAAGATTTAAGCTCATCTTTTCCTTTAAGCTCACCTTACACCAAAGGCTCACACAGCCCCAGTACATTTGGATATGCTGTGTCAGTGGCTGGGAGTCAGGAAAGCTTCCAAGCTTCCAGCAGTCCGTGGTGGATCCTGGAGCAAACAGCTTCATTATCCTCCTGAAAACACTGCTAGTAGGGCAATCTCATCACGTCTAAACTACTGCCTTGAATTTTGTTTGTACCGAGGTCAGGTAAGCTAGGCAATGCCTTAATCTTGGCAGAGGTAGGGAATGCATGCAGAGGCTCTTCGAGAGAGAAAAATGATAGAGAAAAGACAAACATCCATTGTCACAACAAATAGAGGAACTTGGACTTGGAGCTGCGTTTAACTTCAGTGGGGTAAACAAATCTTCCAGAACTGTGTGTCAGACACTTCTGACAAACACAACATCTGTCCTAGAAGGATTTAATTATATGAAATAAGCTCAAGATAAACTGATTTATGTCAGTAGCTGTAATAAACACATTCTGCATAGTTAAGAAGTCTCTAAAGCTTTGGATAATCAACTGAAATCTCAATTAAGTTTAATCTCTGATAAGCATTTATCAGTAATTATAAACATTTAGTTGACTTGTAAGCAATCCTGTAGGATTACCAAAACCAATTTCTTGATTCACAATTATTACTGCAGTTGAAACTTTTTTTGCTTAAATATCCAGTGTGGTTACAAAAAAGTATTTCCCTAGGAGTGATTTTGCTGCTTGGGAAAAATCTCACACAGGTGCAACCGATTAGAAAAGCCAGACTATTTTTTTGTAATGAGAAAAGCAAAAAAGGATCCAAAGAGGAGGCAGTGGCATGTTGCCTTGCTAGCAAGGGAAGTCAAGAGGACTGCAAAGTTTAATGGAAGTAGAATTTTGGAGGGAAAAAGCTATAGTCTGCTATGAGATGTACACAAAATTTTCTGGTTTACAGAACCAATAGTTTAAGAAGCCAACAGAAATATGCCAAGAAAAGCTTTCAGTCAGACAACCTAGCCTGGTTACTGGGGAACGTTGCGCTCTTTTGTGGAGGAGCTGACAATGGATACAAGTCATCTGCCATGCAAGAAGATTTGCTCTGCTGTAACCAATTTCAACTGCAGCAGCCAACACCGGTTCCTCAGATTGAATGACAGCAGTGCCACAAGGATAGTGACCTTCTTTAGCTGAGAGGAACAGAGTTGGGTGAGTGGTTATTTTGGCAAATTCTCCTAGCTGCACCCCCGCCCTCAATCTGACAGTACAACACTGATGTATTCCTCTTCTCTTCTAGGAATGAGAATTTGGCATCCAGCAAGAAGGTAAGCAGCTTATTTAGTTACAACAAATTCTACATCCATTCCAAAAAGTTTTTCCTAGAGATCTTTTCATTCTGAAGTTGAAGTAAGTCTCAACTAATTTATCATGCAAAGGATTCTGCTCAAGTGTTTCTTTTTTGTTTTGTTTCAATTTAATACCTTATGTACATGCAGAATGCAATGACTTACTTACTCTTTTGTCTCCCTGGCTAAGGAGAATTCATTGTGTATTTTTGCTTTGCCCCACTATTTTGAGGAAATGATTACATGTCCATCAGTCCAACCTCCAACTCCTTACCACTGTTATATATACTGGATAAATTGAAGCCATACTATCTCAAATGTATGTTTCTGTGACACACCAAAATGTTTGGTAGGATTGTAACTGTAGATGGAACTGAGAAGTATTTTATAGTTGAGCAAATAAAACAACCAGTCTTCCCCTGCTGCCTCCTCCCCTCACCATTCTTAAATCCACTGCAAACTGCGTATAACCATTATTTGATCTTTTCCTACAGCATCCATAGGAGCCTGCTGAAGCAGCCACCTGAAGCAGTCCTCTCAGCACTTTCAACCTGTAGCCTTGTGTGCCTCATCTCAGAATCACCGCTGCCTTTGGGCTTTCTCCTGGCCCTGAGTCAGTCTGCTCGCTGTTAAACGTTCTCCCATCTGTTTTTGGCTCCACGCTGGATTTCTGCTGGACCCTGAAAGCAGTGAATAGTTGTGAAGGAAAATGATGCAATTGAAGCAGAATACAATTTGAAGAGCCCTCCATGTGGAGTTGCTGAATACTGGAAGCCTCCCTTCAGCATTCGTGTTTCCTTAGTTACTTCAGTGCCCCAGTATGCAGAGCTGGCCTCCTTGGCTCTGGTTTTATCTCAGTTTATTTTCACTCCTCTTTCCTCAGATCTGTCATTCCTTCTCAGCTACTCTTCTTCCTCTCTGCCTCAGGTGCCATCTCCCTTCTGTGCAAAAAACCTGACTTTTAAATCACAGTTGCACTTTTTGCATTTTAGTGTTAAATTTCATTTTATTTTTAATGCAATCACGTTGCATATCTTTTTGGGGTCACAGAAGCATGTTTGGTGTGTTTCAGTGATCACTGCCAGGTTCTTCTCCAAACAGAACTGAAACCAGCATGTTGCTCTCTGTACTAGACCCTTCCTAGCAGCCATGTTTATGCAGCTCCTCACAAAATGGATCCCTGTTTAGGATTTTTGAATACCTCAGTCATTGAAAAAATGGCATTTTGAACAAGCTAGAGCTATTTTTAAAAAATTGGAATAATATATGATGAAAAGTTTGGGTCTGAAGAAATATCAGTGACAATACTCTTCTGAAATTTAAGCCCAAAACATTGTCAACATGAGTATCACAATTATGAAGTTACTGGAATTTAGTAGAACAAGAAGTTTTTTGGTTTTTTTTAATGCTAGAAAAATTTTTGACAAAGATTGAAAATCGTGTTCAGTCATCCAAAATGGTACAATTTTGGTTAATTTACATGAAACAGGGGGCAGGTTCTTTGTTTTGGAACTGTCAAGCAGCAACTTTGAGGTAATTTGATCCTGAATAAGAAATTGAACATCAGAGCACACCTGTCCAGACAACATGAGTAAAAACCATCCTCTGCTCTCACTGTTACTGGTACAAACTACAGTCCTCGTATGTCGGGCCAGTGGGGTGTGAATAGCCATCCTCTTCCTGCCATGCAAGGTGCTCCCTTGGTGAGTATGCAGAAGCAACTAGTTGGTGTGCCACCTGCAGTGCCTTCTGTTGTGCTGGGAGCTCAACAGACTTTAATAGTGTTCAAGTGAAAAGGAAAACGTACTTCATCTGAGCTATTCTGCATTACAGTGTTAGCAGCTGCATTTTCAGTATTTTGCAAATTTGGCTACGTGCTTTGTTGCTGCAGCTGCTGGCACCAAACAAAAAAGATAAGCATATATTAAGGCAGGGGAACAATTGTTGCTTCTGCTCCATTAAACTGGAACACATGATTAAAGTACCAATAGCTACTTTGTCTGACAAACTCCATTCTTGAATGTTTTCCAAATCGTAAAACAAGACCAAAGATTTATAATTTTGTGTCATGACTCATAAATCCAGATCTCCTCTTGTCCTTCTACTTTGGATGGATGGCTTGTAGAGGAAATTGTGGTGGTTTGGTTAAGTCTGCCTTTCAGCAGTCAGTCCTTCTAGGTCAGACATGTAAGACACATCTGTCATTGTTTGAGCAATTTGGCAGTTGATCTCGTACTTAAATCACATTTTCCCCTTTGAAAGTTGAAAATGTCCATGTATAAATGAGACTCACAATCCACCTACCTCTGCCCTTGTTGAATTAGACGAGGTATCGCTTGCTGTTACATCGCAACTCCTGCTGCAAAATAAGAACAAGTTGTTACCTTGATGTAGTAAAGGAGAACAGCTTGATGTTCTTCTAAAAGCCTATACCTTTTTAGTGTACTTTTCTAGAGTAAAATAAGGCTCCTGGCTGCTCACTATAAGAAATTAAGCTGAACGCATTTTGAAATGAGTCTTCTGAAAGCAGAATTTGGCAAATGGGCAGCAGTGGGAGATTTAAACTGATGTCTGGTGACCTTTGTAAAGCAAAGCAAATGATTGCTATGTTTGCTAAAATTGTATTAACGTTGGATGCTTCTGGTACGGACTGAGCAAATGAAATTTAAATGGCTGTCTGACTATCAGCAAACTTTACCTTTTGATTGAGTCTACAAATGCTATAGCATAGGCCTCCGGGCAGAAGTTTGAGGCGCTGCTTTTTTTGATGACCACATGATTTAATACTTTCAGAAAGTGATTTTGTTTGTAGTGGAAAAGCGTGATGAGAGGAGCTAAAACCCTGAGTAAGGAGTTAAGATCAGTTCCTGCACGTTCCATTCCAGCATGGTGCATCCTTTGGTTGCCACGGTACTTGTTTGAGCATCCTGGGGAAGTGGCTGTCTGCCACAAAGCAGGGCTTGCACCACTGCGTGCTCCGGCTCAGGAAGGACCAAACATAGCTGTAGCTGTCACCGTTTGCATGGCCCTTAGTAGGCAGAGGCAGAAGCAGGAAAGAGGGCCTCAAGTGAAGCTGCTCCTGGATCAAAAATACCCCCACTGTCTTCACTATGGTACTACCATGGTAGCACCATGAAAAACAGAAATGCTGTTTTCTGGCAGTACTTTCTGCAGCCTCTTTTGCTCTTGCTTTCCTCTGTTCCTTTCTGTCCTGTATGCTTCTTCTTTGCTGCTCTCTTCTACATTCAGTCACTCTTTCTGATTTCACTTATTATTCCTTTATACACTTAATCCAAGGTCATCTGTTTTAATGACTTTTTTTCCTTTACTCCTTGGGAAACATCTGCATTCTTCTTGTTCTCTTCCCATGGCTTTTTTATATGGCATCACCAACACGTTTTAGTGGGCTGCGAGCCTCCCCGTGCTGCCAGCCAAGCAAGTCCCTGCGAGCAGCAGGCTGGCCAGCCTCACCTGCGTGTTTCTCCTCTGGGATGTTCCTGGTGGCTGCTGCCATGTTCATTGCAGCGTGTCCCAGTTTCTCTGCATGTGCTGGGGTTACAAGAAGGGCTGGCATAGAAAGCAATCTGGCATCTTCCGCAGCTCCACTTGTTATTTTTTTTTTCCCTCATGAAGGAATTTAAGTATCCATTTCAGGAAAATTAACCCATGTGGAACAATTTTTTTTAACATCTTTGGGGGAATACAGGATAGCATTTTTCTTGCAAGTCTATCTGGACCGCTTCAGGAAGCTGCACGGAGTAAGCTGGGCTGATTGGCAGCTGTCAGCCACTGGTTATACGTGTTCAGTGTTTTCTTAGGCAGAACTGCCAGCTGCAGCTCTCTGGGATGTAGCAGGAGGCAGGGCAGCATTTTCATTTAATTGCTTGTGGAGATAGCTGCAGGATTGTGGTGTCAAAATATTGCTAGATCTCTGGGGATTTCTTGTCATTTTGTTGCCACAATAAGGTCATAGTTGTCACAGTGGCTTAGTGCAGCCACAGGATATGTGTACGATTATTTATGCAACCTGAAAATGTAGTGCAGTAATAAAATGCAGTGTTGATGTGTCTGTGATTCTCATTCATTTGCGTCTTCTAATGCTTCTTTTGTCCTCTGCTGTATTATTTAAATGCTTATTTCTCACGTTTGAGATTTATGAAGATGTTAAAATGTTGTATTCTATCAAAGTGGCTGTATTTTGCAGTATCTTAAATATGATTCTGCTTGTGGGTTTGTGTCTCTCAGCCATCTTTATTACCTAGACATTTCAGTTTGATGAATCCATATTTATAAGGAATTTGTTCCACAGTAGATCTGCCATTGCATTGTTAATACCAACATGACAGGCAGCCTGCAAACAAGGTGTCAAGCATATCTAGGCAGTTTCCACTTGAGTTTTCTCGACTGTCCTAAAGCCTGGCCAGTCCGTGTTGTGGAGCATTTGCAAAGTGATGTGAACACAGTGCAGAGGTACTGATGAATTACAGAAAAGCAAACACTGGAGATAAAAATGGGGTTGCTCGGTCTCCACCCCTCTCCAGAGCAGGCCCAAAGCTGGCTTTGCTTGAGAACTGAAGGATTTCTGCCTTTCTGTGTCACAGGAGATCCTATTCAGGTTTGTGTTTTCTACATGCATAATGTTAGCCTTCAGCAGGAGTGGATTTTTTCAGCAGAAATGAGCTTAGTTGCTTAACGTGCAAAAAATCCCTTCTCTCTATTGTGGTTTTGAAGGCCCTTTACCCACACTATAATCTTTGTGTCTTTCCTCTTGTCTCCTGTGAGATGGTGCAGTTCAGGCATCAGGGTTGCATCAGAAGAGCTCTTACCCTATGAGCAATACGAACAATGCTCCAATTACTCTCTTGCCTGTACGTGAAAGACTGGACCATGAACTCTTAGCTGAAAACACCCCTGGCAGGTTGCTAACATCCACAGACTTGCTGGCCCAAGCAGAATGGCTTAGATCAGTAAAAATGTCGATGTGAACTTGCTGTACCACTTACCAAAGTCATAGCACTGCAGCCATTGCAGGGCATGGCTGGAGTAGCTTTCCTGATGCTTCTTTATGCTTTTATTATTTGTGTTTGTCATGGCTTCAGTGCATCTCACTTCTGCCTTCGTTTTTGTTTAGTTTTGTTCATCTGTTATGACATATTTGAGAAATTCATGATTCTATGATTCTATAAGTTGCTGCTTTTTCTCCCAGAACTTAAACCGGAGATTTTTTGTAGTGTTCAGAACAGGGATGAAATCTGAGCTCTTGGAACTAATCTGTAAAACAGGAGTAAATCTAACGCCAATCTGCTGATCCATATAAAGCATGTATGTGCAGTATTTTGTTGTCTATATCCACGAGAGGAAGCAAACATGCAAAAAAGATGAAGCCCAAAGGTAGGATGACCGCAATCAGCCACTGCAGCTGTAAAGAATTTCCCAAGAAAGATGAACATGATAACCACAGTCCAGCACGTTAACCTAAATGTCCTAATAAATGGATGTGCACAAAGCTAGCCTCTCTGATAAGGGAGAGATGGAGCTGAAAAACATCCCTGGAAATCTGGAGGACTTTTAAGGTGAATAGGAGAAGTAAGAGAAAAATGTGCTTTTCAGGCTGTAATGAAAGATGGCTTTGGAGGAGGTGTGCGTGCCAGGAGCCTGAGGCAGGAAGCGGAAGGTAGAGAATTCAGCATCTTTGAACACTGACAAATCTCCTGGCTGTGCTTATGGTCTGACAGCATCTCCTCACTGACTGCATCGACATGAGGGTTATTCATCACTTCTGTAGCTTCATCACATTAGGTAACACTCACACCCTTTCTATCCATACGCATTTTTGCCTGCCTGGGGAGCTGAAGAACAGCTTCGTACAATTACTTCATCGGGAAAGTGCACAAACACGCATGTCATACTCTGTTTCAGATTATGTGATTTATGTCTCAGAACCACTTTTGTGTCTGTCTGCCGCAACCATTTTAAGCCTGAGTTGTTGATTTCAGAGACTGCTATTTTGCTATCTGTCATCAGAGGTTTGGCCAAAGGTTTCTTCTGATCAAAATATTTGTCTGCAACACTCTCAGTGAGACATCCCCGTGCTTCCTTTGATGCAGTTTAGGAATGGCTGGAAGTAATAACACACATACAATTGGAGAGGTTTTCATACAGTGTGTTTTGGGAAGCAGTGGTATCTTTAGCAGTTTTGCCATCACACTGGTTAGGAGACAGCCAAATACATCAGCTGCACAGAGCTGTTTCTTTCTAAAAGCTATTTTATAAGAGCATAATTCATCACACTGATGCGCTGCTCCCACATTTGATGAGTAGACCATCAGCAACCAAACCAAAATAAGGGATCAGAGGCATTAGAATCTTTGGGTTTGCATTTCATCACTAAATGTTGTTGTGTGCAGGTTTCGTTGGTGGTTTTGCTGGTGATGGTAGTTACATTGGTCATTCACATGATCTGCCACAGGTGATAGCATTTGGAGCAGGGAGGACCATTCAGTACTTATGCTATTAAGGTCTATGAATATACTTTATATCTAAAGTGATGATATTTTGTGGTTGAACTAAAGAATGTATGGAAAGAGTGGCAGGATCCATTTGCAGATAACATAAAAAGCAGATCCTCCTGCTTAAGGTAGAGAATTTCTGCCATGTTCCTTTAACAAGCTATGCACACAAAGATAAAAAATAATTTAGAAATGCATTCTGATTCGACCATGCTTATGAGCTTTCTTGTTTTAGCTGAGTAGATTTCTGTATCTGAATTCCCCTGAGGGAAAAAGGGACTCTAAGCAGAGTTTAATTGAAACTTCAGCATTCAACATTTATAAAAATGGACATTGTGTAGCTGATCACAAAAACTACACTTTATGCTAGAGCGCAGGTACCAGAGACTTTGGCATAACTAACACAGTCTCCTATGCAAATATTCATAGTGAAAAAGTAATTAATCCCTTTCCGAAGGGCCAGTGCAAATCTTTCAATGGCACGTAAGCCTGCTTTTGTGGGAGCAGGTGCTTAGCAAGCTCTGAGGATTGACACATGCAAATATCTTGAAATCAAATTTTCTAACTCTTATAAATTTGCTGTAAATTCTATATGCTGTGAATGTAGCAGTATATTACATGGCACGTGAACACTCTGTACGAGCAGAAATTCTGTATGGTCATCTCAGTCTGGAGCAGCACTGCATCAGCTTTAAGCTGGGGTATAACAAAGCTGTAACTGATGGTTTCCAGGTCTTCTTGCCAAGCTGCTCATTTTGATCAGTTGTAGCATGAGACCCTCACTGTATAAAAATTCTTTTGTTGAAGACAGCAGACAGGTTCTGTTCTGTCCTCAGAGACAGTGGCATGGTGCCAGCAGCAGCAGCCAGCGATCCAAAGTGTTGCGTTTAATCACAAGATTAATTTTTCTTTTTATTGTCTTTTCCTTTCAATATCACCAAGCGTGACATATCGTAAAACAGTAACACCAGTTGAACAAGGGTTGGCTAGCATCTCTGAGCCCCCTGGCTGTGTTGATAGCAAAAATGAACATTTGGCTTGATGCACTGCCAATAGAGACTCCCAAGAAACCGGAGTGGGAAAACACACTTGTCAATGGATGGGCCATGCGCCTGGTGAAGGGGAAGCAAGAGGCACCTGGGTGTAAGATCTGCAGTTAGGGATCACTTTCTTTATTTCTTACATGTTTTCAGTGCTGACTGTTTCAACAGTGTGTCAGATACCTGAGTTTTCAAGTGCTAGATCCAATCTGTTAATGGTCTGTGGTTCTCTTAGATGTCATTTATTTTAGAGCCAGGTTGGCTGTATGCAAGTTATTTTATAAAAGGAGATGGCAGTTGATCCAGATCAAGTTGAAGATGTGTACTCATCTTTCTGAACACAGTGACTGCAAGAGGATGTGCTTTGCACTGAATCATGTAAGAAAAATTACAGTTGTTTTTTTTTCCCAGAGGAATGGCAATCGATTCGGACCGTCTACAGCTGTGACTGGGTGAGCATCCCAGTGTTCTCTGCCATTATGCAGAAATCTGATCGTAGATAGGAGGACTTGTGGGGAAGAAAAATATCAGCAAACAACTATGTTTATTCATCTTTTTTGGAGGGAGTGCTGGCAGTGTTTGTATGGCAGAGTTTGATCTGGATGTAAGAACTGATCATTCTGCTTGGCAGGGTAGGGTATGTGGACTTCCAGAACCTGCTGTTTGAGGGATTATTAATTATATTGAAACTTCAGATATGATCTCCTCTATCTACAATCTATCCTGTAAACTATGAATTTTATATACCTGAAGGTTACTGCTGCTAAAGACAAATGATAGAACTTTATAGTACATAGGGGAAGATAAGTGTACCCTCAAGGCAGTTTTCTTTAGATTAAGATTTGTTTGTGAGTTGGAATAGTTTTGTGTGTGCTCTTTTTAGCCGAAGTTGTGTTTTATCAGCTTTTCACAGTCAGTAGAAGGGGCAAGCATTAATCTGTTAATCTACTCTATGAATAATGTGTCTGCTAAAACATCAAGAACGATTGCATGGCACAGCTTGATGCTGGTGCTGGTTTGTCAAGGCTGAATTCCCTTGAAAGCAGTTTCAGGTTGCTGCCTTGGCTTGCAGTTGGCTTTAATACCTATTTTACGGGGGTTGCTTCTGTCATTATTATCTTCTGCTAAAGATCCTTCTGCAGTGAAACTGTTCTATGGTTGATACTCTTGAGGAAAGATTACAGGAACTCAAGAGTAAAATGCACAAGTGCTTCTCGTGCACTGTGCTGCCATGGTTGTATGTCACTTTTCAAACAGACACCGTGTGGCAGCTCCTTAGGAAGCAGCCTTGTATGTCTCAAGGATTGAAATGTAAAGCTGACACTTCTTTCCACCTACCTTTGCTTGCAGACCTGGGAGGGGTGGGACTGGGCATGGTTATGCATTTATGTAAATATAAGGTATTGAATAGAGATTGCAGGAAGAAACTGTAAGCAAACAGCTGTCTTTGCAAATTTAGTATTTATAGCAGAGTTCAAATGCCTTGTTGTTTAGAGTATTATTTGCCTTGGGCATTGGCATAGACGGTCACATTGGCTTAGGCAGTCGCGTTGGCTGAAAAGAATTTCCTTGCTGCCTTTTCCATACAAGAGATGATTAAGCAGATAACAGCAACAATTGGCTTTTCTGATCTGGCCTTGACATGTGTTCCAAACACCTTTTTCAGTGTCCAGCTCAGTTCTTTTTCATGGCTGCAGTGCTCCACCACTGCTTTACCATCACTGCCATTATGCCCCACAAGGACTTGGTTTAAAAGATTCCTGTTGGGTAGCATGTACATTCTTAAACATGGGGAATGTTTCTTATCCATCAATAGTGTGCAGAGTCTTCTGGAGTTACTAGACAGCTCCACTGAAGGACAAAAAGCAAAAGTTATGTGAATTATGTGAGGAAGTCTTTTTGATATCCAAGAGCCCAAAACCTTGCTTGACACACTTACTGATTTCTGAACAGAATTTATCAGCTGTCCCAGAGCTGCTCTGCAGAAGTGGCTGCAGGACAGGTGATGCTGGTGACCCACCTGGAGTTAGGGGAGGTGGTGAGGAATCTTCCACAGAGCAGAAGGTGTGCAGCAGTTTAGTAGAAGGATTGCTTCAGTGACTGAAATGAAAATACTTCCGTGTATTTGGTAAATAGGGTGACAGGATCTGCACTGCAGATACAGGAAGGTTCTTTCAGAACAACGTAGCAGTGATAACGGATTGACAAAAATGTGGCAGTACAGAAACTGAAAATGGAGGGAAGGTACAGTGCTGTTTCTTTGCCTTTCACTGAATACACTGAGAATGTCATCATTACTGAAACGAAAAAAGAAAAAAAGAATAGTAAAATATGCCTTTTCTATTCAGTGGGGAAATTGAAAAATTCAGAAATTTCCCAAACTCAGAATTTGCCAGAGAAATAATGAGCAAATGAATGTCACTTCTGATAAACCTTATAGATCCAGATGCAGCTCTTATCTTGCCTGTTTGCCTGTGCCAGTTTCTGTGCAGTCACGCTGCGGCTGCAGTGGATGTGAGGGCAGATGCAGCGCTGTGTGATAACGCCTGCATGCACCACAAGGTGCGGCCTTACAGGTAGCGTCCAGCACAAAAACAAATGGCAGGCAAGAATTTAAAAATGTTCTGTTGTTTTGTTCAACCAACAAATTCACTACGTTCTAATACTCAAACAGCAAATGTCCTTGTCAGGCAGAGGTTATAGAACAAATCTTGCTTTTCTCTGCCTGCAAACCAGCGTGGCTCAGTCACTGATTCCTAAATGCTTGGGGCTGTACCCGGGGGATCAGGCTGGTTCAGGACCACTGGCACAGCCACACCAAGATGGCATCGCCACGCAGAGTGCCTTTGTGGGACAGCTGCAAGTCATTTATTCTGCTGCCTGAGTCACAGTTTAGGAACCCTTAATCCAAAACGAATGCTGTAAATCGTCCCCTGTGGACCCAGCGAAGTCAACCGAGCTGAAGACAGATGGGAAATTACAGCAATTTGCAAGAGAGATGTTTCAGAGTGGTTCTGCCTTTCGTGATCTGTGCTCAGGGCGGGAGGCTGAGCTTTTGCTGTGTTGCAGGCTGCTCAGTGCTGTGTGCTGTGTGTGCATGGTGGGCTGGAGGAAACACCAGTCACGAGTCCTCTAGCCCCTCACTGCGGGCTTTCTTCTGTTTGAAGGGAGCTGAGCGCTTTAAGTTGTTTCTTTGTCTCTGGCTGTGCAGTTGTAAATGAGCAACACAAGATGATACGTAATCTGAACAACTCCATGCCTGCGTGTTTGTGAAGGCGTGCTTAGAATCGAGTCGAACGCGTAGGAAAGAAAATCCTGGTAGAAGTGGATCTGTTCTTCCCAGCCCTCTGCTCGGCCCTCCCAGCGGGGCAGCACTGCTGGCAGCACAGCCGCGGCCTGCAGAGATGGGTGCTGCCCTGCTCCCGGCCTGAGTGCTGCGAGGCTGCAGGCAGGGCGCTCCCTGGGCAGACTCAGGGATGTTTCTGGAGCTGTTGCAGTGCTCTGGGTTCACATTAACCCCGTGTTGTGCTGCTGCGGTGGTGAAGTTCGTGGCAGGGTTCTGCTTTCTTGACATCTGTTGCTGTTCAGAGTGAGAATACTTCTGTTTTCTCTTCAGCTGTGCGCTGTATCTTTAGGATAACCATCTCATTATCTCAGGCATTTTTTTTCCATGACATTCACAAAATGTCCTTGAGAAACGAAAGCCATGGTTATGTGAATTCGAGAGAAGCAGGAAACACTGAAGGAGGTGCTGCATATCAATTACCAAAGACCACGGGCAGATATATTTCCTCGTCTGGTACAACCTAGCACTTCTACTTTTCTTTTTAGTAACCTTTTGAAGGAGGGATATTTTCTGTGTAGCCTTTGCAAATGGTGAGTTTTGCAATTCAGAAGTACTAACAAGTCTGAAGTGTCTTAACTCAGTGAACATGAGAGCTTCTATTCCTGGCTGGAAGGGGCATGCTCAGACCACAGCCGCCTGGTGGCCCTGGGACTGTGGGCTGCCTGCAGCCCTGGGGAGGGGGATGAGGTAGCAGCACTCACTTCATGCTTTAAAGAGGCAGTAGAGGGTTAAAGCGCCTGCGTGGACAGCACTTTGTTTTGGGGAGAAAAAGGGAGAATCCAAACAATTTCAAAAATCAAAGTAAGTAATGTGAAAAGTAAACAGACATCTTCGTGGCTGCTCCCCTGTGATCTGCAGCTCCACGCTTCCCCCGGCCTGTCTGGTGTTGAAGAGGAATGTTGAAGTATCCCAGAGCTGTAGGCATTCTCTAGTGTAAGCCAGAACCACTTTGCTTGTGGCATGTGATTTTCAGGAAATACTGGAAGGAGAGAAGAGGAGGAGGAATAGGGGTTAATTCAGAACAGCTCAAGCAGTTCATTATTTCCATTCTGCTGTGTTAGCTATTTAGCAAGAAGTAAATATTCATATTTTCCTGAAGAGTAAAATGATGTATCCTACTCTTTAAATTAAATCAAGGGACCAAAAAAAAAAAAAAAAAAAAAAAGCAAAAAAAAAAAACAAAAACAAAAACAAAAACAACCAAACCCAAGTGGATGAACTTGAACAAAGTCTTGGAATAAAGTTTTTTTTTAAAGTACACAAACAAATGCCATTGCTATTGGAAGTGGTGGAAGAACTCCACAGACACAACATCATCCCATAATTCAGACCTGTATCCAAACCTCTTGCTTGTGAGTTTGGCCTGGAAATTTCTCAACAGTTAAATCATAAGATGCTTGATGCTTCTCATTCTGGTCCCAGCTGGGAATCTGGAAAGTATAATGCTTAAGCTGAGTATTCACTTTGATTCTTGGAAATAGGAACAAGTTTTTTGTTTTTTTGTTTTTTGTTTTTTAATCTTTTTTTTTTTTTTTTCCTGAATTGATCTGCCTGTAGCATATTGTTAGCAGATGGTGACACATATGCCATTTGCATACTCTTCTATTTTGGTACGGGAGCTGCTAATTGTCCTATTTTGGCTCAGGAGTATATTAAGTGTATTAAGTGTCTCTAATGCATCTCAGGTAATTATAATCCTGACTTGTGTTGCTGAATTATGGCAACATAGTTGGAAGATTTTTGGTGCATTCAGGTCCAGTGCTCAGTTACACCTCTTCTGATAACTTTGTGGTTCTTTGAAATAAACATCCCCCCATATCACAAACCCATAGACTTTTAGTGAAATCTGAGGTATTAACAAGGAAAATGACAAAACAGCTACCCAGTGTCCACTGCAGTATATGAACAAGGTGCTCTGTCTTTGGGAGGTGGCGGGGCTTAGGATAGAGCAAATAATGCACAAATTATTTTCACATCCATGGCTGCCACTGAGGTTCCCCACTTTGGTGCACTTCAGAATGCATTGACAAGAAATAAATTCGTATTCCAGGTTGAATCTCATTTTCCTGTCTCTGTAATCAAGATTATATCTCTTAGGATGTTTTCCAAGCCAAGTAATTTTGTTTTCTGTCAACCTGGATTGAATACCTGTGCACCAAACCAAATATTGGAAGACTCCCTTTATGCCTTTCCCATGCTGCCAGAAACATTTAGACCTAAGATGCTACTGCCATGTTTCATCACTTAGATAAAAAGCCAGTTAATATGATAGTCATTATGTATTTTAGTTTTTCATTGCTCCTCCAAAGCATTTTTGTCTTTGCCAGGTGCTGTAATAAGGTTTTACCTGCAGGAGAAGCTGCGTCCAGAAGCCTGCCCTAATGCTGTTAGGTGAGCAGGGGCATTGCTGCGTGTGTAGATAGGAGAAGCTCAGGACTCAGGCTTGGCTTGTGCTGCTAAAACTGGAAACCTGTAATCTAAGCTGAGGGACACTGCTGTTTAATTGTTTGTGAAGAGTCTGATTCTGCTTCTATCTTAGTGGCTCTCTGGTTGCTGATTCAGAAGTGCCTGAGGGATGTCCTGCATGCAGCAGCAGTAGCACCACGGGCTTTTGCTACACAGGGACTCGTATTTTGCTGCTGAGCCTCTTAATCTGCTGCAGGATAACGGGAGGGAGACAAGTAGAGCCTGAAAGTTACTTAGTGATTTTTTGGGAGACTCAAGGAAGGAGAACAGCTCTATATACAGAGAAGATAGAATTCTAATAGAGAGGTCCAGAAAAAAGCTGTTCAGACACTGCTGCTCCCTGCCCAAAGCTAGCAAGTAAAGTAGAGATGATGATATTACTGGGAAAGGGTAAAGATGATGAGAACAGCTGATGTTTCATGTTTCTTCATCTTGGTGAATGCAGGTGGAAGAATGCATTTTATTTTGTAACAGTTCCACTGCAGTGAGCAGTGTCGCTTTGTTTCATTATTGATATTGGACCCTTGGTTTTGGTTTTAACCTTTGCTTTTTTGGTTTTAACACGCATCTCTTTCTTTCAGTATAATCCTATATGTTTGCTTACTGGCTTGTGTGTCCCACCACCCTCTGCTGGAAGGAACAAGGATTTTTCAGCTGTGGCTTCGTGCCCCAGGCAGTTCGAGTCCTGCAGAGAAGCGGGCTGTATGCTCGTATGGGAGAGGCCCAGTTCTGCCCTGCTGTTACTGGCATCCATCCGGTGGAGAAAAGAGTGGTGTATTGAGGTTTGGTGTATAAAATGCTGTTTAGTTTCAGGACAGTGCATGGCCGGGTGAGATGGTGAGCATAGGGTCTGTGATAGCAGGGTGCTGAACTAGATGACTTGTCCTATTCTGTTTTGTTACCTTGACCACTGTTGTTAGGTCTGTAGATTTTAGGATTAATAGTGTTGCTAAAATAGACTGACTCACTGATGGTTCTCCTCTGATGTCCTGCCTGGAAAGGTGGCTGGTACCAGCTGCTGGCTTGGGAAGGGGTAAAACGCCCCAAAGCAGGTAGCCAGAGGGAGCTTTCTTCCTCAGAACGGTTTCTTTTCTAGACAAAAACATAGAGCTTGTCTGTCATTTTTGTTTTCTTACTTTTCTGCCCAAGTTAATTTTTTCTTAAATTCTTCATATCTTAAGGCCACCTTATACCAACCATGTAAATACTATTTTTCAGTGTAAAATATCATGCTCAGTTCGCATTTCCATAAAACTGCTGTGGGAGGGTATCCCAGAGAGAAGTTACAGATGAGATTCTAAGATAGGCTTTTGTTTTATTTTTATGTGTCTGTTCGTGTATCTGATATATGAGAATGTTTATACTCTTCACTTTATCTTCTTTATCTCTTTGCTGTAGAGATACCTCTATGTCTTTGTTTTGTTCATCTCTTCTGTAGAATATGAAGTCTCTAATCTTTCTAGTTCATACAGGGAAACCTTTCAATACATGCTGTAATTCTGTCGCAGTGTCTAGAACTTTTCAGATGAGATTTCAGACAAGAACTGGCTTCCTTCCCTGCACAGGCAAGCTGTTGTAGAGATGAAAGAACTTGCACCACAGCTCTGAAACATGTTATTCAGGCCACAGACAGGTATTGTTTCCAGATTTCAAAAGCAGTACATGATCCAGACAAGACTGCAAGAACCTCTGGTCTTAATTAGCTGTACATGTCCTGAGCAGCTCTCTCAAGTCATGGCAGAAATGTAACGGCCTCGCAGGATTTTCATTCCCCTCCTTTGTACAAGGCTCTCTAATGGCCCCAGCATTGCAAGGAGCAGCTTTGTGCTGTAAAGTCACTTTGGATGCGTACCTTGTAAGAACGTGTCCAGCTGCTGGGTCCATCTGTCTCCACTAGGCTGCCTGTATGGCTTCCGGACTTGAAGATGATGGTGTGATGGTTGTCCCTATGTTCATGTCAGTCAGTGTTGGTTGTTGGTTATTGGAATTGTTCCTATTCCATATTTCTTCCTCATCAGTTCGCATGATAGTAATATCTTTTCTTAGATATTTAGAGACACTTAAAAAGGGAGAAAAGGAACATGCTCCAGAGCTTTCAAGTAGCTTTGTGGAAAAGGTTGAGTATATTTTATTTTGGGAGTGATGTGTAGCCCAGATAAGACTTTTCACCAAGAACCATTATATCTCAAGTTGAATTCTTAATTGATTTAGCTCCTCTGGTCTGTACTTTGCCAGACATGAACCACTCACCTTTGGACTGAGTCCAGGGTGTAATGGAAAGTTCGCTGAAACCTCATCAGCTTTTGTTAAACCTGAGTGAATTTCAGCCCAGCACATTTCTTGTGAATAATTAAACAGTTAAGCAGCTGATGGATTTGCACCTCTGGCTCCAGTCAGCTATATTTCACAAGGAATGGGCTCATGAAATTCATGGTGTTTTTTATGGGTCGTCTTTTGGCCTCCTGTGATGGATAACTGCATCTGGCAACCCAGGGTGGTTGTTTTTCCATCTCCCACTCATTACCAGCATGAGCTGCTCCACGAGGCATTCCTCTCATCAGTTTCTGTTTCTCACTGGTAAATTCTCCAGTATTTATTTCTCCTTTTCCCCTTTTTATGTAACATTCGGAGTTGTTATCCTTTACTTTAATATCACTTTCTATCAGTACAACTGCTGTAGTCACAGCGAGGGTGTAGTGCTATGGCAACAGTGTATTAGCTGCAATCTTGCCAATGAGTAAGACACAGCACAGCAATCAGATGATTTATCAAAATCTGCTGTGGCGGAACTGAGCAGTGAGCTGGTGGCCTGAGCTATCCCAGGACCTGCCCATCTCTTTCATGTTGGTTATGATACTCAGATACGTTCTCTGCTGACAGTCTCCAGTGATGCCATTTTAAACCTGACTTAGCACCTTGCAAAATATTTTTAGATGTGCAATAATCTCCCAGCTATCTTTGGTAGTGAGCAAAAATGGAAAGCAAGCATTTTTTTTTTTTGTGACTTTTCCACAAAGGTGCTTTCTGTGATTTCAGGGAAGAAGAGAACATATAAATGGAAGAAAATAAAAAAAAAACCTCCTGGAGTGGAGCACGTGAGAGATGTGTTAGATTTCCACTGCTGAAGGCTGCGAGCGCTGCCTTCCACCATGGGGTACCTGGAGCTCC
The DNA here is from genome assembly GCA_028571105.1 of Tragopan temminckii. Classification (NCBI taxonomy): domain Eukaryota; kingdom Metazoa; phylum Chordata; class Aves; order Galliformes; family Phasianidae; genus Tragopan; species Tragopan temminckii. The sequence continues at coordinate 1,300,442 of JAOWBP010004343.1, forward strand.
AGCTGTGGCTGCAGGGTGCAGCTCTGCACCTCTGTCCCATGTACACAGCTGCGATGGCCACTGCAGCACCCTACGTTTGTTAAACCTTTGCCCAGATGTGGCAACGATAAGAAATCCCTTACACAGATTTTACATATGCAAATGTGTAGATGCTCCTCGCCGTCAGGGTTTGGCCAGAAGCTCATAGCGAGGTATCGAGCAAGAGCAGGCTGCCTCAGATGTAAGGATGCAGAAAGTTTTCAGTGAGACTGGTACCAGTGCTTAGACAAGTTATGTTTGCTTGTTGCCCCCTCATACCTAATTAGTCTCCAGTTCTACTTGCATGCAGTGAATCAGTGAGTTTGTATTACTGTTGTCACTACCCTAATAGTACAGGAAGGTGATTTGAGTTAAATGGTGCTTTATTTTTCATGCTATAAGCCCGTGCCTTGCGATTTGAGTGAATATTGTTTTGTTGCATACCAGCATACTGAAATCAATTATCACATGCTGCTGACCAGTTAAATGAGCAGTCCTTAGTCTTCTTATTAGGTGTAAGTATTCCAAGTTTGGATGTCTGTATTCTTGAGGTTCCACATCTTCCTCATCCCCTCACAGACAGATCATGCCATCTCTCTGCTATGAAGAGGAGACCTGTAGACTCCTGCTGCACATTCTGCTCCATGCCTCTGGCTGCTCTGGAGCACCCAGCAAAAGAGCAAGAAAGGATTATTTGTTGTTGAATTTAGCAGAGGAAGGCAGTTGATGATGCATGAGTTGATCTGACACCTATCAAGTTTTGTGATCTTATTTGTTAATCTTTTTAACTTTCTGTTTTATCAGGATAGAGTTTCAAGAGCAAATAGGATAAATGAGATTAAGTCTGTCACCCCAAATTACTCTCCTCTGAGTTACGAGCAGATTCACTCTGTCGAAGAAGTATAATTATGAGGAAAGTGCTGCCTGTGTAATTGTGTGCTTCATTCAGAAGAACTTGAGATCTGTAATTATCCGCAACGTGCCAGGGCAGCGCGTGCTGGCACTTCATTTCAGCAGTAAACAAAGCCATGGAAGGTTTCTGTCCTGCGTGCTTACGGAAGTAGCACAAAGCAGCACGGCTGGAAGCGCACTGTTATCCCTCAGGGCTCCTGGTTCCGTTGCGAATTAACTTAGAGCATCGATGATGCAGTGCCTTTGAGAAGTGCTGGTGTGGTTAGCTGGAAGGTCGTTGTTGACTGTGGGGTGAGGAGCACTGCCCGTGCAGAGCAGCGTGCCTTTGGAGATGCACTGGGTGAGGCAGGTGTAGCTGCTGGGACACTGGCAAGTCCCTGCACACCCCATGCTGGTCCCATCACTTAACTTTTCCATGGGCATTGCCTTTGAGTTTTGCAATGACGGCAGTTCTGCAGCTGATCCAGCAAGTGCAAGGGCTGTTTCTTTGGCTGTGTGATTCCAAGCTGAGATGAGTTGGTGACACAAAGACCATTGAAACCTTGGATTCGCCAGCAAACCAACCAAAGCTTTGAATCCGTGTGGTGTTTATCTGAATTCATAACAGCTTCCATTAAGAAAAGCCTATGAAAAGTTCATCTAGGTTTTTCCCAGAGATAAGTGTTATTGCTGCTGGAAGCAGCAATCCCAGAAGAGATGCACAACGTAGGCTCACCATAGGGCCTGTCTGGACGTTTCTGCAGCTTCCTTCTTGGGGCAGAGTACAGAAGGTCAGATGCCAGTTTCGCCTGATGGGTTAGCAATGAAACCAGCCTGCCAGACATGGATTACAATTTTTGTTACTTTGGCTAAAACTGTGTGTGCATTAGAGGAGGATAGAGAGGATGCAGCATGTTTTGTGAGTCCTAGTAGCAGTTTGATTTTCTCTTTCAGATCATTTTGCAGTTATGAGTCAGGACTTGATCTCACATCTGTTTTTATCAATCAGCCCAGTTTACAAATGAGGCCTCTTCTGACCCATCTAAAATTTTATGTAATATCTAATACTGCATAAACATTCTGGGAAGAAAAAAATGGAAGAATGGTGCACAAACCTTCTGGCTAGTACGTACAGTGACTCACTCTATCCTTCATTTCAGCTTCCATGAAGTATTTTCAGACACAGTGTTTACCCATTAAATGAGCTGTTTAGTTTAGCTTATGGCTCAAGTTTTTCGTAGTATTTTGATGTATTTGTTGGGAATATGACAAAGGGAATAACAAATGAGAACATTAACTCTTCCTTACATTAATCATCTGAGGGAGTCTCTCATGTAATCTTTCTATGAAATAGCAGCTATCTGCAAGAAAAAATCTCTTCTTGCCTGCTCACAAAGAAATGGGGGAAAATGTGCTGTCCTTCTAATGCTGGCCACACGATCACACGTGTTTAACAGTGTCTCTTCAAGGTCGGTAACACCATTCTCAGCTGTTCAAAACAGCACATCAGTAGCACAAGCAGTGTGAATTAGATTTGGGGGAATGTTGGGTGTGCATTGTTGTTTTTTTTTCTCTCTGCAGGCTTCAGCCTGGCAGACAGCCTGATTCAGCTGTAGATGTAACTCAGGCAAAATGTGATCCGGAACGCGTGTGTTAATGTTTGGTTTATGGGTATGGTGGCAAGGTGCTGCTGCTGACTTGAGCAGTTTGCCAGGGTCCCTGCTGGCAGGGCAGGCAGGAACTGAAAGAGAAATAAGTTTGCTGTAGTGCTTAGCAGTGAGCTTTAGAGAGGCTGTAAATGGCTGAGTGAGTAAACGCTGCATTTTATTGGACCCAGTTACCTGTCTTGGTCCAGCCCTCTTCTGCAATGGGAAATGATCTTTGCAGTTAGAGCAACTGTCCTGTGACTAATAGGCATTTCTCCAAGCTCTTTCCAAAGTCCCCTTGTTTTTCTCCTTGTCCTTTTGTCAGCTCCCCAGTTACGTGTGCTGAGTGTGCTGTGTCTTTCGGTGTTTTGGAACAGTACTCTCATGGCAGTTGCCATTCACTTTCTTTTCAGCATTCCCAGGTGCTGCAACCACGGCTGGAGCTCGGGCTCCGTCCAAATTCCCACCAGGGCGAGGTTTTGCGATATTGGTTTTGCTTGTTATTTAGAGTTGGAAACCACTCAGGAAGATTCTGTGGGACGTGAATGGCCTTTGCATTGTACCTGCTGTGGTGATCAAGGATGTAAGAATCCTGTTTTGCTTTCTGCCAGATGAGAACTGGGCACTGTCTGTAAGCAGGCAGTGTACACGATTAACAGAAATGCAACAACAGAATGCAGCTTTTACACAGAGAAGCAAAATGCCAGGTTACAAATAAAGCAGTAGGGTTGCAAAGCCCCACGAGCCACGTGAGCAGCTGGTGCTTTCTGTGCTGTGAAACAAAGCGCCTTTAGAAAGGGCGGCTGCAGCGTACTGAAATTGCTGAAACTGGCAATTAAAATTTCTGATGTTAAATTGTGAATCTGGCCTTGCTGAATGGCTGGTGGGGAGTGGATGAGACTACTTTTGTGATGGTGGCGAATGGGAAGAAACTGCTCGATTCAGCCAAAAGATCCCTCACCTGTAACTTTTCTCCTCCACAGGTGCCCCTGGCTGACAAAAGCCATCTCCCCAGCCATCCCGGTGTACAATGGGCTCGTGTTCTTGTTTGTGTTGGCAAACTTCAGCATGGCTACTTTCATGGACCCTGGAGTTTTTCCACGAGGTAACAGAAAATGGGACTGGTGGGTGCCCCCCCCCCCCCCCTTTCT
>JAOWBP010004343.1:1304157-1336699 GCA_028571105.1 Tragopan temminckii
ATGTATTATCTTGTAACCTCAGCTGGCAGTAGAGGTGATATAGTAGTGAAGAGCTTCTGAGACTTCCCAGCTTCTGAGCTGGTAGGTGTCAGTTGTCCTTGCACTCGCTGGGGCTGGCAGTTGAGGGTACAGCGCTGCACAGCATCATTCTCCTTTGGGCAGCTCTCCTGACTGATGTGATTCCAGTTGCCATCCCTGTGTCATGCTGGCATGTTGGATTTAAGTTGCTGTCTTCACAATAGGAAGTTGAATGTAGTGGAGGAGAGAGGCTGAACTTTCTGAAATATCTTCATCAAAGCAGACTTTCCTTCCAAAAAGCCTTAAAAACAAATGTGTAAGCATTGAATGCTAGAAAAGGTAATGATTAAGGCTTGCGTTAGAGTGTCTAAAAATGTATGCATTTAAAAGATATCCTTGCTTGAATTAGTATGGATGCACAGCTGATTAAATAGGATAAAGATCGCTCTGCTCATGTAATGGGAAACACAGTGGAGCTCTCTCTTTTAACACAACTTAATGAGAGAATTATCACCTAATTTTATCTGTCTTCCAGTAATTATTCTCATGCAGTTTGCATCAGAGACTGCTCTAGACAGTCTTGCCAAACCAGTGGATCTGTGCTCTTTGCAAGGTGTTCTTGCCCATCTCTGTTCTGTGAATATAAAAGCTATTTTGAATTGCCGTTGCACCTGACAAGAGCAAGGTACCTGTCCTGCCAGCTTCCATGAATAGTGAGTGCCAGGTTTCTCCAGGTAGCGGGGCATAATGATGAGCATCTGCTGCCCTTCCCTCCAGCTGAGCCCTTTGAACCCCTGAGCAATTACTGCAGCACTCCAGTAAAGGAAATAATTGTGTGCAGAGGCAACATTTAGTCATTTGTGCAGGATAATGTGCATAAAGGTACAAATGTGTGCTAGTGAGATTTTCAAAAATGTAAGCACATAGAGCTTTTGTCTAGTTTCCTGCATTTTTCAATTCCTCCCTCTCATCAGACATAACCACACTTGAATATGCTGTGAGTGTGAGGTTACTGATGGCATCCACACTCTTTGCCTTCAGCAGGAGGAGCACTGAAACAATGTTGTTCAGTTCAGTTCAGTTTCTCAGTTTAGAAATCTAATATCTTTGTACAGTGTACTTTCCTCAAAGAGGAGCTTGCTGACGGACACTTACCGTGCCCTAGTGTGATCAGGACTGAGCATATTGTAAATTCATGCCTTCCTTTAGACTTCTCTAACTTCCTCTTACCAACAAGCTCTTTAGTTTGGTCTTTGCGTTTAAAGGAGAAAAGGATGTGGAGATCAAATGGAAACTTTGAAATATTCATAGCATCATTAAGGTTGGGAAAGACTGCTAAGATCATCTAGTCCAACTATCAATTAATTCTCATCAACTTCTTCTAATTCCCAGTTCTTTAACACAAAGGAGTCAGGAGCAAAGCAGAGTGCCCTACAGCTCACCTTTCTTCCATCCCTTTCTGTTTACTTGTGGCTGCAGACTTATCTCCATGTGCTCTGCATGTACTTGGTCTGGAAGAGGTTGGGAGTAGGGAAAAAGCAAGAGAGATGGGAGTCATACTTAAAGAAAATATGGGGTAAAAGTGTAGATGTGTGAAGGAAGCAATCTGATAAGGAAAAGATGGGAAAGACTATAAATACCATTGCTGGGAGGAAAGGGGAGCAGATGTTATTTCAGATCACAAGTGTGCATGCTAAAAAAGCTATCGCTACCCCACACCACCCACAGAGCTGCAACACAAGGAGTTCAAAAACTGTAGGAGTGATTTAAAATGATATACGATGGATCTGTTTGCTTTCTGCTGTTGAAATTACAGATTTAATCTTGGTTTTCAAGCTTTTTAGCACATTCCCGATAGTTACAAATTTACTTTAAAAACAAAATAAGAGAAAAGCAATGCAAAAACAGAGTCTTGAGAAATGGCAGGATTCCTTTAAGGAAGCTGCCAAAAATCATGAGACGTGTTATAAAACCAGGAGATTTGGTTGCCTTTTGTCAGCGAATAACACTGAAAGAATTTGAGTGGTAACGTACCAACCTCTACCAATGGCTTTTTGTGCTCAGATCACCTAAAGCTGGTAATAAGGACATCTCTAGCTGTATCATATGAGCTTACAGGTTCTCTGGCATGGGGGAAGTAAGCCCCCTTTTTCTTATATTACTGAACAGGACCTAAATTAACCTCCCAGATCCGTTACTTATTTATTGATTCTTTTTTTTATTTTGCTGACTCTCTGAATGATCCTGGTATGAGCCAGGACTTGCTCTGTGCAATTAAGCTGCCAGTAATACACTAAAATGATTGAGAAGAAAGGGAAGTCACTGAAATTGAGACTGCCCTGACAAATCTGATTTACAGTCTGAATTGAGTTTGCTGATGTTTGTTGCTGGCTAATTATAAATACCAACTACAAACTGACTTCCAGTATTTTTTATGTGAATATTCTATAAATGCTCTTCAGTTGTGTGTCAGTTCTTCCAGACTGATGTGTTTATACAAGCATATACCACTGTAGGTAGGTATATACAACTTACTGACTTTTTGACTGCATAGTCAGTATTTTTACAGGTGTTTAAATGGTGTGACCACTCTCGTGTCTTGTTTTCCTATGCCCATACATGTATTGTACAGCATGGACTGATTTGAAGCACTGAAGAACTCAAAGATTGTGTTAATAGAAGTGCCCCAAGGGATTTAGAGTCTGGCTCCCACTGACTGTCACTGATCATTTATGAAGGAGAATTGTAGGGAGCAGTGCCAGTACAGCAGTCTGCTTCCATGCACAAACATTAATCCAGAGAATATTCTTGCAAGGTAAATATTGTAGCTGAGCCAGATCCCAGACTCATCTAAGTGAAGGGAAAAGCTCCTTGTGAAGCTGGTGGAAATTCGATCATTTTAGTAGGGCTAACACATTTAGAGAAGATTTAATATAGAACAACATGACAGTTATTGATGCTCCACGGGGATAATATCATGAATTTCCACCTAATTTGAAGTCTGTCAATGCCAGCTGCACTGCAGTGTTTTACCAGGTGTTAAGTAGAGTTTAACTACTTATGTAGTCTCTGTCAAAAGGAAACAAATAAAGATTACAGGAATCTAGAATAAAAGATGAGTTTTTGTGAACATTGTTCTTTCCTTTTCTTCCCAAGATGCACTGGCTTTTATTTTTTGCATTTATTTTTAAATGGCCTCTTTTTTAGAACAGCAGCACTTGGTTGAGACAATAAGCCATCCACCCACTGAGTTGTCATTAATAAGATGACTCTGCCATATTGTCCTCCCCATCTTACTAATGGCAAAGAGAGGCTAAATAACTTATCCCAAGGTCACAGAGTGAGAAAATCAGAATACAGGACTTGATAACTTCCAGTCCTGTGCTCAAATCACTAGATTGTACTGCCTTTGAGAGAAGTGAGATCATCCCAGTTATGTACTGCTACTAAAGTAAGACTATTCGGGGTATGCTATGAAGAAGTGAGCAGGAGATATGCTATAAGGAAGCCACTGGTGCCAGAGCTCATTGCAAGCACACACATTGCTTCTCACTGTGGCATCAAGCTCCCAAGAGCAAGAGGACTTTGGGATGGTGGTGGACTGGCACTGGAGCGCTTGACAAATTATCACATGGGGTCATCTGGGTTGGTTTGGAGGTTTGAGCTAACAAAACCTTATTTTAATATCTCTTAATGTAATTTCTTGTGATTTATGTGCTGGTAAGCTAGCACTGAATTAATCTTAAATTGCCTTCGCAACAGGGGCTTGAATGATTTCTTGATTTCTGTCTCCTCTTTGACTCTAGTTTGCATCTCATCCCATCCATTCTGCCTGTAACTGCTGGCTAAGATAAAACTCAAACACTTCTCTTTGTCCGGGCTCTGGACTGGCTGCCTGGTGCTCCCATGGGAGTGTTGCCTCGAGTGCAGAAACAAGCCCAGATCACTGATATGTTCAGCAACCAGGACAACCTGTTCTGACAGTCCATCACTTCCACCACTCTCTGTTTCTCTGACAAGCCCAAGAGCACATGCAGTGCCCCTGTATTCAAGGCACTGTCTGGATTAGATATTTTATCATTACTCTCTGTTATTTCCAGTAACTTTTAGTTTTGCATTGAGCAGCAGATGAAGATGAAGATAAAGATGATGACTTCCGAGCTCCACTCTACAAGAATGTGGAGATTAAAGGAATCCAAGTACGGATGAAATGGTGTGCCACCTGCCACTTCTACCGTCCTCCACGCTGCTCTCACTGCAGCGTCTGTGACAACTGTGTTGAGGTAACAGTGCTGTTGATTGTGTTGACTTTGGCCCAGTGATGGGATTGCATGTACATGCTACTGGAAACGTGCAGTTGGGTCCTTCCCCCAGTATTTCAATTCTTGGAAGTTCCCAGCTCTAACCTGGGTGATGGTCTTCTACTGATCAGTACCATTTGAAGCACAGCCTTCTGTTATGATGTATGTTACATATGCAATATTGTTTGATGTCAGCTTTGTTGCTGATGATAATTAGGTTAAAAAGTTTATAATCCTGGCTGTGCCTTCCTGGAGGTAGCTTAGGGATTGTGATTGTAAAAAAGAGATGAATCGGAGCATTTATGGAGAGGCAGAGTTCAGGAGAGCAGAAAGTCCAGGGTAAACTGTTCTCACTTGTGTGTTTGTCCACCAATGTAGGCACCAGTTTGCTTGAAATTAAGTGATGGACCATAAGATCATTGGGGATGTGTGGAAATCAAAGTCAGAATTCTGTGTGTAGTTCTACACTCAGTGGAAGGACTCTACGTTTACATCAACACCTCAGCTTGGAGCATGAACTCAGTCATGCTTCTGATGTTAGTCCCTCTGAATTATGGGGCTTTCATGTTTCTTAATAATCTTGAGGTCTTGGTAACGCACACAGGATATTTGAAAAATAACCCCCAAACAGTAAGAAGTGCTTTTGGGCTATAGACATCTCCTAAAATTCTAAGTACAGAGTACTGTACCCACAGTACTTGTGTTGCCTGGAGGCAGTTTCTATAGCTAAGCTAAAAATTCCACTTGTTAAGGATCATTTCTGATGCAAGGTCTTTTTTTTTTTTCTTCCCAAATAGAAATGTGATTTTTTTAATGTGTCTAAAATATATTCAGCTGTGCCATTAAAATGAAAGGGACTGCTAATCAGACAGCAAAAAATACTGGTATCAGCTAGAATGCTATATACACCATCTTTGTCCTAATCCTCTTTGCCAAAAGCTAGGGAATAGTCCCAAGGAAAGCAGCACAGTTGCTTGTGTGAGAAAGACTGACAGGGTTCATCTTGTGTCAGTGATTTTCTCCTTCAGGAGAAAATCCTTAAAGAGGATGCTGGATCTGAGAAGATGGAGAGAAAGAAGAAAGGAGCTACTGAAGTCCCAACTTCAGAGAGAGAATAGTCACAACTATTTGTTTGTTGTCACACAATTGCATTAGATTGTTGTGTATTGTTAAATAGAGGTGGATTTTTTGTAGAAAACCTGGCTCATATATTCCTAGTTTTAAAACAAATGTTTTCACTATTTCTAGATTCTAAGGACTGTTTAGATGATAAAGTTCTCAATTATCCCATGGAATTTCTTCTCCTCTCCCCAGTGGCTTAGCATGAAAATCCATTTTCAAGAAATGATGTTTTCTCAGAAAAAGATTGCCCAAAACCCAATGGTACAAACACTTGTGATTTCATGCTGCCATAGGGCCTCCAGGGGAGGCAGTTCTGCAGCAGAAATGAAAATGAGAGAGAATCCCAAAGTAACCCAAATAAACCAGTGGAACGCAAGGTGACTGCCTACTTCTCAGGAAGATTTATTGATAGACTAGTTCAATGCTTCTTATTCTTCTGGTGGGCGAGAATGAAACTCTGCTTGTATAATTAAATTATGATTGCTGTGAAAAAATATAGGCAGAAAGCATTAATAACTTCTGAATCAATAAATAGTGATCTTAAACAGCATACTTTATTGATTCTTTGATGTTTATTTCTATTCACCTGTCTATTCTACAAGAGCTTGAAGACAGTGATAAGAGTGACTCTGCTGGCTTTTCAATGTGGAACCCATTCAGGGTTGGAATTCACCTCTTTTCTCATTCAGTCTAGAATGTGCTATGAAAGTTCTTAGCCTGAATATAAAACTTTTGAGCCAGTTTGATAAAAATAACCTAACAACAAAAAATGACAACGCTTGCAGAAATAAAATCAGTTGAAACCCGAAGCCTGCTGTGACCAGATGGACTAAAAAATAAATCCAAGACAAAAGTAGTCAGATTCTTTTTCTTTACTAAAGTGTTCACAGTGGGTATTTATATAGTTTCATAATCTGTAGATATTTTAGGCAGTGTACAGCCGGATTCACATCATAGGCATATGCTGTGTCAGCATTTCAAGCATAGCCTGAAATGATCCTTATTAAATCACCTCTGGCATTTTCTGATGTGCTTTGAGAAAACTGATCGATTTCTTTTATTTAGTAAAGTTTTGGTAAATACAATGGGCAAAACTTAGAAATATGAAAATATGTAGGGACCTGCTTTGTGGAAAAGTATTTTTCTTGAGGCTCGCTGATTAAAGTTCAGCTACATATAAATACAGAAATGTCGGGGAGAGAATTCTGCAGCCAATTCTGCATCTTCAAAATACTATAGGGTATGGCAGCTTCGTTTTAATTGACTCCTCATGTGATGGATGATTAAAAAGAAATCGGTGCATCTGCTGCCAGTGGATAAGTAGCCTGTTTTATGTTGCGATGTGTTTTCTTAACTCTATGAACTCTGAAGTACCTCTCCATTCATATATAAATAAACTATTTTGTGCTAAGGAGAACCTTATAAAGAGACTGTACCTCATTTGTAAAGCTTCAGAACTAGCTTGATGTGATTTTACATGACAACAGTTCAGATTTACCTCTAAGAAAAGCTATTTCCTTTCACTGTTTGGATATTGTTCCCTGTCTCTCCCTTTCTTTGCAAGGATTTTGACCATCACTGCCCATGGGTCAACAATTGCATAGGACGGAGGAACTATCGCTATTTTTTTCTCTTCTTGCTGTCCTTAAGTACGCACATGGTTGGAGTATTCACCTTTGGCCTGATTTTCATATTGAACCACATGGAAAAGCTGGGAGCAGCTCATACCACCATTACGTATCCTTCTTGGTCTTCAGAGACATAAGGTGGCCTAGAGGAAAATATGAAAGAGTGGATATGAAGGTTTGTCTTCCTGGAACTGGTGCAGGTTTACTCCTCTCCTGATTCCTGTTGCTCCTCCCCTGTAAATGTTTAGGACAATTTTTTCTCTCTACTCATCTGACGTGTGGTTACCCCCCGTGCTGTGCCTGATCTTTTGTCTAGCTCAGTCATTGCTAAGACACACAGCAGAAAGATACAGTGCCTCCCTGAATTTTACTTTCAATTGCATGTGACTCTACATTGTTGAGTACTCTTTACTGTATTTAAACATATGGTACAGTAGTGTTTGCCCTGGAGGTATGTCATCTTCATGGCAGTGTAATACACTAACCCCTGACTCTGAGGATTGCTACTTCCTTTGATAGTTTAGTGCAGAGCAGTCTTTACAAGACGATTGAAGCCAGGATCAGTGAGTTCACTTTATCTTTGAACAATCTCAATGATAAGAACTGTTGCTAGGAATAGATGGACTTAAGGTGAAATTTGATTAGCCTAATCAAAGATGACGAACATGCTCCCCATTTCCAAGATTTTTTCTCCTTTTCCTCTCCTTGTTCTTCATAGTTTCCCTTCACTCACTCCAGTTTCTTTAACTCCTGGGTACAGAATGGCTGTCATGTGTGTGGCTGGGTTATTCTTTATTCCAGTCATTGGTCTCACTGGTTTCCATATTGTTTTAGTGGCACGAGGACGCACAACCAACGAGCAGGTAAGAAGCAGTCTTTTCTCTGTGTTTATAGCTAAGATGTTGATTTGGAAAGAAAAGACAGCAGGTCAGCTTGGACAAATAAAAAAAAAACAACACTCTTCTGAGGGTTTTGTGAGGATCTAGGAAGTTTGCCTCATTTTTCATTTTCACTTTTTTTCTTGAATGCACTACAAGCTCAGATGTCCCCCTTCTCCTAACCACAAAGACTTATTTAACATTTGAAATCTACTCGTGTCCTTGAAATAGGTTTTATGTGGTGTGTACTGTCAACTCCAGAAGTTCAGACTTTGTGAGTCAGACTGAACAAATCATGAGACTGAACAAAAGAAAAGAAAAGATTAAATCAAGTCTTTGCCCTATCTCCTGATATTTTGAACTCCCCCAGCCAACCCACATGCTCTTAATAAGGTCTGAGCTAGCTCTTTGTCTCTCTCTCTTTGTCTCCCTTGTTCTCGTGTATGTGCATGCACACATACATGGGCTATTGGACCTAACTTGTTTTGCTTCTCCAAACCAAGTGCTGACACAGCATCTTGTGCCAAAAAGCCTGTAAACTTTAGTTCCCTTGCAGTTACTCACATGTATCATGTTCAGACCCTGTCTGGGGTCTGCGTATATACGTGTGCATACATTGATGGCGTGCAACAGGTGATAGAGATCTAGTCATGGGATCCATAGCATGCCTCTGTTTGTAAGGGGTAGCTCTGCTGGGGCATGCAGCGTGCCAGTAAGCTGTCTGAGGCTAGGTCTTTGTACACTGGGATGAGATTGTTTCCTATCCTGCAAGAGACAATAAAACCATGCATAAAATCCATGAATAGTGTGAGAAGTTAACATAGGCAAAGAATCTGAAGTCATCCTGAATTGCTGCCTAACATGGACTTTGAACAAAGCAGGCTTACTGCAGCTGAAAATCCTTAAATGCTTTGCTGTGTCTATCTTAGTCTTGCTTGGAGTCAGCTGGTCTTAATTTTAAAATTGATTTTGGCTAAGTATTAAGTTTGATAGTGCTAACAATAGTAACATGAAATCCAAAGCATTTTAGTCTCTTATCCCAAGTCATATTCTGATCTCTCAAGTCTGAGGCTTGTTTCTGTGCAGGGGTTAAAATTGTCCATGAAAATTTGAGGCTAAGGAAGAAGGAAAAAAAAAAATTTAAAAGTTAGAAAACAAACAAAAAACTTATTCTGTGTTTAGTTACATTGACGTTTGGACAGGTTGAGAATTTTGCATTTAATTTGATTGAAATAACTATTGGAAAAGGCATTCTAGGTTGGTTTGGTTTCTTGAGCTACCAAACCACTGAAACACCGTCTTCATTTCTGTGCAGTCCTATGTACTGCAGAGCTGTAACCAGAGCATGGACGTTCCCAGCCTTCAGGTACCTCTCTTATCTAAGTAATTAGGACCACAGGCTAGCAGTGATAGATAAGAGATCTGCTTCTGGCTTTGCCATTGTTTTAAAACATTCCCTTTTCTCCTGTAGTCTTAGTATTGATTTTCTTTTCTGACACTATTAGTTATCTGCAGTCAAGGCTCTGGTTACAGTACGCTCAGCACACACCCCCTTTTCCCATGACATTTTTGTAGGCCAGTGGTGCAGATGTGTGGTGTTTTACTGTGCATTCTTGGTGTCCGTTCATTTCAGAGCTCATAGGTTTTGAGCATTCATAGAAGACAGATTATGATTTAGGAGTGCATGATGGCTGAACGTAGATCTTGTGAGTTTTCTGAATGCCTCTGGAAGTATTTTATGGAACCAAAATAACCAACATCTGCTCATAGCCTGGTATTTTTAGTTTCTGGATAGAGTAAATAAATACCTCTCCTTCTGAGACTGCTTTCCATCTGTATCTCAAACTGTGTTGGTCGTTCTGAAAGTAATGCCTCCTGTTTATTTCCACGGAAACTGCAACAGATACAAAGAGCACAATAACATCACTTGCTCTACCAAATTCTCAGCTACAAAACACTCTTTTTAGTACAGTCATGAAGATTAGCTGTTTGTTTTGCCCGCAGTGAACAAGAGTCTATATGCTGCACTCATAAAAGTCTGCACCAGTGGAGGTGACCCTCTGTCACTGTCACTGCTGCTGAAATTCACCACCCACCCCTCGCTGTGCTCACAGCCACTTCTGGGTATCCGTCGACACTCAGCAAGCACTGATGAATGTCAGTGGGTGCCATTTTTTCCACATGGAGCAGTTCAGTGACGCACCTTTGCTCCATGCACACTCCCATGTCAGACGCCATTCTGTCAGTGCCGCTCTGCTGCCATCTGTCACACAGCAACAAAACATAACGGGACATTGGTGGGAAGCTTCAACCTCTGCTGCCACCAACGTGCCACCAACAACCAGCTCTGATGTCATGGGCCAACATCATCAAATAGGAGGCATTACTTTCAGAGCAGCCCTTCTACTTTGGAAACCAAATTGCTATAATTAGTAATGTGATTTGTGAGGTAGAGAAATTTTATTTTCATGTTGTGTTTGAGAAGCTGAACAGAGAGATATGAAGTGCTTTGGCAGCATCTGGCAGCTAGTTAGCTTAAGCTCAGGAATGAATGCTGATGTGCCAGATGTGCAGGTCCATGCTTTAGTCATCAGGTTACTCTTCTACCACTCAGAACTTCCAGCATGTCTCTCTTGGCCTTTTAAAGAGTTTTATGTAATATCAAATAGGCCAGCATAATATATTGCAAAATCATTTAATCGTTGTTATTTTATGTGCAAGTAATTAAAGTATTTCTGGTACTCTTTAAACTCGGTGCTAGATCAGAACTGTGAGTTGATTAAAATGCATTACTTGCAAAAAGCAACATAATGCTTTTATTGGCAACCACTATTAATCTCTCTGGCTTTATTGGCATTTATCCCCATATGGTTACTTTCAAGTATCTGCCTGCTAAGTGCAAACCCTTTATAATGTTTATGAAGCTTTGACTACATCCTGCCAGACTAATAAGACTTGACTTTTATTAAAGCAGCTGATTTCCAAGTAAGCACGGTAATCACTGGGGAGTTCCTGGCACCCTCCCCCATGAGACAGTGGTTCATGCTGATTGCTGCCAGGGGGAGGAGGATGATTTGGAAGAAACACTGATCTCATCCAGCATTAAGAACTGTCATTCCTTTTTGTTTGGAGGGGACTTAGCAGGGTAGAGAAGTGGAGGTTACCATGGAAGGAAAGAGACCAATACAGGATGTTTGACTGACAGCAGGCACAACTCACGCAGGAACAGCATGGAGAGGTGAACATGGCAGCTTTGAAATGCACTCATATTCAGCTCATGGTGCTCGTGGGAAAGGCTCTTTCACTGGTGTGTGTGGTAGCTGGTGGAGGGGTGTGTTAGAGCAGGGGGGGAAAGTGCAGCATTCAAAGAACAGTGGTTTCCTGTTTGGACAAGACAATGTTGTTAGCACAAGGCATACTTGTCCTTGCCTTTCTAAGGGTTGGGCAATGACTTATGAAACCAGAAGTTGAGCACTGACCTGAATATGTTTCCAGGTGACAGGTAAATTTCGAGGGGGAGTGAATCCTTTTACCCGAGGATGCTGTGGAAATGTGGAACACGTGCTCTGCAGTCCTTTGGCTCCCAGGTAAGAAGAAGGGAGTAAGGGAGGTGGAGAAGTTGCTGGGAAAGAGGTAGCTGTGGTAGCAGGTTCGCTGTTGCATAGCTGTAACCTGCCCAAGCAATTGCTTTCTTCATATAATTCGTAATCCTCATGCCAGAAATAGGTATTTGGAATGACCAAGTCAGCTTATATCAAGAGCTGATAGCCTTGTCTCACCAACTTGTTTATCCAGTGACTTTCAGTAACAACTTTCAGTGTGTTACCACACTTTCAGCATGACTTTTTGCACTGTACAGTCAGTGTCCAAGTATAGGTGAGGGATTCTAGACTACTGGACGCAAAGAAGTTATCCAAAATCAACATTTCCCCTTGAGAATTGAATCTAATTTAAGGCAGCTGTGGTTTTCAATCCCACTGTCGCTTTCATTATCATAAAACAGATTTTCAACCAGGTCTACATTGTAGAACCAAGGATTTTATTTATGGCTTTCTGTTTTTGCAGAAATTGATTTATCCCTTCACATTTTGAAATCAGGATTTTAATGCAGTAGATCAGATGGAGTATAAATATCCTAGATTCTGAGCTGTCTAGCCTGTGAACACACTAATAATATCACAACCAGATTTATTTGGGCCTTTTCATGATGCTGAGCAATCCCAGACCTCAATACTGTTATCTGTCTATTTTTTATTTTTTTTAATTTGCTGTAGAACAAATAACTTCTACAAGTCTGTTACCTTTATTAAAATGGAGACACTGGAATAGCCAAAACTTAAAAATCAGGTCAAGATATTTTAAGCTGGACTTTAGAAGCTGGGAGATACTCTGGTTAAGAGAGGTGTGTGAGCAACGTCGCCATTGCTATTCTCAGACTTTTAGCAAGCCATGTTTTTGTGTTTTGTGAAGGCCTGTTCAAATTGTCCTGTATACTGAAAGACACTGAGCCATCAAAGCTAGAATGTCCTTTTCACTAGATGAAACAGAGAAAGCTTGTGTATTGTGCTGCTTATGTGTTGTACAGCCATTGCCAAATTGCACTTATAGAGTCACAGTCTACTGGGAAGTAATTAAGTATCTAAAATCATCCATTTCCCTTTAGATTTGTTGCTTGCTACAGACCTGTTTCTTTTACTTCCATTCATGTTAACACTCTAAACACACTACAGAAGCAAGTCACTATGTGGTGTGCTATAATTGACAGCACATCTTCTTCTCCACATTAATTCCCCACTCGCTGGGTCTTATTCCCCCAGTCTCCTCCACCTTCCACTGCAGGGAAGCTGTTTCTTGATAACTAGGTAAGATCTAGTAACTTGCTTCCTTTGGTGGTAGGCCTCTCCTTCTCTCTTCTCATAATTTGTGCTCTTGTCCATCAGTGCTTCCAAAATTACTTTTTTTTTTTTTTTTTTTTTTTTTTAATACATCCTCTCCTTTTACTCACTAAAAACCCCAGTGATCTTTTTATTGCTTTTTAATTATTACTTGGACTCACTTCCACTGAAATAAATGGAGCTTACTTATGTAGATTCTATCACATCCTTAAATCATGCCTCAAGTAGGAAGATTGTCTTGTCTCTGTGTCTAATTTTTAGGCTATAGTTTGTTTTAATGGTAACTATTGAACAATTAACCAGGTACATAGTTGAGCCCAAGAAGAAGCTGGCTGTGAGCGTGAAGCCTCCTTTCCTCAGACCTGATTTATCTGAACGACAGATCACAGTGAAGATCAGTGACAATGGGATCCAAGCCAACCTCAACCGGAGCAAGGTGAGGTGGTCTTTAGGCACTTCTGAAGAGCACCTCCTGAGCTTTATGGAACTAAAGCCTGGAAATAACTTTGTCGTAAAAAATCTCCTTGAGAGGACACATCTCTCGGAGAAACTGGTGGAAAATGAGTCCTTGTCTCGTACTTTATCTTCTAAAAGTAACCCAGGTTCAGTAGCAGCAGCTCTTGATCTATTATCAGGCCTCCAGGCATCTTTTGAAACAGGTTGTTCTTTGCAGTAGTTCATTATATTTTGTCCCAAGAATTTCCACCTCTGTGTTCGAATTAATTTTAACTGACTTATATTGTGGGAACCCCTGAACCAGCAGACTGGCTGTTGTACTTTGTGGAAAGTTAAAAGCTTCCAGATGACAGGAAGGTTTCTGGTCCAGTGAAAGGACCACAGAAGTTGTGTTTCAGAACTTGTTGAGTTCTAAATTTGAATTCTTCACTCTCCTCTTTCTTTTTTTTTTTTTTTTTTCTTGTGGGACTTTTTTGTGTTTTTGCTGTGAGCAGTAATTGATTCTTTGGTCATTTGCAGTCCAAAGTCAGCCTGGAAGGTCTGGAGGATAAAGGTATGGATGTGCAACCACCGCTCCCACCCAAAGGAGATCAAAGCAAATACTCTGAGTTAAAAGGGCAGCTGGGGACCAGTGAAGGTACAGTTGCATGATCAGTGTTTTATTTTTAATAATATGAAAATATTTTACCCTCTTTAAAATATTATGGTATTCTTTCAGAATACTAAGGGGATCTGGGTGAAGGGTTTTGTTTTTACAAGAGCTGTGAGTTAGAGGAATAAACAACAGGAAAGGGAAAGAAAACTTGAAGTACTTCGTTCAAGCCTAAGCTGGGTATTTCAGTTTTGCAGTTTTTAAACTCTTTTAAACCCCCTCTTAAGTTTTTGATCAGTTTAATAATGAAAAATGTCATTTTGAAGTAGGGAATCAAAAATATTACCATAAAATGCTTAGTCATAAGAAACAAATATTTCATTTTTGAAAAGATTAAAGCTTTGAGACTGTTTAAGAAATCTCCCTTCTTCAGACAAAATTATTTGCTGAATTGAGCCAAATAGATCCCAAATAGCCAGTAATTTGAAATACAGCAAAAGTAGTACTCACCAAAATATGTCACACCACTTTGTATAACATGCCTTTTCTTCTTCTCTTTAGATTATTGCTCTGGACATGGGCACTGTTATTTCCACATGGGGCCCTGTTGATTTTGGTGGAATTCATCACAAAAATAGCAGGAGTTCCATTCTGTACAGAACGGAGCTCAGTTTGCAGAGAATCATGGATAGCAAGAGCTTAAGAATGATAGTATGCTGTCCACACATTCCAATATAATGTCTGGTTTCTTTTCTTATCCAGAAAGTGGCCTTTCACCCAAGTTGATCAGCCCTCCTACACCTGCCATGTACAAGTACCGGCCGGCTTTTAGCAACAATCCCAAAGTCCACTACCATGCTGCTGCTGAGCAGGTGAGTGAGCTGCAGTAGCCTGTGACAATCTGTTCCCAATTAATTCCAGACAACTTGAGGCTGAGGAAAAATTCGTTATAGGGGTCTTGTGAATGTCACAGTGTGAAAACAAACAACAACATTTGGCATCATTGTGCAACAGTGTAGATTTTCACTGTGCTTCTTATGAAAACATGTTCACTTCTGCAACATTCCTTTGTTGAGCTTGTTGCATCTGTCCTAGTAATGTGCATGCACTGCTGCTTTGCCAGTGTCTTGATCCAATCCTGAGGTGCTGAGAAGTGTCACCTCCCGCTGGCTTCTCCTGACATACTGCCAACTCCCATTTGCTTCAGTGAAAGCTAGGCGTGCTTAGAGCTTTAGCTATCAGAGTGCATGCTCAGTGGATCCTTAACACGTTAGTTTGCAAAACAGAAAAGAAACATATTAGCATCCCAAATGATATTTTAGTGAAAATTAAAATTAATGAAAAATTCCTTGTTTGACTTGCTTTAGCACCTCCTGAGAACATTTGGGCTGGAGAAAAAACCTCCCAACACTCAGCATCTTCCTATCAAGAAAACAGGGATCAGACAATTAGAGAGTCTTTCCTTTGGCATGAGTGTCACCTGTTTTCTCTTAAGGTTAGAAGTTTTGAAACAGTTAACGGTATTTCCTGTGGAAACACAGTACAAAGCCAAGCCCACTGATAATAGGCTTGTTCATTTGGCAAGCCACGAAGATTACATGTATTTGTCTGCCAAACCATACCTACGTGTAATGTACAGAGAGAAAGAGAGTAGCTTGTGTGTGGAATATCGTGTTACCTCTTCTGTATCAGTTCTTCAGCCTGTCAATGTAATTCTGCTGTTGAGCAGTGAAGGCTGGTAAGAGTGATCAGAGAACAAGGATAAGTACCACAAATGCACTTACAAGCTGCATCATTTCTCTCCTCCTCTTTTATAGGCTGTCACTTGGTCTCCTTTTTCCAGAGAAAGTCAAATTTAGCAGCATGCTCTAAAGATAGTGAGCTGTTTTGCATAGTTCCCTATCTTCTAGCTCAAAGACCGAAACCAAAGAAAAGTTTGGAATGAAACATATTTTTGCTAGTTATGCCTTTTTTGTAATATGCCTTTTAAAAGAAATTAGAGAATAAATTGCATTGACTGCATTTGTGATTAAACATGTGGCTGATAATCGCTCTTTGCTGAGCTGATGTAGCCAATTTATTATGCTTCATGACAAACCCTTCCTTAAAGAAGAAGCAGGAATGATTTTCTTAGCACATAATGGTCTTTTAAGTGAACAGAACTGTAAGCAATCTTTCATAGAATATAAACAAAGGGAAGCCCTGTACGTTTTCAATGCAGATAAATAAATACTGGCCTGTGTTTCCTTCTCTGAGGTAAATTATTTTGTTGTCTAAATGGTGGGAGGGAGCCTCTCTACTCCTCTCTACTCTAATTAATCTTAGATGCTTGATTTTGAAGACCTGTGACTTGATCTTCAGAATTGTTGAATATTTATATCTTTGAGTAAAGTGAATAAGAGTGTGCTGGTCCCCAGTGTGCTGAAATGAAACCTAAAGGATGTCTGACTCAGCACTCAGAACCAGACATCACTCCACTCAAGAGCTATTTGTGGAAAAGTTGAAGCAGAGTGCTTTTCCAGGGGCATTATTACCAGATTACAATCTCATTTACCTTAACAGAGTTTCAGTTTAGAAGTTACCTCATTGTGTTCATGCACTGACGTACTTATTAGTCAATGTTATTTAGCAGTTACTGTGACTGACTCCTTGATTCTGAGGTGCTGTCCACGTGCTGAGAAGGAGTGAGATTCCTCATAACGAACGTTTGTCGTAGGCTGTGAGTCTGAGAGAAGATGTTCAACTTTTTTTCCTCCTGTGCAGTTCCACGGAGAGCAAATCTGTACATGTCTATTATAGGCTTTTGTTTCTCATATTCACCTCTGTTTTAGATCACCCTGCAGGAGGGACACAGCCAGGGGGCTCTGATAGAAGAGGATGGCAGGAGCCTTGATTACCAGTCTGAACCCAGCCTGGACATCCCCAGCTACCGCAAGAGCTCCCTTCACAAGACCTATCAGTCTTCCCCACTCCAGATAGATTCCTTTGCTATCAATTCACGATCCCTGAGCCTGAAATCTGCTGGCAGGAGAGGGACAGACAAAGTGCCCCTTCATCCAATGAAGTCTGAAGGGGCAGCTTCCACTCCTTACAAAAGCATCTTTTCTCCCAATTCCCTGTCAAACAGAAATGGGAGTCTTTCATATGACAGTTTGCTAAACCCCATGTCGCCCTCGGGGAGGAAGTGCGTTGCCCATTCTGCAGTCAGCTCTGTCGGGTACCACTCACCATATTTATCAGCAAAAATGTGCCATCTACGGGGGAGCGAGCTGCAACGCCAACCACCTCAGAGCTTCAGCCCAGTGCTGGGGGGCCCAGCTCCACATCAGCGAGACCCTTCTCCAGTCCGCTATGACAACCTTTCCAAAACCATTATGGCATCCATTCAGGAGAGGAAAGAGATGGAAGAGAGAGAGAAGCTCCTCCACTCACACCCTGATTCCGTGTTTGCAGACTCAGGTGTCTATGACACCCCTAGCTCTTACAGCCTTCAGCAAGTCAGCACACTCTCTGAAGACCCACGCAGCATGGCGATGAGATACGGATCTAGAGACAATCTGATGGCTGCTACCAGTTTTAGCACAAGGAACCCTATACTGCAGTCCTCAGTGTCTTCGCTCTCAAGTGCAATGACAAGAGCTCCAAGGACTTCCACAACCTCTCTGCAAGCTGATTTAGCCAATAATAATGTCCAGACGCATCAAGCACTACAAGGCAGGGTGAGCAATGGCTCCTACAAATCACCAGGCCACCAGGTCCCATCATCCCCCACAGGAATGCCTAGGTCACCCTCTTACGGAGGCCCAAAGGCTGTCTCATTTGTAAACACTGTGGAAATTACAGAGGTGCAATCAGTGGGAGCACAAAGGTATGTACTGCTTATGGTGCTGCTTAGAAATGAGAGGCTCTTTGTGAGATGCCTCCCTGAAGGCACAGCCACGGTTATGTGTTCGTTGTAGGCCAACAAGGGTGGCATTTTTGTGGGTGTTCTTCTGTTCTGTGACAGCGCAGAGCAGAAATGACGAAATACTTGCATGTTTGCTATAACTTGAACTGCAGGTGGCCAATGAAGCTGTGAAATTCATTGTGATTTAATATCTAAGGCAGACTTGATAATTATTTGCAAGATGCAGGGCAAATTATCCCTCCTGTCACACATGAAAGGTTGAAGCTGTTGTAGTGCACTCCCTAAAGGGAGGCTGGACCCCACCTTTGTCTGGGCACAGAGGCACTAACAGGATCACGGCACGTACAAATCCCGGAAGCTGTGCTTGCCATAGAGAGCTGTGTATTCAGCTGTGCTGCATGTCCTGTAGGACAGAAGCAGTGATGAAAGCAGAGGCCATCTCATTGTGTTCTTCCTTATCGTTAGAAGTGGTATCTTCAGCTGCAGCTTCTGCATGCACTTACCTTTCTCTTCCATCTGGAGACTTGATTTTGCAATGGAAGGTCTGAAAAGAGCCATGTGACCCTGCTGAGGCTGCAGTGTGGGACCTGGAGGGCTAATTGGAAGTATTTAGGCTTTCTTTGCACCTGGCAGTTACTGCACTATGCTGTCCTCTGGTTAATGTCCCAGGTTTCTCACTTCAGCATCGTTTAACATTTTGGGGAAAGTTTCTGAAATGAGGGACTACTATTACTGTAATTCTCCCGGAGTTTAGTGGCAGCAAATTATTCCCCAGTGTTTTCAAGTGAGCTACAGTTGTTCTGGTTTGTCTACTGGTAGAAGAGCTAACATTTGGCAGGCAGACAGCCTCTCCTCACATGAGTTAAGTGAGTTTGTTTCAGTGAAAGAGGACCTGCCAGCTTTCTCTTGCCTCCCTCCTCTCTGTTTGAGTCCTGGATGTGTCAGCTGTTGCTACAGGAAAGAGGCTAATATGGAAAGCTCTTTACCTTTTCTTAACCTGGGACTTCCAGAACATACAGGTCTTTTATCCCATCGCTTGGTGAGTCCTGGGGATGAGACACTGTGTTTTGATGTAGACCTTTAAAAGGTCTTCTGAGAAAAGCCTGTTGTCGCTTCACCCTGGCAGTAGGTCATAAGAAAGGAAATTATTTCAAGGAGTTGATCAGGACTATTGTCTTTAAGTACAGGCATCATAGTGTGCTTCCTGACTTGATTCAATTTGTGTCTTCTATGATTAAGAAGTTCTACACTCCAGGTTTTGTATGTTTTTCAGAGATGAGCAAGATAATTTTGTTTAACTTTGAATATTTATATAGAAAGTGTTTTTTCAGAGCATTGTGTTTCTAATTGTAAGTAAGCACAGTTTGGGTTAAAGACAACAGTGAAAAGACTTAAACTTTCCTGCAGATACTTTGCAATTAGTTCGGTTCAACAAAGCATCTAAGCAAGTGATTAAATGAGCATTTTAATAAATATTACTGCAGTCTGATCCACTCATCTAATGGCCAAGTGAATTCTCTCATTTCAGTGGCTTTTCATCATGTGCATTGGCTTCAGCCAACTTCCATGTTCAAATATTTTGCATCAGTGGGACTCAGTCTAACAGTGGTGGTTGTTCATCCTGGATAAAGCCATTCCGTTATCACACTTTGCTCACTAACATTATGTCTTGGTATTTCTTTTGGTGCAGGGATGACATACAGATGAAGACACCGCACAGTAAAATAAATGGACAGCCAAAAGGAATATCTAGGCTAGGCTCAACGTCAAGTTCCCAAGGAACACCCGTCAGCCCTGCTAGACACTCAAATGTTAAGAAGGTGTCTGGAGTTGGTGGAACAACCTATGAAATTTCAGTGTAAAATAAAATTAAATGAAAGCAAAGAGCCATCCACTCAGCCAGCCATGAAGCTAGGAGCACTGTGAAGACTCAATTAACAACAAAGAAGGAGCAGCAGCAGCTGGCCACTCTCCTTTTCTTGTTTTGGATTAGTTCTGTTTTCATCTCTATCTTTTGGCCAAATAAACAGCTGCAGCCTTATTCTTGACGGAATAAAATTGTACAGTCCATCAGATTCGTCTTAACCGACAGACAGGAACTGGCTGCCACCTACCATCACAACCACAGAGCGGATTTTTTTATGCAAGAGAGTGCTAGAGCCATTGTGCGTCTGTCTG
Source organism: Tragopan temminckii (assembly GCA_028571105.1). NCBI lineage: Eukaryota > Metazoa > Chordata > Aves > Galliformes > Phasianidae > Tragopan > Tragopan temminckii. The sequence goes on from JAOWBP010004343.1 coordinate 1,324,133, forward strand.
TCCAACATTGTGTACCAGTAGTGCAGTGAAAAAATGGTCAGTCCAGGATTGTTCTGTTTTCCTGTGCCCCTTCCCAGTTCTTCTGGCCAGCCACGTGTCCAGCAGGAGTCAGAGGTCCGGCTGCTGCTTTTCTGCTGGCGAGGAAAGCGTGCTCCCTGTGCTGGGCAGTCTGCAGGTGTGAGAACTGCCCTGTGTCTCCCAGGCGTTGCAGGTCAGGTTCTCCTAGGCAGGAGTGGAGCAGGGCACCCTGCACCACAAACACTGTGTCATCTTCCGAAGGCTCCCTGCTCCTCTGTTCCAGCTGGGTGCAGGAGAAAGGGCAGCAGCAGCTTCTCCCAGTCTGCTGTTTGCCTTCCCACGTATGAAAACGTGTGCACCCATGTGTCTGCCTGATGGGAAAGGACTGCACCACCAGTGAGGATCTTCCACTATCACCTCTCATCCCTGTTTTTTAAAGGCTTCTCTGACTCAGAAATAAATCCATGTGGACACAAAAGGAAGTGTTCAGATGGGAACAAGTTCCAAACAGTCATCAGCTGCTTTCCCTGCACCCTCCCTCTTGCCTGTTGGATTCAGGCAGTAAGGTGCTTACTGCCGTGCCTGGTGCCCTGTGCAGTCCTGCAGCAGAGTTAGCATGAGCTGTTGAATTTACAGTGTGTGTAACTGAGCCAAGCGTAAGTCTATAGGATATAAATTTGGTGTCTGCCTGATGACTAGCACATTCCCTCTGGTCTTCAGTACTGTAAGACAAAGGATTTTTCCGTTTGGTTTTTGAATTTTCTTTCCCTTGGGGAACAACTTTTTAAAATAATATCAATCAAAAGATTTAACATTCTAAGGTTTCCTTTCCCTGTCTCCAGAAAACTACATTTGCTTTGTTGGATTTAAAGACAACTTTGCTGTTTAACAACAAACAGAAAATGCAAGAAAGGGTTACATTATTTTTTGTCTCAGAAATCAGAACTTTGGTAACTCTAGTTTTGGGACAAATATTGATTTCCTTTTTTTTTTTCTTTCCGTTCCTGAGCTCCTTCTCATTTGCTATCAAAAGTACGGAGGTCCGGACCAATGCTAAGCAGCCAGAGTGTGTGTTCTATTAAAAATATCCTGAGTGACTGTTGCCAAAGTCAGTAAAAATCATTATTTATCACTGAGCCAGTCAGCGTATGAAGCCTCGACTTTTCACCTCATTCTCCTGGTGAATAGTTTTGACTAGAGAGCTAAATTCCTTGTTTTTCAGGATATTGGTTTCAAGGGGCTAAATCCTTTCCAGTCCTTGATTATAATGGAGAACTCTCCAGCTAATTGGTAGCAATTCAGGATGTGTCGATAACATTTTACTTGTGTTCATCTATGTCGAGATTAATTATTCCAAAGGGCAAATATTGACCTCAGTTTTGCCTGGTTAAAATTGATCTTTTGATGTGATAAATGTTGACATCTACTGCAATACACAGTTACTACATGTTCCTTTTGTATCGCATGATTTTGGAGAGGAAGACTGAAGTAAACATAATTATGTGTAAAGCTCTATATTGTCTGAAGGGAGAAATCGAGAAAGCAGAGCGGCTGAAATAGGCCAAAGTTATGAGAGAGTGAACTAGGAATCTGTGCATGTTATGGCCTCAGTGATATTTTAAATGCCTGCTGTAAGGGCATTGCAGAGCAGAGAAGCAGTCATCCTTCTGTGCAGATTTGTTTGCTGGCATGTGGAATATCGCCCTTAGTTGGAGGCGCCACGGTGCCAGAAGAGTGCTGGCAGACCGGATCAGGTAGAGGGAGCAATGTACAGTAGAAGATGAACAAGCTGGCTGATAGGAAGATTCAAGGGGCTAAAAGTATGTCACTGGCCAAGCAGTGAATTGGAAATTGAGTATGATAATTTTACAGATGTGTTAGTTAAAATAGGTAAAACCAAAGGCGAATCAGAGTTGTTCCTGGTAGCCAATGGCCTGTCTACATTCAGAGGGAGGAGACAAGACGATAGGGAAAAAGAAGGGGTAGTCTTCCAAGAGAAGAGTAGTCTTCCAAGGCAGAATACTGGAGACTACAGACTGAAGACGGTCAGACGTTATTCAGACACATGATGAGAGAAGGTTCTGTTCAAGGTGGAGCTGCAGGGCCAAGGGGCTACACCCAGCGGCCTCAGATTTCTGCTGTCTTTAACTGTTACTAATCTGCAATTCTACCCTGCTGCTAGCTCCTCTGGAAGGTGCAGGACTTCCTCAAGGGCTGGAATTCACTCTGGAGCACAGAATAAACATGAGACTTACCTGTTTGTTAAATGTCATGTCTGCCACACGTAAGGGGATGGTGACACAGAATTTGGGCTCACTATCTGGATGAGGGCACGTACTATCATGTACCTGTGAATATGTGCATGAAATACATGCAAGCAAAGCTGAGAATCTGCACCAGTGTTGTATTTGAGATTTGCATCCCAGTGATGCTCCACTCTGATCATTCTTTCTCCTGCATTTGTAAAAGAAAACGCTACTGAGGAACTTGAAGGGCCAAAGAGCCTCTGAAATTAACTACATTAGGTCATGAGAGAAGAATCTCTCAGTAAGACTGAACACAGTGGTGTACGTATAAAGCACTAATATCCTGGGTTCTTTCTGAAGGAAAGGGCAAGGGAGGAAAGGATGACTGCACTGTGTCATTACAGGCTCAGATGTAAGGATTATGTATTTTGTGAGTAGTTTTGGCCACAGTTAAGATGCATTGGATATGGTAACAGGTTTACAATGGTACCAAAGTTTTTTTTTTTTTTTTTTTTTTTCTTTTGAGGTTTGCCTATAATTCAGTGCTCATAGCCTGGAGTAAATCATTCAAATCTTCTTGCAGAATAAGCTGAGCAGAACTGTTAACAGGAGATTGCATGCAGCAAATCCAGTCTCCTTCCCAGCCAAGGCACTGAACCTACAGCCATTCTCTTAAATGTAAGCACCTGTGTCCATAGCTCCTATTGCAGGGGACCTACTTACTGCATCTGATTTAGGAGCAGAATCCCCTCCCTTGTTAAAATATTGTTCTTCAAACAGTTCACAGGTTAGCAGCCAAATCCTCAGTTTTTACAGACACTGCAGCCAAATTTTCAGGTGGTGTAAACTGGTGTGGCTCCACTGAAGCTAAGTAAGTGATGCTGATTTTCAGTAGGTGGGATCAGCTATGAAAATCCAGCACAAGTTAACACATATTATAAAGTAGCTTCTTGATTTTGTCATGTTTATTTCATGTTCAGAAGTCTTAAAGCTTTTCAGTGTGTTTTTATTTTTAGCTGTGGATTGTATTACTTTAAAAAAAAAAAACAGCAATAGATTTTGTTTAGTTTATGCATCAATGTTCATTGCATATTGCATTTCATTAGCTGTTCATACACTCCCGTTTAGCCTCCAGGTTTCCATTGTAGTGCAATCTGCCTTGAAAAGTTGGATCTCTGTATTGTTAATTGTATAATATATTGAGCATTATGAAATTAAATGTACCTTACTATGTGGGTGGGAGAGAGAGGAAATATTTTTACTTGAAGCCTTAATATTTTCTTTTTTTACTGCTTTGTTTGTTGACCTCATAGGAAAGTCTGAATAGCAAAGACTTTGGGCCAAATACTGCACTGATATGCAACCAGCATTTGGCCCCCATGTCAAAACTGGACGCAGACAAAACCTGAAGGTAACAGGGGAGAAAGCCTCAGGGCAGCATGTTTTCCTGGTGGTCATTAGAACAGTCTGAGAGCTGTGTCTGTAAGTAAGCACATTAAAGAAGTCCTCAAGTCTTGAATTTTAAAGAAAGGTGATAGCAGGAACTGCCCAAATATCTTACATTTGCATTTTCTTTTTTAAATTACAACAGATGTAATTGCAGTTTGGTCAGAGGTCTAAGGGTTGCGCAGAGCTGTGTTAGTAGCCATGTGCAGCAAACGAACTGTGCTGAGCTGCTCTTCTGAAATTGCTAACGAGGCATAACGTCACATCAGCTTGGCCTGAGATGATCACCCTGTGGGCGTTACCGTGGTGCTCCTCGGGGAATGCTACTCTACAAGCCTAATGTGGAAATGTGATTTTCTCTGGACTGTATCTGTGGTCCAGACTAGATATATAAATATATATATATATACATATATGTGTGTGTGTGTATATATATATATATATATACACAATTTTTATTCTTATGTGGGGAAGATGAGGTTAAGATTGCAGTCCCTGACAGTCTGGAAAGCTAATGCTGAACCGTTTCTATGGTCTGTATTTCACCTGTTCTGCCACCTTGAATTGTTGGAATGTATCCGTGCAGGCTTTGTGGAGCTCTGTCTGTAACCTTTTTTGTGGCTCTCGTAATACATATATATATTTTTAAACCTTTGAGTCACTTCAGTATTTTAAAGTGTCCAGTGTCCTGGTGCGTTATGCCTGACGTGGCCTCGTGTGCTGAGTCGGTTCGTGGGGTGCTGCCCCTTTTCATTTCTGCTTCTGCAAAACGTGGACTGAAACAGCTGAACTGGGCAGGCCAGTTCCAGTGCAGAACCCATGGGTGTCAAAATATTAAACCAAGTGATTGCAGGTGCTCATCTTCAAGGTGCTTTGAGTAGAAAATAAGAACCTCCTAAAAAGTGCCTCCTAGTTGTGACCAATGGATCATGCTTTTGGGGCCACAGTGCGTAGTGCAGGGACAACACGAAATGAAGCTTTTCCTAGTGTCTGTTGTTAAAGTTGTGGGACTTCATAGGAATCCTGTGGTCCAGCACAATTGGGAATTGTTGCTACAGAGTAGTGTGGAAAAAAGTGTTCTATCCAGGATATCTGGATTTATACATCCCAAAGATGTATGACTTTTCATCTATCTATCTTCATCTGTTTCTGTTCTTTGGAAATACGTCCATTTGATGTGTAAGATTGGCTTGTAATTCACACAATTGCCAAACTCCTAACAGCAGCTGCTTCAGGATTTCTGATGCTGTAATTAGCATATGTAGACTAATTATATTGAGCAAGAACCCATTCAAACTTGTTCATTATAAATACCAATCGTATCTGTGTGCCGTAGAGGCAGAGGTTACCTTATTACATGTCCAAAAACTTAGTCAGCAGGCTCCATTGATGTTAACTAAGTCAAACAGATTTATGTAAGGTCACGAACTGTTTTAGTACATTTTATTTAAAGACATGTTGGCTTACAGAGGTCTTGGCTTTCCTCTCTCTAAGTAATGGATAAATTATCCACGTTTATATTCAATTCTCCATCACTGTTATTTTTTTTATTCTGCAGGATGAGTTTCAGTTCACATTTTGGAACATAATAAGGAGAGACAAAGGAAACTATTTATACAGGTGAATCTATCTTCTAAGAGAAGCAGTTATATAATAAATGGATTAGAGTTACTGTCAAAATAGGTTTTGTTCATCTTGTCACAATAACTTGAATTTTAAAGTAAGGCTTATTTCATAGCTGATATCTGTATAACCCTGAAACATTTGAAAGATTCCTTGGTTAGACATTTCAAATTATATGAAGAAATATGATCTACTTCTGCAAATTAAAGAGTCTCAGAGAAGCGATGGTACATTTTACAGTGCCTTATATATATGTGTATATATATATATGTATATATATATAATGCCTATGTGTATATAATGTATACATAACTGTACATATATTCAAGTAAAACTAGTTCTAGGTGTCCCTATCTGGTGTATTTTAAATGGAACTGATCTGTGTTGATAGAAAAAGAAATGGTTGTATCAGCAGCAAAAGACAAAACCAAAAATACTTATTAAAACATTAGCAAATAAAACAGACTGAAAACAGTGTTTCTGCCAGTGGTTATGTTCCATGCTGTGGAAGACCGGTAGGTATGCCCACTAATTTAAGGCATATTTGGAGAAGAGAAAACACTGGTGGAAGCTTGGAGAAGGCGGAGAACATTGGAGAGCTTTCCTTTCACCCCAGCACTGTGCCCCTGTTTTAATATCTGCAACACTCATTGTGTTATGAATTTGCCCTCTGTGTGATGAATTCTGCTTTTTCTCCTGAAGCCACGTATGAGTTTGGCTGTGGGACCTGAAGACCCTGCTGGTCTGACCTGCTCTGCTAACCCCATATTCACTGTGTGCCACGTGGCTGCATCAGCAGCAGATGGTGACCCTGAGCGTTCCTGGAGCTGGGCCTGTCTGTGGGAAGTTGTGAGAGCATGAGGGATCCCTGAGAGTACCCCAGTAAAAGAGAGCTGAGGTGGGGGGTGGGCTGTCTTCCAGGGGCAGCCAAGAGCTCTGACGAACTGTCAGAAATTGCCTGAAATGAGTGGCCTTGGGAAACCCAGCTCTGACTGCAAGACTCCTTCAGCCTCACTGGCATTGCTCCACCAGTTCTTTCAAATGGGCAAAATGGTTCCTTCCTGCCATGTGTTTTTTTCTCCCAACAGGCATGTGGTCTTCCTGATACAGGCTAGATACAGAACGGGAACTTTTGCAAAGCTTCAGACAGTGGATCTTACCTAGGGGGAGAGAGAAGTGTCTTCTGAGGCAGAGATGCATCTCACGATTGTAAGGAGGATTCTTTATGTCTTGCTTTTTTCATACAAATTATGTAATGCTGTGCTGCCATGCTGTTTGCCCTTTAGACATGCATTATTTTTTTTTTTTTCTGTGGAATTTCATATAATAGTGTGACCATTTATTTGCAGGAAACGTAAAGGACTGACATGTCCTACCCTTACAGTATTAGATGATCAAATGCTGGCCTGAGGAGGACAGCATCTGAGTAGTGTGAGCAATGCTGAGCTTTAGCAGTATTTCCTAAACACAATCCAATTTTTTGGCCAACTCTATTTTTAAAGCAGCCTCTCTCCCTACTAACAGAACCTTGATGTCTTCATGTATGTGCTTTTGAGTGGCAGCCAGCAAGGAGGGATGTGGTGTACTAGTGGAGCACCAAAGCAGTGCTTTCCTGCTTTCTGACTTGTCCTTTCCCACCACGTGCAGGTAAGTGTCTCTTGGGCAGTGGTTTCTTCCTGCATCCCCTGCGTGAATGGATCTGAGCTGGAAGGATCCTGTGATGCCATTTCATTGAAACGTGTAAAACCAAGGAATTAAGTACTTCTAAGTAGGTGTTGGTTATGACTAGCTTTTCAGATGCACTGTGACAGCATGCAGATGAACTGCTGTGTTGTTGGCCACAATCTTTTAGGATTGTAGCTTTGTGCTGCTGTCTTGCAGGCGCTTTCCCAGCATTGAGCTGCGATCTGCAGGATGAGCCACAGCAGTTAGATGTTCAGTTGGAAGCACAGTCTGCACTTAAGGTGCAGGAATGGGCACCAGGCAGTTTGGCACCGTTTCCTGGCTCCACTGCAAATTGCTGCTGACCTTGCACATCTTTCTTTGCCTCTTTGCTCCGTGTCAGATGGGGATGTGACACCCCAGCCTCACAAATGTGTTGTGTTTGTGAGAGGCACGAATCCCATTGTTCTGCAGTCTGTGTGACTGGAGCCAAGCAGTTGCATCCCCCAGGTACCCGGGAGCAATGGGCATGATGGGGGCCTTATTTAACCTCAAAGTATCATTTCAGGACACATACTTGGGAAGAAGTTTTTGGGTGTTTGTGTGACTGGTGTTGCTGACAGTCGTCTTACTCTTTAGTGCTGACTTTGAAGGGCAGTTTTAGTAAAAATATGATAGAAATGTCTGCCTTGATCATTCCCTTTACCTCTTGCATATTTCCTTATAATCCAGACCTTCTTCATAGCCCTGACACAGCACTGTTCTCATTCTGAGGGATCATGTACTTGATTGCCTCAAGCAACTCACCTTTCTCCTGCCTGCTTATTGAAATAGGTGTACATAATACAATACGATTATAATAATCATTAAAGTTGCTGAGCAGAAATACAGTAAAATAGCTGTTAGGGCCATTGCAGTGTGCTTTGATAGCACAGAACCAGAGTGAGAGCTAGAAAAAGAGGTACTGGAAAAGAGAAAAGAAATACCTTCAGCTGACATGAAAGGGAGTAGATAGTGTCAGAAGAGAGCAAAGAGCAGCTGGTTTTATTGCTGCAAGAAAAGTTTCCTCCAGTTTCTATCAGCGTGAAGGATTGGCTGGGTCAGGCAGCACGCTGTTAAGTACATAGAAGGTCTCTTCTTCCTCTCCAGATGGATTCCCATCATTATATTTTGGAATGTCAGAAGGTTATAATGTAGGCAGGGCCTTGACCAGGGCAGGGCTGTGAGGCAGAGGAGTAACATAAATCTTCAGAGCCCTTTAAAGGATTAGTCTGAGAGCAGAAAACAAGCCAGCAGGGGAAGGTTCATATGAAGATCTGTCCTCGCAGGATAGCCATTAGTTTTTGGCGATTCAGATTACTCTGCATTTGTTTCTGAGAGAGACTTTTTAATAAAATGCATGTTTTGATTTTAAGCAGCAACCAGTCCTACAATGCCACGTGTCTGTCACCTGTACCATAAAAATCCCAGAGCAATGCACTGTACAAGGAATTCCCCAAGTGAAGTAATTCCAGCAAAGACGGTCAGAAACACAGTTTGAAACCAGATGGCTACTTCTGCTGACACTGGCTGTTTTTGGCAAATCCTGGATAGAATTTCCAAGTCACTGCACACACACACATGGACGTATTTACATTTTTATGTGTGTGTGTGGATATACATAATAAAAAGCACAGCCTTTTAATTGTGTGTGCTGTGATTCATCAGCAGCAATGGCTTTTGGCAGAGACATAATTTCAAATCTCCTGCTGAGGGTGTCTGCCAGAACATTGTTGGACAGAGATGGGATGAGGAAAGTTATTTATAAATGGGGATAATTAGGTCCTGCGCTTATTAGTGCTGGGAAGGAGACAGAAAAACGACGCGTAGTACTACTTGTAATACAAGAAGATGCTCCCCGTGATTTTCTCCTTGATTCAGTGAGAGCCAAGCACCTCAGCTGAAATAGCATCAGTATGTGCTGCTCCCAGGTGGCAGATCTGGGGCTGGGGTGGGGTTGTCATGCTGTAGGACAGACAGATCTCAACTGTACTTAGTCAAGTTTGAAATAGTACCACAGGATTCAGCTTCACTACTGCAGGTGCTGAGCTCTTGTAACCGATGTGACTCTCATTACTGACTTTTGTGTTTTGTGTTCAGGCAAAAATAAAGCCTGAACAAATATGAACTGGACTAACTCCTCTTATTCGGAACTGCTGGCTCTCAGCCACACTATCAGGAGATGGCCCTGGCTCAATGTGATGTTGTGCTCATCTCTGTCAGCAGAGGAAGGGCTGTGTCTGTGTCACAGCAGCCACACATGTACATTACGTCCATTTGCCTTGAGAAATACTGTCATTAAGACAAATGCATCATTCCTCTGGTATTCTCCCTGGAGGTATAAGCCTAATGAACACATAATAAGGTCATGGTTTCTCCTGCAAGTGCATTTTTTTTAAGCATTGGCACAATGCCGAGAAGGTGCGTTGTTTGGGGTGATCAGTGTGCTTAATGGCAGATGGCTCTGAGCAAGTGCTTTGCTTTGCCTGGGCCTCCCTGCCTGACACGGGGCTGCTGCTGGGGGGAACGGCTCGCAGAAGCCCGGCTGCAGTTGCTTCTGCTGCCATGTCACCAGCAGAGAACGGCATGGATGTGGGTTCTCCAGACCTGTAGTTAGAACTACTTCACCTAGAAGTTATTTCATCTATTTTTTTCCCTACACAGCCTCAGTGGGGCCTGTATGTGAACACACTGCATGCAAAAGCTTGCTTCCAGAAGGAGAATAGCAGGGTATAGACAACCTGTGTCAAGCTCATCCCTAGGGTGATAGTTCTGAAGGAACACAGGGATGCTGGGAACCAGCTCTGGACAGAGAGGTAGGAAAGAACATGGGGATTCTAGAGTTTTGCCTCTGTAGTTTTTTGTTAAGTATTAACAGATTGTTAAAAGTAGAAATCCCCTAAATTGTGTAGTGCTGTACATCTCGGCACCTAAATGGTTTGCAAGCAGGGTGCTCCCATTATTGCTAACATTGACAGTTTGTTAGCAAAATCAAGGTTTACCGATAGCTAAGACAAAAGGGTTGGGAGGGAGCTGTTCTTGAGGCAATAGTATCAAATCTCTTTTTGTTTCCTGGATGGTGATTGCAGTAAAATACTCTGCTTATGTTTCCATTCCTTAGACCATCTGTTTCCAATGAGACCCTTCTGGCGCGATGCATCATTATTTATTAGAGCATTACATTAGATAACACAGCGTTAGTATTTTTGTAATAAACCCTCCATTTTATGAGTATGACTTCAGGGGCAGAACTGGATGCCTTTCCTTAATGAAAGAGGTAGCGACTGTGTTAGTATAATTAGTTCACCAGTTCAGAAGTGTTCTTTTTAGTCTTTCACAAAGAACATTTTTGGTGCATCTTTTGATTTGTAACTGTGCATGCTCGTGTTTGGTAAACACAAACATTCTAGTTTTAAATGGCCCTACTGCTTACTGAGGGAGAAAGGAGAGAGAAAGCCTTGGTCAGCTGCTCACGGCTGTATTTGAGACACTTCTCTTTACCAGTGATACCCAGCAATGCTAAAAAATTTCCATCTGCTTCAGCCCAGGAGATGGTGACCGCGAGCTCCAGGTTAAGAAGCGGGTTAGTCTTTCATGATTGACTTCCTCTGCCCTAGATAAGGTGAAGCCTCATTTTAAGTATGTTTATGGAGAGGGTGTCTGTGGAGGAGGGCAAGTCTTTCATCCTCAGCGAGCTCCTCTCTCGTTTTTGTGGCCAAAGGAAAGCTGAAGGATCCTGGAGTGCGTGACTCACAATACCGAGATTAAAGTCAAGATCTGAATCAGATCTGGCATGGGTATGTGTAGACTTCCTTTCATGCCAAAATCTCCCTAGATTTTGTGCTGTATTTAACCAACACAGATCTTGTGTGGTTGTGTTAAACTCTTCAGTGGAGCAGTCAGATACGATCAGAAAGCCAATAGCACTGCCTCCAAATCTTTTTTTTCTTTTTTTTTTTTTTTTTAACTTGTCAGGTCATACAAACCAATGATGCTTAAAAGCAGTATTTCTTGCTCTCTGAAACATGTATTAAATGAGCTCAAGTAGACATCATTTTATAACCCAATAGTTTAAACTAGCATATCATTTAAATTTTGCTGGGCCTGAAGCAAGCCAGGATGACATCAGTATTTCCTTCACGAAGGCCAGCAGTGAGCCCACAGTGTGTCTGAATGCATTTGGATCCAATGACCTCATGTTTCCTTTTCTCTCTCCCCTCCTTTGCTAATAAATTTACAGCTGCATTTTGTATCATGCGAGATGATACGTTGTGAGCAAACATATCGGGGTCGTGGAAAAGGCTTTTCAAAAGCACTTTTTTTCATGTCAGATGTCCTTTTACTACTCAAATGGTTTTGTTTAAAAAAAAAAAAATGCCTGAAAGTTCCTAAGTTTTTCTTGTAGGCTAGAGACCTACATAGCTAATGGTAAACATCCAAACACTGACCCATCTCTGCAGTGACCTGGGTCCCGTGCAGGAAACAGGAGTTCTTCGTACCCCTTGTGCAGTGAAGCTCTCTCACACCGAGAGCTGCCGTTGCTCCCGCTGTCACCATCAGGTTTTGCTGCCTGCCAGCAGAAAGCAACATCGTTTGTCAGACAGCATCCGTGCCGTTTTTTCTGACGGCTCTGTGACCTCTGGAGGTTGCTGTGGTAGCAGCACAGCCCGGAGGGCAGCTGGCCCTCAGCACCCGCACAGCTCTGCATCTCACACAGGTGGGATGGCCACACTGCAGCTATCAGATGCACCAGCGTGCTGCTGTTGGACTAACAGGATAATTCCATTAGTGGGTACCATCAGTAGTTGTTATCCTCTTAGGGGGATTTTCTGCTCGCAGATGAAACACAACACAATGAAATGGGATTAGAATTGTAGTCATATGAGTATTAACACAAACACAAACCGAGAGCATGCAGTGAAACAGCTCCTAATGCAGTGCAGGGCGGTACGTTTGAGCTATGGGTACCGCTGCAACAACTTGTTTTTTTCAGCCTGGTTGACTTCAAGCTTTACAGAATGGTAAACTTAAATTAAAACTAATATTTTTGGATGTACTGAGCAAAATAATACTCTCAAAGGTGATCTCAAAAGACTTTCGCACATGGAGTAAGTATGATAGTCCCTAAAGCAACCAAAACTAAACTGCAGTGTGAGCATCTACAGAGGAGGTTTCTGATGGTGAAGTGTTATCACAGAAGAGTGACATCCAAGATGCAGCACTGAGGCAAGCAATCGTATTATCCATAGTGAGATTTACCAGGTGTTCAGCAATGTGCTGTTGTTTTTTTTTTTCTGAGAAAACAGTTCTGATTGCTGCTTATGCTGGTCATGGAGTGATCTGTCAGTTCCTTGCTGGTGGCTGAGCACAGCCCTGCTGTGAGCCGGTGCCGGGCAGAATTCCCTCTGTGGGACTGGGGATTTGGACCTCATCTTGGACATTTTGTGCAATCACTGCTCCTGTAACAACAGCAAGATTGCACCAAGATTTGGTTTAGATTTCAGTTCACACAAGTGGAGGTGTTTGGGTTTTT
>JAOWBP010004343.1:1339500-1358111 GCA_028571105.1 Tragopan temminckii
AATGTCTGTAAAGAAGCTGACAGCCCTCCTTCTGCTTGTTTCCAGTTTCTCTTTAAACCACCAAGGGGGAGCTGCCCCTCAGCGAGATGCTGGTACCTGTGTGTGCTGCTGTGTGGGCAGCTCTGCTGGTTGCTCTTCCTTTATGCGTTTTGTAAAGCAAAGACTGCTGCAGGTCATCAGGAAAAAAATAAGAAAAATGTGTTGGCTGCAGAATTGTGGGCCTGTTTGCATGAGCATGTGACGTAACAGCTCCTTTCTGACAGGTATTTAATATCTTAGGTGTCAAAAAAATTAGTACTGATCTGCTGAGAGAGGGAGCACCTATAGAACCGGACCCTCCTGTCTCCCACTGGAAACCAGAAGCTGTGGTAACCTTTACGCTTTGTTTCATGTATTTTCATTTTTATATTTTTGAATATACTTTACATGGACAGTGGTAATAACTTGTGGTGGGCTGATGCTTTTCATCATAGACCTTAGATAAATATGTGCTTCCTCCTCGGTAAGTGTGCAGAACCCCTAAAATAATTAAAAATCTCTGTGTATTAATTGAACCTCAAAAGTGTGCATCTGTGTAAAGACAAAATCTTTAGAAGATGTAGTCAACATGCAAGCACTGCTCTGAGCTGTGTTTAAATCTGAACTCTGTGCCATTAGCAGTATTATGAAGATGGAGCTCGAATTGAGGCTGCATTTCGAAACTTCATTCATCGGGCTGATGTAAAGCAGGAGGAGGACAGCTATGAGATCTTTGTCTGTCATGCCAACGTGATCCGCTATATTGTCTGCAGGTATGTGTCGGACTGCGTGCTCACCTGTGTTCTTTCTAAGGTGGAGTTCTGAATTAGCATTGGTGCGTTTATTGCTCTGGCTGAGCTGGGAGGTCGTTGTGTGCTGTGTTAGATGGCTGAAGGTGGGCGCTCACAGTAGGAGCAGCTGGTCCTGCAGCTACGGTGAATTTGGAGATACAGGATTTGAAAATTAGAACACTTTCAAGTGAAAATGGCAAAACTGGTGACACTTGATGCCCTTTTGTATGTCTGAACAGTCTCCTTAGCACCATGTGCCTCTGCTTCACAAAAACCTGAAGACCATACCTGTGCAGACTGCTGGAAAAGAGAACAGATAGAGCATCCACCTAGGCGCCTCTTTTTGGGGAGATGTGAATTTGATCTTACTTAATGAAAGACCGATTGAGTTTTGGCAATTCCTTACTAGCTGGTTTTGCAGAATGTACAGATGGTATCAGTGTGTTCTTTGCAATAACATCGAGTGTAGGATTGGATGGGAGAGGGCATCTTTCAGCTAACGTCAGTGTGGCCTATGAAGGAGAAAAAAGTTCTGCATCTTTGCCTGTCTCCATATCCAGTCACCCAAGTCTGTTTGATTCCTCTTTCTCAACAAAATGCTGTCTGTAAGATAATGTGTTTTGAGCAGGATAGATGTGATTAAACTTTAATCTGATCAATAACTACAACAATTTCAGTTAATTTTTTTTTTAGCTGAGCTAGTTATGTGTCAGCCTGCCTGTTCTGCAGACTGCTTAGAGCTCTTTGAAATTGCTGTACTTTAAGTTATTGATCAGGTACACAGAGTATTCTCTTCTGTGCCAAAAGTAGTTGTCTTTCTGCTCCCTAGGCTTCTGAAATTCTTGCGTGCTTTTTCTCATTGCTTTCTTCCATCTTCTTTTCACCATACCCTCTGAATCTGCCATTTCAGGCTATCTCATAGCAACTGAATGCAATCCACATTGTTCCTTTTGAGTCCAGCTTGACTGTAGCTATTATCTGTTCTTTCAGCCTTCCTAAAAGACCGCTGCAGACTCAAGACCAGGTTATTCCTTGGCACCAGATTGAAATGTTTGAGTCAACTTCATGTTTTCTTGAGCTGTTTACTGCAATTGGTTAAACTCCTAACATTCAGTTAGGAATTTTAGAATAGCTAGAGACTGGGCAGATCTGTGAGACTGCATTTCTACAGGAAGCACAATGTACTCATTCTTTTCACATCTGGGGAACAGTGTAACTGATGGGAAGTAGTTGTAGCCAATGGCTTCCATCAGCACACGCTGGTAACTAGAATGAATTAGACATCACTATCTCTTCTCTGGTGGATTTACTTACACTGATTTAGTCTTATCAGCAGAAGTAGTGCTGCTTATGCCTTTGGTCTGCTGGAGAAGAGTCTCTACCTGCCCTGAACAGCATTGCTTAGTGGTTCTGTGTTTGGCTCAATGACCAGCTGAACTTTTGGCATGCGCCATCCTATTTGTTCCTGGGTTGCTCAGAGCACTCCCAGCATCCAGGCTACATTACACCTTCTACCTTCTGTCAATTTGAATTAATCCTGTCTACATTAATCGCATCCATCTGCTAGAATCTGCTTATGAAAGTACATTCTTGGCGCTGGTCCAGTTAGACCAAAGCTGCACTTCTGTATTAACTAATTGCAGGAAAAAAAAATCCCAAATATGGCTCTGTAGGAGCATTTACATGCAAGCTGCTTTTTTTTCCTATTTTGAACAGAAAGTGATGCTGTCGACACATGTTAGTACAACAATATTAGCAGTATTTTGATATATAACAATATTTGTCTTTCTTTCTTGTTTCTTTTCATAACAGAGCACTGCAGTTTCCCCCCGAAGGCTGGCTGCGAATGTCTCTTAACAATGGCAGCATCACTCATTTGGTGATACGGCCAAATGGGAGAGTGGCCCTTCGAACGCTGGGTGACACAGGTTTCATGCCTCCAGATAAAATCACACGCACCTGAGGAGTGAAGGTGCTGGCTGCCTCTGGACTCTTTGCACTCATACACTCAGCTACAGTACCACTAGATTTTTATCTGTTATGTTGTGATGCTGTCTTAAAAATGTCCTTCAGCCCCTTTGCCTCCTTCATGCGCACTCATATCTGCCTTCCAGTCCAGAAAAGAACTCTGTAAGCCCGAAGCTGTCCTGTCCTCAGGTATTCCCCAGAGCTCAAAGCTGAGCTGTGGAATACAAAGAGTGAATGTCTGTGTGCTCAGCAGCTGCAAGAGCACCGACTTTTTATTCCCCTGTGAATTCCTATAACCAAAGCTTGCTCCTGTGGATATTTTTCTTGTGCAGGAAAATAATTGCTATGGGAACTGTATGAACAGCCTTGTATTGCACACTGCAGCTGAAGATGTGCCAGATTGTTTCAGCTGTTGCAGAGGAAGTGGCAAACTGAAGGTATTCTGCTGTTAAAAGGAGAAAGGGTTAAGGCTTCTGTTTTCATAAGCTGAGGAGGAGGTACGTTTTAGTTGTGTCACTGTTCCACTCTGCCCTGAGAAGCTCACGTAAACTGTGCCTGGAGGTTGTAGGCATAAAGAGGGTAAGAAAACATTTGCCTCAGAGCTGTGGTGCTAGAATTAACTGCTGCTTATACTGAGTGTTCCTCCATCCTCAGGAAGTACTTCAAACTATTCTGAACGTTATTTTTTCAGTCTCATAAAGCCTTCAATTAAAACTTGATCTGTAGAAAGATGTAGGGATGGGATTTGTAGCTGTAAGACAAAAGCAATGTAAAGCAGTTTTATCTGCACGTTCTTCTCGTTACTCTTATATTTACAAG
Organism: Tragopan temminckii; assembly: GCA_028571105.1. NCBI lineage: Eukaryota > Metazoa > Chordata > Aves > Galliformes > Phasianidae > Tragopan > Tragopan temminckii. The sequence goes on from JAOWBP010004343.1 coordinate 1,343,097, forward strand.
GAGTAAACTTTTTTCCTTCTGCTTTTTCCCATGGACTTCTACTTGTGGATTCCTTGCTTTTGGAGTAGAGAAATAGCAGTGCTGAATTCAGGGCAGTAGTACTTCAGGCCGCGGGTTCTTCAGGATTGGAGCAAACCACTGCTTAAAACTGCAGTTGCCCAAATGGTGACAGGGCGTCTCTGGGCTGGCGTCTCTAGGCCAGAGCTTCGTGTAAGCACCAGGCAAATGCTTTATGTTGAGGTAGGGTGCTCCTTTCAGTGGCTTTGGCACAGCTGGACTTGTGTAGGAAGAATACAGGTTGAGGAGTAGGTAGCGTTTTTGAGAGGAGGGCTCAGAAGCACTTCATCTTACCGGTGTCTGATTAGCTCACAATGCCTGTAATACTGAAAAGTTCTGTATGCATGGTCTGCTGTGGTGATTGTGCACACACTGCAGTACGGTGGACATAAATAAGGTGTTTCATTGTCTATAGATTTTTCTTATCTCCAAAAATCTTAGAGAAACCCCAGGCTGGCTCCTGTCAGAGCTGTGTGAAGTGTGATTGTGGCACACCACCCAGCAAGACAAGGCTTAATGTCTTGTTTCTTACAGGACTGCTACATCAGAATGAATTCAAGGGAACTGGGGCTAGCGGGGCATAAAATATGGTCGTTGTAGTACAGCTTGTGGGGGCAGCAGGAAACCATTGTGGTGTCTGTCTCATTGATGCAATGAGAATAATTTATCAGGTTTTTTGTCTATTAACTTTTTAAAAGTTTTGAATAAAATAACTGGTCTGTCTTTCTTTCTTGTCCCTTCAGTTGAATAGCAAAATGTTGTGTCAGTTACCACTGCCTGGAACAGGAACACCAAACCTGTGAGATGAAAGTTCCATGCGCTCTGTAAATATTGCAGAGGTGCTAGAAAATCTTCTCAAGGTCAATGCTAAGTAAGTGCACTTCTCTGTTTGCTCCACCACTGGTGGGAAGGGTGTCTTCCCCCCCCCTCCCTTCCCAGCCTTCTGTGGTGTCTGGCCACACTGCACATCCAAAACGTGTTTGCACACACACAGAAATTAGCACTGTAACAGAAATGCTGAGTCGCGGCCTGAAGCAGTGATGGAGCACCTGGTGGGAAGGCAGGGCCAACCCAGGGAAGCTCAGGTGCAGTGATTGGAAGGGGTGGAGCCAGGATCCTCCCCTTCCCAGACCTCATTTAAGGGGTGGCAGTGGAGGTGAGGGTATCTTGCTGGAGATTCCTGTATGCTTGAGGCCTTCTAAAGGTAAGCAGATATTCTTTTGTTTCTGTGTCCGTGGCTGCAGCACTTGGGCTTGTTCTCATTTGCTGTAGCCTAGGATTGTGCCACCCTGCTATTATTGCTGTATTTTCCATCACATTGTAGCCCTACAACTGCTTTTTTTAGCGGCACGTAAGTTGAGGTGTGGGGGGAGCATTAAATCTCAGTGCATAATTTTTAACGTATTCAGATTTCCTTCTTCTTAAACATTCTGGTCCTACTTACGCAGTGGCAGTCAGACTGCTCTGTGCACACACACACAGGCTGTGTTAATGAGTCCTGTACAGCTGTAACCAGCCTGCACCTGGCCGTGATCCCAGCTGCTTATCACCTCATACCATGAAGCAAACACAGCCTGACACTTTGAGCACTCGTTTATTTTTGAATAGAAAGCAAGGTAACTGTATTTGTAACATGACACTTGGCTAATTCAAACGAACAAACAAAAAACCCTGATCTTTTGCACCTTTAGAAGTGAACTGAAGCAACCCCAATCTGATTCAGTGTCTCCACAAATTCCATTTTTCACAACTGTGAGTGATCAGTCGCTACATAAACTGCTACTTTTAAAAAATAGCTGAATTAAATATATTGTTTGTTAGAAAAACTACCTCTTAAAATGCAGTACAACTGGAGTAATGCAAATCGTGTAACAATTAAAAAAATATTCTCTGGGCTGAACCAAACAAAATTACAAAGTGGAAGGCAGGGGGTTGGTGGGAAGTGCTGCGGGGCTGGGTAGTGCCTCTGCCTGGTTTGGTGTGTACACACAAACGTAGCAGTGATATACATTGAAATATTAAAAAAAAAATCTTAAAAAATATAAGGACAGAAAGGAAAAAGTACTGCTGTGTTTGTTAGTATCAGTCTGCTGGCTCTGACAAACTTCACAAAAGCACAATGTTGCCCTGTGAGAAATGAAGGGCCAGGTCTCTGCACAGCTTAGGGCAGGAATTTGCCTTCGTGCTCTTACCCATGTTGTTAGGTGATTATTTTCATTTAGCATTTGAATAATTGCTGCACGATGCCTGACATCATCTACGTTGAATTCATTATTAAAAATAACCAAACCCTCCCAAACCTTTTAAAACTAAAGCTGTAGGACTGGGAGCCCTGCGAAAGCACCTGGAGAGCACAGAGACCTCAAACAACAACAGAATGCTGAGCAGTCAGTTAGCAATGTAGTAGAGTATGTTTTTCTTAAATATCTGCTCAAGAATGACCCCCACAGCCAAGCTGGGTGCCAGGAGTACCACTGAAGGGCAGTCCTCTGATAAAATGGCTCTTCCTGATGTCCAGATCATTGGAAAAAGACTTACTTATATTATAAAGAAGAATCTCAATAAGTTTTTTTAAATAATTAATTTCTAAAATAGGAATGTTTTTCCACAGTGTCGACCTGTTGCACCAAATAAACTTAGAAAGAGACATTAAAATATCTTCAATTTAGAAATTTCAGAAGAAAAAACTTGTGCCCCACTGTAAGTAAGTGAGTGGATGACACGTCTTCACTTTTAAAAGAACAAAAGTGTAATTAAAAATGTATGTTACAAAAGGCACTGTTAAGCTTGCAACAGCATTAAGTGCATTTTTTAGGTTTCTACCAAATAAGGACCCTGTTTAAGGGTATATGGGACAGTCACTGCAGTGTGTGCTGGCCATAGAACATGGCAGTGTGTGGCTTCTGCCTCCCTGCCTCTGTGGGTCAGCCCCTGTGGCAGAGAGACTCAGCACTATGTGATGGCATCCTGCCTGCAGTTACTGTCTCCTTAGGAGTAGAGTTAGGTTACAAAGGTTACTTTTACTCTGTGGCACCAGTGAATCCCAACCCATCCTTTTAACTAGCACACCACTGGCAGGTTGTAATTAATTTTTCTAGTTAGTTTTATGTTGTGAGGATAAGACTGGTTGCCTTTTTTTTTTTTTTAAATACAGAAAGCTCCCTTTGAGTTTTGAAACTTCAGCAGTGTACAGTCAAAATGAGTGATTCTTTCAGGAGGCTAAAGAAGGAATAACAGAAATGGGTTACCACGTCCAGACTGGAGACACAGTGACAGCTTAGATGTGTAGGCCAGTATCTGTAGTCCTCTCTTAGCAGCTGGGAACTGAGGAACTGTATCACGAGTCACTGGATAGCACTGTACTGCATTACAGACTACACCATTAAGGTACATTACTGGTAAACTTGCTGAAATTATTGCTGATGTGCTTTTAATAACTAATTATTATGTTCTGCAAACGAGAAAAGCTTTTGTGGGGAAAAAGCGACTAATTGTAATTTTTTAAATTCTTCAAGCTACCATTGAAAGGATTACCAGTATTTCTACAGTGCCCTTTTACTAAAACACTCATTACATCATGGTATTTGTTAACAGTCTCAGGTTAAGTTAAGACTCAAGGTTTGCTTTAAATACATGCATACATCTAGAAGTATGTGTGCACATATATGTGTGTGTGTGTGTGTATTCAACTATCTCCATCAGCCTGCTGGCTGTAACACCTCCTTTCTGGTTATGTTGAAGGGTTCCACATTGGTACCCCACACTGGAACGCTGTCACCACCCAGGCTTTTTTGTAGGCTTTTCCAGTTGCACATCCCCCCTGTAAGCAGAACATTTTACATCTTGCCATTAATTTCTTCTAGTAAGGTTTCTAGTGAGGTTTTACTGATGTGCTTCCTTCAGCCTACTCAAGCAAAGAAAAGTTGCTGAGGGCTAATGAGGTCGTTGTGCTAACGACAGCAGGTGATAGTGAAATACCACCAGCTCTAAGACAAGGTTCAGCTCATTGACCTGTGGGCAAGAAGGGAAAAGCCATAGCTACTGGACAACTGCACCGACCTCACTAACTTCTTGCATATCACTAGGAATCTGTCATCTCCTATATGACATAAAGACATATATTCAGTTTTTGTAACATACATTTGTCCTCAATTGAGGAAAAATAAATAGCCAAGGGCAAACCTTGTGTCACTTGAGTAGTATTGTAGTTTTTTCTTCACTCTAACAAAGAAAATTCAATTAAAGTTTCAGGAAAACGAATCGTAGTTTAGTGGGCAGGAGGCTCTGAAAAATAACGCAGTTTTAACACAGAGTGGTTGACACAGGCAGGACTGTAGCGGCCAGGGCTCCCAAGGTCTGGAGAGAATGAGGCAGCATTGCCATGTTTCCCTGGACTTCCCGTCATGGGACTGTTTCTTCCTGGACTAGAATACACGGAAGCAGTTGGTGGGCCAGCAGTTGCGCTTTGGGACCTGAATCTTCCCTTTAATGCTGGACTTGGCCAACTGAAAGAAAGACAAAGTCATTTTGCATTATGAATTGCAAGAAGAAGAGCAGTAATTTTCCTCAGAATCCCTGGAAGAGATCTTAGAAGAAAATGCACAAGCCGAGAACAATCTGAACGGGTAGTAGCTGGGTTTGAGAAGAAGAAGTGACAGCACAGTATGTGCCATTTATTTAGACATGTTGCTTAGCTAATGAGATGCAATTTGCTCCAAAATGGCTATTAAGAAATAGGTGTGTGTTTGTGAAGCATCTCAAGAAAAGGGCTTCAGGACCAAAGCTGACTGTGGCTCAGTTAGTGCCAGAGCTACCGGCATGGATATGATTTCTCTCCCCACCTTCTTTTGTCACGTCCTCCTTGAGGCTGCCACACAAGTAATAGGATAAGATGGATACAGTAAATATATTAAGGTTTATAATATGTACATATGCAGCTAATTTAAAACCTTTTGAATTATTTTTATCTGACAGCTCGACAGGTCTCTGTGTTGTGCTTTAGGCAGAGGTACCACTGTACAATGAAGGAGCTGACAGAGCAAGCTTTGGCACTGTCAAATAATCAGTTAAAGGTCTAGTTTTTAAACACTGTTATGTGTCAGAACAGTGATTACACCTAAAAATCTTGCATGCAGTTTTAGCGCTTTAGAAGAACGCTTTGAACCTCTCAGACATTGGAGTAAGAATGAAAAAGAAGCCTATTAATTAGCCTATTTCATAAAATTAATCACAGCAGGTGGGGAACAAGAGAATTTGACTTTGAAAAGTGAAGGAGTGGTACAAGGACACTGCATCAACCAGGCATATGAAATAACTGCCTATCGCTACTCCACTGTAAATCACAGACGAATCTTAGCTAGCCTGATGTTTTCTCCCACCAGTACTTAATGGCTCTATTTGAGTGTGCTGTTTGCTTCCAGGTGCCTGGCACACACACAGCTTCTCCTGCTCCTCATCTGTACCCCGAAGCAACTGCACTCAAAACAAAACGTATAAATGTGCATAGTACCTATTCAGGCATACCAGCTATTGTTACCATTATTTGTGTAGCATAGAGTGACATTATTTCTAAAAACTGACCACATTCTGTACTTGACATTATTCATTCCTTTGGAATGAATGTAAAATAGGATGTGTGAAAATACTAAGTGAACATCCCCCTGCGCATCAGTCCCTGAAAACAATACAATTGGTGGATGCATTGCATCCACAATGGAGAGAACTACCAACACTGTTACTGCACGGATCCTTCCTCGGTCCTAAGTAATAAATCAGCAACTTTGCACCTTGGCCAACTAGAAAACACCTGTGCTACTGAAAACATTGCTTTCTGTCTGTGTAGCCTGTACAGAGATGCTGAGGTTACTAGAAACTGCAGCATACTCTGAGGAATTTTGACTGAACCAGTAAACTTTTCTTATTAACAGATGCCAGCCAAAATATCATGCTGACTAATTACTGAAGCACACTAATAGTTAATGCAGTTGAGTATTCTAAATGAGGTTTATGTGAGTAGTGAGGCCCGAAATCCTAGCTGTTGGAGCTGTTCTGCAGTTAACCCACCGAAAACAGTATTTCAGCTCATTTGTTTGACTTTGCAAATACCTTTGCCTGTCAGCTGAAGAGTAGGACTGCACCTCGTGTTTCCATCTGTAAACAGCAGGGTACTTCTGGGAATCGATCTGTACTGCTTCGATAGCTGCTAAGACGTCACTGTCCAGCTTTGATGGACGCTCCCTAGAATAACACAAAACCAGATGAAAGGAGACCTACACGTTTGTCCAGGCAGTGACATCCCAATTCCAAAGCACTTCTTATTCTAATAAAAGCAAACAAATCGGCCATGTTCCTCTCTGAACTTCCTTAGCTTCCCTAGGAGACCCAGCAGCTTCCCAGCAGACCCAGATGTAAATGACTGCTGCATAATAATGGGCAGCCTCATTTAAAAAAAAAAAAAAAAAGAAGCTTTGAACACGTAATCTGAGGACACGCCAAGAGTGTGGTGAACAATATATTAATCTAAGTCAGGCTCTCCACAAGGTTCCAAGCCTGTCAGGTGAATGGTAAACAGCAGAGTCTGCTGAAACTGCAACTAGGAAACAAAGATTTCTTCTGCTGTGTTTTAGCTAGAGTTAGGTCATTAACTGCAAGAGAACTATATGGCTAGTGTACAAACATTGGAGTACTTAATAAATTAACTGTTGCTTAGTATCACATGATTTTAACCTTGCTGGTAATGACATTACAGTAAGTATCTCATTTTGCATGTATGGAACACAGGGCAAAGAAAAGACAATTCATACCCAAGCAGAAATAATTTCTTAGAGTTGTCATTTGTCGGTGAAGTCTTCAAAAGAAATTTCTGGGCAGGTTCTTGACACTGTTGTGCCTCGTTAGTCTGGATTCCAGATTCCACAGACAATCTTTCCCTTTCTAAGTGCATTTTATATTCTGTCCTTAGCTTGGTCTCTCCAGGTTTCCCTGTAACACTTGGCTCAGAAGAACCTGCTGGTGAAACTGCGTAGGAGGACTTATCCAGCCAGTCCTTGGGTATTCTAGCCTGGCTTGTTCTTTCAGGCAGAATTCTCTCATTCTTAATTCTTTCGCTGATGGTATTTGATTCTCCTGCACCCACTTGTGGCTGGAATGTTAAGCTTTCAAATTCTGACGTTAAACTGCGAACAGGTGATACAAGGCAATCTTCTCCATCGTGCACATGCTTTCTGTCACCAATTATCCTTTCACTGGCCACAGGATTACAGAATCCATTTTTGCTGGAAGAAACCCCCTTCTCATAGTGCCTGGGCTGAGCTGATGTTTCTATGATGTTTCTGGTATGCTCCATTGACAAGATCTCACACTCAGCATCTCCAATAGCATCAATGCTGGGTTCCTTCAGCACAACAGGTGGGCTGTTATTCCGTGCTGCGTTTTGTCTGTTTTTAATTTCTTCTAAGCTCATGTCATCATCATCCTCATCCAAAAACGCTCCAACAGAAATAGAATTGCAACACTTTTTACTCTTGCCTGTAAATAATTTAATAAGAGTAATGTGTAAAAAGACTTGCAACAGAACTCCCATCAAATAAACTGGGAACAAATACACACCTTTCAGCACAAAGTGTAAAGGATTATTCTGTTTTAAGAAGTTAATTATTCAGTGTCTGTAGATTACAAAATTCCATACTCTACCAAGGAATTTCCAAATGCTCTGAGTAAAAAATAACCTGCAAGTAGTGAGGTCTTCTTACAGAATTTCATTTAGGGCTACAATCACGTAAAGGACATCTTCTGAGAGCTATTCTAGTTCTCCTACATCCATGTTGTCGTTAGCTACTTTTTCAACACTATAATCAGACCGTTTGGTTAGCAGATGAACAATAGCAACCACAACAGGTGAATACAATTTCCCTGGACACCGTGCTTTTTCCCCTCCCTCATCTCCCTAGGTACACCCTGTTGTTTGTAACATTTTCCCTTTCCTTACCAGAAGGATGTGGCGTTTTGTATCTGTTGCAGGTTTCATTTTCCCCTGTTTCTTGCTGAGCCTTTTCGCTCATTTCCCGATGGCTCAGGTACTCTTCTAATTTTCGCAGCCCCTCCTGGGAAGACAGATCAACAAAACAGCCCAGAAATTCCCAGTATTCAACCCACGGGAACCCCAGTTCATGAGCTAACTCCCTGCAATAAATAAAATAAAACGAATCATTTGTGAAGACATGAATATTATTTTGACAATAACTTTTTCTGAACACATTTTATCAGCTATTAGCAGGAATATAAATGCGCAAGTAGGCAACAGAATTCTGCAACAATCAACAGTCTGCAACAACACATAGTTGACACACACACTTTGTTACCAAGCATGGCATAATCTACTTTTTCTAGACCATTTTTCCATTTTTTTTCCTGTTTTTACATTTAGCAGTGTACATATTGCTATATTTAATCTGACTGTATCCAGACATCAGACAGAGATGAATCCACACCAATGTAGGCAAAATTTGAACAAGACTCCATTCAATAGCTTTTTTTAATTGGGAATGGAAGAAGGTAGGAGGGAGCAAAGGCTGACTTGAAGGAAGAAATGCAAGGCACTTGTAGCAAGGTATGTTTTCTGCATGTGCTGCTGATACAAAGAGTTTCAACAGCAAGGACACTACAACACAGGTAGGTAAAGCACAACATTTCTATTCAGCTGTCTTTTAACAGAGTAAGTACTCTGTGCGTAGTTTTAAATCTCCTGGCAAATCAGCTGAATTTGAGAAAAGCATTCTATACATATCATCAATAACAATTTAAATATCTTTTTACTTCCAAAGCTAGACAGCCAAGCCAGATCCCATGTTTTTACCTGTTTAGACAAAAGTGCAGTAAAAATCCAACTACAATATACTTCATAAAAAATTTCCAGCAGTATTTGCCTAAAGAGTGTGTTTTACTATGCAACTCAGTACAATTGTTTTGCTTTTAATTATTGTTAATTTTCTGTACTGATACTCCATTAGATACCTTCCAACTCTTTCAACACCTCTTTCCAGATCAGATTTCCTGACGTTGTGAAAGAAGCCAGCTCTCTCTCGGGGTGGAGTCTTCCACAGCCTGCGAAATTCTTCAGCCTTTAAAAAAAGAAATAATTTTTAAAACCCACCCAACTCTGCCCCAACATGGAAGCTAATCAGTGCTAAATGCTTCCCTATAGCTCTAGAAAACATTTTGCTGTGCTCGGTCTCGGCTTCTGCCACTGGTATTGCTCAACTCTCGCTACAAAAATCTCACTTGGGATCTAAAGACAGATACTCCTCCTTGTATGTTTACTGATACATCTCATACCTTACTTCTGTGGTCTCATAACTGCTTGCTTATTAAAAGAATGACAATGATATATAACCACCTCGAAGCAACCTGGCTAGATATGAAGCCTAACTGGTTTTCATTTGTGTGCAGTGGGAAATAAATAAGAGGCACGTCTTACAACACTGCACTTTTATTTCATGACACACACTCTTCTGGTCAGTGCTTTCCAAGGCACAAAGGAGGTGTTCTCATATAGATATTGCTGGTCCTCAGACTGGCATCAGTTACCATAACATACTCCTGCTGTTTGAATTTGAATTCCTAAAGGGAATGAACGGATTTTTGCAAACTCCCAAGCTTTATGCCTTTATGTTCGGAGATTAGAAGTATCTGCCAGCAATCAAAATAACGCCTTACTTACATGGCATACAAATTTTTTCAGAGTATAAAACATGTTTACATTTCTGTCAGGTGAAAAGAAAACTGATCAAAGAGCATCTTTAGAAGAAAAGAAAATAGTAAGCATTGTGGTGAAACTCAGTCCTGGAAGAGCTCAAACATCACATGACATCTCACGCTCCCACTGTCCCTGCAGCAGCCCTGCTGCCCACATGCTCATATTAAGCAAATGAGTCAACAAATGCCTACTAATTTATAACACATATAATGGTATTCCAGTATTCCAGTTTAAAAAAAAAAAAAGTTTTCTACTATACAAGCACAACTCTTCTAGAACTATCCAATACCTACTATTTGCTTGTCACTATTTCCATTTAGAAAAATGTTAACAAGTTAACTAGTTAACATGAATTCAGTAAGTAAAGTTGAAGTGCTTCAAACATTCTAGAAAGGAGACAATTTTTTAAATCCCATCCACAGCTCCACCTTCATTAAACTGGCACTGATGTCACATGAAGTTCTCATCAGCTCCTTACCTTGGAGGGACTCATGGGGCCTGCGAAAGCTCGTATGGACAACACGGGATCCTTGGGGCTGTATTTGGACAAAGCTGCCTGGGGACTCTCGTCTGTCTGATCCGGTGACCACGGCGCACCAATCACAGGAGCTGAGGAGTTATCTTCTGCTCTCAGAAGTGGTACATAGTATCGACCTTGAATAAAACAATACGCAGCTTTCTTAAACTGATGCTACGTTAACTTGCTCTTTCCTCCTAGAAAATCAATACGCCTGTATATTTAACCACCTGACTTCACTTCATCAGTAAAACTTTATAATTCAAATTCAGTGTTTCAGTGTTCATTGGCTGCTTGCAGATCGTGTTTCAGACCAGGCTCCCTTCTGTTTCAAATGCAAAAATGCCTGCACTGATACATATAACAGTTTCTAAAGGATTGTCACTCAGCTTCAAAGCCTGTTTTACAGATGCCCAAACTTGCATGTGACAGAATAGGGAAGACTTTCATGTCAGGGAAACCACATGAGCGCCAAACATGACCAAGGAACCTCCAGACCCGTAGAGGTCTTTCGTTTGCTTTAAGAAAATGTTTTCTGCTGTAGACATGCTGAATAAAATAATGGCTTGCCTATGTTACAGAGATCTATGAGGAAAACCCTGCAAACCATACAGTATGAGTACCAACCACATCATTTAAAAGACAGTTTTCTGTTCCCTGTCAGTTTCAGAGCTTCTCTTTGATTTTTACAGTACTGTACAGCAGCATCACTTATGGACAGGAATGCTACAGAAAACCAACAGAAAACAGTGAGAGTCTGATAGAGTATGTCACATGCCTGGTGTAGTTTAAACTGAATACTGACCTTTCAAATACTCTCTCAGTTTTTCTTTCAATTCTGCAGATTTATTCTTGCTTCTCTCACAAACTACCTGTTAATAAAACATTAGTTCTTTACTAATAAAACAAAAGACATCAATTTCCAATCAACTGCAAGGTGTTCCTCAACAGCCACATTATTGGCTGTTACCCATTTCATCCAGTTCTTTTAATTCAGGGTGTAACTGACCGCTGCAATACATATTTATCCATAAAAGAGAGACTGTAAACAAAAAGCAGTGAATCCTAACATCTACAGCTTTGCTCTGGATATAATCAACACAAAATATTTATAATGTTCCCAGAGATTTTCACTCTGGGCATGGCACTGGTAGCTCAGCCTGTGAAATAAACAGTCTGTCAATGCTCAGAGTTGAAAAACCCTGCTTTGGCATTTGACTTTGTTGTGGACACGGACAGACTTACTTCTGCTGGAGTTTGATCATATTTATTCCTTGAGTTTTTTACAATAGCTGGGTGTGAGGTAAGCACATTAACAACATCCAAATTCCCAAACTTGCAGGCAAAATGCAAAGGAGTATCAAATCCCTGCAACATTAAAGAGAGAAAATTCACATGTATTTGGAAACATCATAAAATCAATACCGTATGTTTTATTTTGAAGCTAGGCTAAGTAAACAACAGGGCTCATAATAGATCCTTTCCCATAGCATTGTGGAATAACGACTGTTAAAACCCACAAAACCCATGACCAGCTAACTTTTGCTAACATGGTCCCTTCCCCTTTTCTTCTCCCTTCTGTTTCCTTCTAGTAGTTTTCATAATAAGAAGAAACTGTCACACATCCCAAACCTCACCATTTTATCAGGTGTATTGAGGTAAAGGTCAACGATGTATCGGATGCGATTCCTCAGCATTGCGTTATCATCGTCCGGATACATCAGCCGCATAAACTCAGGATTTTCCAGAGTGTCCAACAGCAGCTGGCAGATAGCAGGCTGGTTCTCCTTGGCAGCAACGTGCATGACATTGTACCTGCACCCCTCCTGAAAAATAAATCAGAACTAACTGGAATCCAACAGCTTGCTTACACCTGCACACTTAAACGATCCGATGGGGAAAACAGGTTCCCACGCTGTCTTATGTGGGGGTTTTTATCTCTTAGTGTTATCTCAGGAAGATATATTCACAGAACAGTAAACATCCAGAAATGCAATAAGTGAGACAATATTGTAAAGACATTTATCTACCTAGCCAAGCTACACTTAAAATTAAGTGCATCATTCTTATATTCAGCTATAGTCAGGTTGTAGATTTAGGGAAAAATGTAGCAAAGAAGGTTAAAGTATCAAATAATAAAGGAGATACAAAGTTCAGTATAAAAAAAGAGCAGGAAAACAGGTGTATATATACAGTTCAGTTTGCTGCAATACATCTCAACAACCTCACAAAGCTGGTCTGAGAAGTCCCTTTTTGAAGTGAGATTGTAGGTGTTTGCTAATGCCAGGTTACGAGTGGTGCCCTGACAATGGCAGCATGGTGCTGTGACAGGCAGTGCTGCACAATCAGCTTCAACCCAGACACTCCTCTGCTCCATAGCACCACTGCACTGACAAAATCCTGGTATTTGGAGATCAGTACTCTGTGAAGAGGAGACTGCTCTTCACTACTGGCTATAACTACTCCTTCCCTAGAGAACTGCACACTCCATTTCCTCAGCTCTTCTGAAGCAGAGCAAACTCAGCTATTGTGGGTGGGGTGCCACAAGAAAGACAGAGCTGCTGCACTCCTGTTAGCTTCCAGCTGGTGTCAGTCAACACTGAGAAACCGCACCGGTGGGAAGAAGTGAAAAGCAGGGAACCACATCCATCCCAGTTACATGTACCAGGCCTCAAATTCGTATCACCAGACCAGAACTTGGAGATATACATATACGTATACCTATGTACATACATATACATATATATACACATACATATATATGCACACATATATATATATATTTATGATTATTATTTATTTATTTTTTTACCTGTACAACTGTCGGATTGTCTCCAGATCCAATAAGGTAGCGAGGATTACTCCAAATAAGTTCTGAAAATGTTGATATATCTCCTTTCTCCACAGCTTTCCGAAGCTTAGCAGTAAGATCCTGGGTACGCGGACTTTTGTAACTGTTGGCCCTTTCCTTGTTAGCAGTTTCCATCTCAAGTGAGCATAAGCCATCTATTAAAACACAAGTGTCATGCTTCTAGCTGCTCTCTTTTCAGTGATCACTATTTTCATACCACCAGCATAAGCATTTAATCCAAACTATCTATTAACTTTGCATCTTTAACATAAAGAAGCTTCTTTAAAAAAAAAAAAAAAAAAAAAGAAACAGGTTATTGGCATTTTAAGACCCTGGTAGTAATAAGAGGTAGGGAAGAAACTACAACATAATCAACATAAAGTTTTTTAGTCCAAAATAAAGTCTAAAACAGCCTCACAACTATTAATCTGCTTCCACCCAAGCCTAAAATGAAAGTTTGTCAAGAACTTTCCATCCATGCAGCCTGTTAGCATTTCAGCTTTAGAAGAGAAGCACTATTTTTTAGTGTAAACTTCAAACAAAACTGTACAATTATCATCATTTTTTAAAAGTAACAAATTTATCATAACAGACCCATTTCAAATCATTCAGAGGCTTCAAAATACCGCTCTGAATTTTTTTCCTGTTAATAGCACGTTGCTAATGAAGGGACTGGTTCCCTTCTCTCAAAAAATCACCTCTCTATACTGTGTCTTCTGTACACAGATGAATACCCTCCATACCTCTGTTAAGTGATCCTGTTTTCATTGGAGACAAACACAGAGAGGACTTGCTTGGAGATGGAAAGTAATCACAGATTCCTTTAGCAAATTTCTCAGCATCTTCTCTGTTTGAAAACGCTTTAAATCGTGAACCCTTAATCATCTTAACAGCTTGGAGAGCTTCCTTCTTATCTTCATAAACATGTATTCTCTCTGAAACACAGTACAGCCAAAATCAAGCTATTCCAGTAATCTCAGATTTGTTCGGATTGAAATTATCAAGCCACCCTTACAGTTTGGTTACAGCGTTTCTCTACAAACACGGTCAAAAAGTCAAAGTCGATTTAAATTTTACCTCTAGAAAACTGAATAGAAGAATATTACACATTGCAGGTAACATCAGGGGATATCTGTACAGTGCTCAGACATTCACACTCATCAGATGTGAGTACCTGTTTTATACAGGTGAGCCTGCATCAACAAGAGAGTATTTCACACCTAGACTGAAAAGCGAACCAGGAGTTTATTCACCCTGCATTTCTGCCCATGTTGCTCTGTACAGGAAGGTCAACTACTGAGTGACCTGCTGCCAACACTATAAGACCTCTAAAAAGAACCTCTGATGTTAATCAAACCCTTCTCCTTCCTCTCCTTTTGTGTTTAAGTTACTTTGTTCAACTAAAGATACCTGAATATCATTGGAATGAGAACAAATCCCAGTGTCTCAGAGGACCATCCTGATTTTCCAAAGTGACTGAAATGAGTCTGCTGAGAGCACAACATTAATTCTAAACTCCAAGTAAGCATGCTACTAAAATCAACAAATGTTAATGCTACTGATCACCTCCCGTAACGTTTTCTTTAGCATCTGTCTCCTCACTGAAGTACCTAAGCACCACTGAACTCTGTTTGACTACAGAGATTGCTAAGACTTCATAGAATATAATTTCAATTTAGGTCCATAATTATAAATAAAATAAAATATATAAAATACATACCCACCTATAAAATACATTTGTTAATAGTAAAGCTTAGTCCTTTCAAATATTAGCCTGATGCTTAGTATTTCAGTACTAATTCAGATATGTCCATAATTAATTCCTGCCAATTAAAG
>JAOWBP010004343.1:1370676-1389286 GCA_028571105.1 Tragopan temminckii
GTAACTTCGCTTTTGTTCTAGGAAGAACAGAGTTAGCCTTAGATCCATTCTCACATCGGTCTCGTAATTTCTTACAGTTTAAGAAAATACGCTCTATACAAGAAAATAAACTGAATTTCAATATATTGTGGAATATATTCAACCCTCAAATTCATCCTCTATGTAATTCTTCAGAGCTGTAAGGAAAGGAGAACAATATATATTTAACTTGCTAACTTTTACTAGTAACAAGAAATAGTAAAAATCCAGGTTGAAAGGAAAAAAAGAGGATGGTGAAACCTATATATAACCCACTTCAAATCTAATTTAATCACCAAGAGGCAGAGACACGCAAATACATGCCTAGCATCCAACCATACATTGTATGACCAAGCTCAGCTAGGGCACATTTCAACATAATCCACTCCAGGGCAGTGAAATCAAATTTCACTAAGATACATGTTTTTCAGAAGGCTTCTTTTCTTTCCTGTACTTTCAGAACTTAAGCATTTACTACAACACACTTACTGCAGTTTGTCCACTTCAGCCTGAAGGGCTTGGACAAGCAGTTCTTTGGCATGTAGCTCTTTCTTGACCTCATTGAGCTCAAGGGCAGCAGCTCTGTAATGACGGCGGTTGTGTGCTGCATCTGCTTTGGCTGCTGCTACCTGCAAGAAAAAAAAAAAAAAAAAGATGCCATTTTCTTTGCTCTGTCACAGTAGGAGAATCATACGGGGATGTAGGCCAAGGGAGTACAAAACAAAACAAGAAGAACGTTGTGCAGCAGTATTAATTTGCTGCTAGTACTTATTATTTTTGTTTACAAAACACTGTTAGTGTTGTCATCCTTATTAACGCTAGTGGTAAATAGGTACGTGACGAAGAACCTTGTCTGCAAGACTGTTTTTTCAATGCAAATTTTTTGATGAAGCATCCTCACTTCAGGATATGCTCCACACATTGGAAGTTACGATGGAATTTTCTCGGTAGTCACAGAGCATGGCTAACAAACAGGGCAGAACAGAAAAGACATCAACTGATCTTTCAACTATCGTCCATCACAATGGAGATCCTATTGGTAGCACTACACTGTAAAACAGACATTTTCTGCAAAGCCACTGCCCAAATACTTCACATTTAAATCATCTTTTAAATGAATAAAACAAGATTTATTACTTGCTCCTTAAGGTCTTTAACTTTTGACTTTTCTTTCTCCAAGGAAGCCTGTAAAGCTTGAATAAGTTGTTGCATTTGCTGGTCCTCTTCCTCCTTCCGCTTTAGGACTGCCTGAACCTGCATCACATTGCAAAAACAAATGCACATTTTGTCCAGACTCACTGGAAGATCAGACAAGCTGCTAAATATGAACACTAACAACTGCAAAGCTTCCCTCTGCTGTTCAGGTCAAATGGTAGCACGTTACAGGCAATTCTTTGTCAATATTCCCATTTGTTTATATCCCAGGAATACATTACTACTGGCATACAAACCAATGTTCATCTCAACGAATCCTTATGTGACACAGTCTGCACACTGAGACCCAGTCTTAAATGAGTTAAACTTTCACTACTGCAAATTTTTCTGCATGATTTATTCCGCCTCCCACCAGCAGCTCTGCCTAGTGCCAAATCTCACTTTTCATCTGTTGTTGAGTCTCATGCTACTGCTGTTACACAACACACAGGAGATCTGGAGCTGAAAAAAATGTGCCAACCTTGGATCATACAAGTGACGACTTCTACATCTTGTTATCGGAAATACCAGCGAGTTCCTTTCTTAAGGTATTAAACCAAAAGTCAAATACCTGTAGATTCAGTTGGACCAAATCTGCTTCTCTTTTTGCTAACGCTGTTTCTAGAACATTGTTGTGCTCTCGCAAAGCAGCATTAGACTGACTAAGGCCTGTGAGTTTTCCACGTTCATGTTCCAGTTCAAGGGCCAACTTCTTGTTAATCTCTTCTAAACGCTTTATCTTCCTCTTGAACCCTCGAGACTCCTGAAGCTACAGTCAGAGAGAAATCCAAAATAAACAAACAGTTCCACATTAATGACTTCATTTTTTTGAGGTAGTTAAGTTTCTCTGTTTTCACAGGTTGTTGTTTTTTTAATATATAGTTCAAAATAGGCACAGTTGCATAGTAGTTGTGGGGTTTTTTTATTATTTTGGAAGACTAGGATGCTTGCTAGACAGCTGAATCTCTGAGTACTGCTCAGATGCAGAAAAGAAATAGCTGATTTTTTTGGACTGACCATTACCATGCTGTGCTTCAAAACTCACTGAGCATCCATGACTCCCAAAAGACAGTGATTCATGCACAATCACTATCTCGTGACCACACACACCTGGTAACTAATAAAGGAGCTACCCTTCTCTCTTCTTTTCCTCTATGCTAAAATGATTCATAAAACCACAGAGAGCCAGTATAGGGCAGCACAACTGGCAAGTGCCACCAACACAGCATTTCCTACATAAGGTTCAGATTTTCTGCACTGTTGGAATAAAATTACAGTACTAAAATTTCTCTTTTCCTCTAGGTACTTTGCCTGAATTATATGACAGATGGGAAAGTGGCAGTACAGTTACCTCATCCTCAAGTTCCAGCACTTTCTCTCTGTATTCCTCAAGCTCCTGGCTGGTAAGTGAAATCACTTCTTGCAACTCTTTTTCCAGCATCAACTTACTGCTTCTAACAGCTTGCAATTCTGTCTCCAGGGCTTGAATCCTTTCCTAAAGACAAAGGGATAAGGTAGATTATTGCCTCATTCACCTGCAGAGGCAATTGTTTTGTTAAGAAGTTTATTCCACTATCAAATATTAAGTGAGCTGCTAGCGCTCAATTTAAAGGTCTTGCTCAGAGCTGTACTATTTTGAAATATCTTCAGATGCTAAGACACTTTTTTTTTAAATTAAATTTCATTTTTTTAATTTATAAATTTATATATAAATTCATATATTTTATATATTTATATAAATTTATATTTATAAAGTATAAATTTATAAATTTATAATAAATTTAATTTTTTAATTAAAAATGTCTTAGCATCTGAAGATTTTTTTTTTAATTAAAGATTTTTTTTAATTAAAAAAAAATCTGAAGATTGCAACCTTTGGTTGCAATCAGTAATCAGAAAAATATGGATGAAATATAAAAAAAAAAAATAAAGCTTGCCAAATCATCTCTCTCAAATGTAATTAAGGAAATTCCAAGTATTTAGAACATTGATACCATGGTTCTTATCTAGCTTTATATTCCAAGTATTTTCATCACTTCAGTGTAAGATAATATTCTGACACATTTAATAATGTAGCAGTGCTATCTTTGTATTAACAGTGTTAAAGACATCCGTATACTTGAGCAATCTGGTTGCTTCCACCATCAGTGATTTGTGCTTTTAGCTTGCTCAGCTCTGCTTCAGCAGACTCCTTTGCAGTGAGGGATTCCTGCAGCCGCCGACTCAGAATGCTGACTGCATTCTCATAGGCTTTATGCTTTGCTTTCATCTCCTTCTGAGCACTTGTCAGATCTGACCCTAGACGCTTCATTTTCTGTTTCTGCTCAGTGATGGCCCTAGAGAGAAAGCATAAACAGAACAAGGTTAAGACAAGATTTGCCTGAAAACACTACCAAAGGATAAATTTTTAACATGGCTCCAATGAAAAGTTAAATAATTAAATAAAATCTACATACAGTCCACTTAGAGCTACCAGCTGAGCTGTAAGGATCCCACAGGAGACAGCACCAAAGCCTTGCTGTAGTTAAGGCAAACAATGCCCACTTCTCTTCCCTAGCCCCAAACCATTCACCTCAGAAAAAGCTGTCAGGTTCCTAAGGTATGATTTTTGTTCCTCGGGAGGTAATGACTAAGACTTCTGAGAGCAATTAAGAATAAGAAACCAGAATCTTCATACTGAAGTATGTAACGTACACTGAATTTAGAGTAAGAATTCAATTTACTGTGTCATCCAATCTGAGATCTTTGATATGTTTTGTAAAAAGTTTTCTTCTATGATTACCAGTAAAAATAAAAAACAAACCCAAACTTGTTCTCATTAAAGCCATCATTCTAGCCAGTTGGGGTTATAAGACACTGAAGGAAAACTAGGATTAACTTAATGTTAACTCCAGCTAACACATTACTCTACGTTGACATAATATTCATGCTGCACGGCATATATCTTTGGTTAAAAATTATGAGTGAATCAGAAGCTGGAACTCCTGCTCAGCACACAGTCAACATTTTCCCAAATAAGACTAAGGAATAGGAAAAGTCTTACTGCTAGAAAGGTGTTCACAAAAACAAATATCATAGCTCTTTTGTCTGTACTAAAAGAACAGACTTACTTCTTTGCTTCTTCTTGCATTTGTTCTACTTGCAGTTTTAATGTCTGATTTGCCTCAGCAAGAGATGCCATTTGCTCCTTATCAAACTGCAGAGACTTGATAGGGAAGAAGAAAAAAAAATACACATTTGCTTTTTGTTGGATTACAAGTAAATAGATGTAAAGTTTCAAAATTATTTTCAACTCTAAATAGAAAGAGTAGAAAAAAAACAGCTATTTCAAGGTTCTCTGTCTTCTTTTCAACTCCTTTGCATTTCTTCTTAAATGAATTCCTCTGAGCTGCCATGATAACATGAATGCACAGGGCTCTGTTTCGGTCTTTGCTCTCAGACAGCACTCACTTTGAGACCAGGTTAACTGCTTCCACGTCACCTCCCTGCCACTCCTGTAGCATCCTCCTCCCTACTGACTTACAGGAGATATTAATTACTGATTTCTGGAAGGCATATGCACACCTACATATACAGCATTAAGTAGGTAATCAAGAACCTTAACTTGCAGGTAGCCACTCTGTTTGTCGCCAGAACTAATGGAAATAACAACATATCCTGTATGTAACACTCCCTCAGTGTCCAAAGCTTAACAGCTCCCATACCTGTAGGCGTGTTTCCATTTCATCTCGTTCTTTCTGCACTGACTGAAGATGATTTTCTATTTCCACCATCTGCTGGTGAACCTCAGTCACTTCCTTCTGTAGTTTCGAATGTTCAGATTCAAGTGACTGTTTTTCTACTTGAATTTGTAGTAGTTCTCGTTTTAACTCTTTCATTTCTGAGTCTAGACGCTTCTTTGTAGTTTTCAGTTCACTAATCAGCTGGTCCTTGGAACTTGCATCTCTTCGATAAGCTTCCACCATTACCTTGTTCACAAGAGTTCAAGAGGAAAAGATCATCCCTGTAACTCTAAAATCTATACAGTTGTAATTTACTGTGAAGTGTTTACTGATGTTATTCCAGTTTTGTGGGGGCATTATTAAATAGTACAGACCGACATCATCTCCTGTAACACATTCATGCAAGTTCAGAGACTTACGCAAGTTCAGGTATCAAATAATCAAATAATATCAGCAGTTCATTAAAAACTAAGGGAAGAATGTTTACAACAATATAGTACGCTTTTCTTCATATTCTTTACAGAACTTACTTCTTAAATGCTACTTTTTAAAAACTAAACTAATCGTAAAAAACTATTACATGTGCACAATTAAAAACTGGTGACATGAGAAGGGGGTTTGTTTGCAGCCCACAGTTTAAACAGCCTTCTCAAAGCTAAGCCAAACAAGCTACAACTGCTGGCAGTAGGGTAAAAGGTAGATCAGTGGTGCCATAATACATATATTTTTGCAAAACCAATAACACATCAAATCACTATTTTAAAGCTATTCAGAATAAAACTCAAGTAGCTACCACTTTTCAAAGCTGCAAGAAAATGATGATACTTGAAGATTTTCCTGAGTGCTTTTGCAAAAGCAAACTTGATATCAACAAGCCAGAGAAACGTTATATGATGGACCATTTGGCAAAGTTCCTAAAGTCCTATGAAAGCACAAATTGATTGGTGGATCTACTTTTATCTTAACTGCAGATAAAAATTCAACTGTACAGAATACAAAAACCATACAATTGTGTCACAGAGTTATTTGTATTTGATACTGAAAATGGATTTGTTTCCTCACAGAAGCCCTCAGAAGTACCTAGAAACAAAGAACAGATTTTTATAGTCTAATTCTCTGAAATAGCTTGCTTTTGTTTACCTTCTGCTGTAGGAACTGTTCCTTCACTTTTTGAACTTGTTTTTTAAGGCTGCCATTTTCCTGTTGCAGATTTTCTACCTGCCAGAACAAAAACCAGAGATGTTGCTTCACATGCCACACCACATATTCTACATTACTTCAAGCACCGACAGCAGCTTCTACTATGGTTGAACATACTGCCTAATCTAACGAGGATCCTGTTTCTGACTAGGTATGTCAACGACACCGTTAGATAACCCAGCATTTTATACAGAAATGAATTTACATCTTATAATGAACTATGTAGTAAACAAGGGCCCCACATTCTGACATTAAGATTTTAGGTCGTGCCATTAATCTATATACATGGTATCCATACAGCATCAGTTCACACATACATGATCTAATGAAGGAAGCAGCTGGTTCTCTGAACGGGAAAAAAAAAGCAATCCTCATTATATGTGCATCCACAGCTATTCTATACTTCTTCTGGTAATACTAACAAGTTCCATTGCTCTCTTCAAATGAAATCTCTACGGATTACCAGGAACTCATCAAAAGCTGTATTCAATAAGCAAGCTCTTCGTGAAGCTTTCACGTGGAACTTGGATGCCATAGAAGATAGAGAACGTATATGATTATGACACTAAGGTGCAAAAGGAAGGGTCACAATACTTTAAAGCAGGCACAAAAAGAGTAAGGATATGCATTAGACTTAATCTTGTTAACCAGCTCAGTGCCTAGAAAAAAGCCTCGGCTGGTATACAGCAACATCCAAACCTAACCCTGCTGTATTATTGCAAGACAAAGGCTCAGTTAAACATGACTAAATTACTGCCTATGGGAGATGTTTGATGGCGTCAAGAAAAAAAGGAGCACATCAGAAAGTTATTTTCATGTGGTCTGTACTCAATTTTTTTTTTTTTTTTTTAAACTGTTATATTTTAGAAAGATGCACAGAACGGAATCAATTAACTTCAGCTTCCCATCTTGTATAAAGAAAATGCATAAATCCACACAGACACCAAGTAGTATGAAACTGTAAACATTCTAATGATATAACAAAATATAAAGCAACAGCAATTTTTAATAAGTACACTTTTAGGGATTTATTACCTGGCTTGACTTGATTGCCATCTCTTGCCTCAATTGTTCCAAGATTTCTGATGTTACTTCTGTATCTTCTCCAAGGCGTTTTGTTCCTTCATCAAGTTGCTCTTGGCTTGCTTTTGCTGTCTGCAGAGCTACTTCCAAGACAATCTTCTCATTTTGCAAATACTGTATCATGTCATCTTTAGAAGTAGCATCACTTTGGAACTCTTCTAATCTGGCCTTCAGTTCATCATACTGAGTTTGCAGGTCATCCAGGGTCTGTTCTTTGGTATGCAACATCTCTTGGGTCATGGTGAATTGTTTCATCAGATCTAGGTGCTCTTGTTGTAAAGATTCAAGCTGCAAATCTCTCTGATGCAAAGTCAGTTTGACCTGAGAAAAGTATTTTAACATTAAGTTCATTCAAAATGAACATTGTATTTAAAAATGCACTGCAAAAAAAACAAAATATTGTAACTACCATTGAGCTTCTAGGAGAAAATAACAGAACTGCCTAACAACTTTGGATGTTGATCTATATTTCTTGTCTATATTTGGAATAATTACGTATTGAATTCACTAGCAAAAGCAACTTTTAAGATAACAGTTCTGAAATTTCACAAAGGTACTGTTATCGAGATGATTAAAAAAAAGGAGAATGAAAGCTTCTCATCTGAGACAGAGCAATTTTCACATGGATTTCATTTCCACAGAAATCTTTCAGAAGATTTACAAAAGTTCAGAGCTCAGTATTTACTTACTATTGCCTTTTCAGCCAAGCAGCTGTCTCCTTTGCAATCTTTGTGAAGTTGTCTAACAGCCTACCTGATCCAGCTCTTGCTCCAACGTTGCTGCAGAGTCAGCCATTTTCTGAAGCTGTTCTTTCTCATCTTCAAACTCCTCTAGTTTTCTCTGCAAGTCTTCTTCCACCATGGTTTTAGCTTCTTGGATCTGCATAAAAGCAGCTTCTTGGTCCAACATGTCAGCCTGCACAGAAGAAAGTAAGGAGTCAGCATTTATAATTTCATGGGGTAGGGACTGTGTGCACATGCTCTGTTGGGAGAAAAAATAGGAAAAGGGTAAATCATCAAGAACATTTCTCAATGAAAGAGACAAGCAAACATTATGATGTCTGCCCTACACACCAGTAGATCTTTACTGAACTCAACCACTTACGTACATAAGACACATCAGAAAAAACAGTGAGTGTCTTACATACTTGTGACAATCTGAATTCCTCTTATATAACTTTGCACACTTTCTAAATTGACAAAACAAGATATAAATAAAAAGAATCTTTGAAGTATTACAATTAAGCCATATAAAAAATTCTGAACCAGAACTTATCTGATTCATGAGATGCCGTAGCTACTCCATGAAATAAAATTTCCTGTCATTGACACAATTGCTATCAGCAACACCAGAGATGAGCTGCTTCCACTAACTTGCTGCTTTGCTGCCTTTTCTAGCTTAAGAGATGTAGGAGCAGCAAAATTCAATGCTCTGATGGAAAATCCTTCAGTTTTCAAATACGACATTTGCAGAACCTAAATACAAGTTTAACAGAACATAAATCACAGAAACCATCTACCGCCTTACCTCAATATTCTGCAGCTGTGCTGCAATACGTTCCTTTTCCTTAATAGACCTGTGCTGGGTTTCAGTCAACTGCTGAGACAATGCCACATTCTCCAGTTTGAGATGTTCCAACACACCTGCTTGGGTCATCTGCCCAGCCTGAAGGGAACGGGAAAGAATACACAGGTTAGAAAGAAGAGCCAAAAAGCGTCACAGTCCCGGGGGAAAAGAAAAAAAAAAAAAAAAAAGGAAAAACAAAAACATCACACAATCTGTGCCTCATCTCAACTATTACTTACACGGCACTGCAGTTCTCCACACACATAAGACAAGTGCTTTGGTTATATTTGTGTTTCAGAAGTGATATGACCTAACACACCATGATGTAAACCAAACCAGCCCCTCCACTCTACCCTCCACCTGAAGTATACACAGAGTGGCTCCCTTATCAGAGTTCATAAACAACATCCCCTCGATAAAACTAAAAAAACCCAGCATTCTCAGTCCTATGTGCAAGCAAATGACAATACCTGTATATTAGCCATCTCGCTCTGCAGCCTGACTCGAGCCTCCTGTGCGAGTACCAGCTGCTGCTGGTACCACTGTCGCACATTTTGGAGAGAAGTGATTTCTGTTTCAGATGCTTTCAGCTTATTGGTCAGCGTGGTCCGTTCCAGCTGCACTTTCTGAAGTTGGTTCTGTAAGGAAGCTAACTGCTGTCGCAGATCATGAACTAAAAAAAGGAAAAGAAAGAAGAGGGATTATCGTACACCATCACTCTGCACTCATGCACAGGTTTTCAAGGCTTATTGTTGTGTTCACAGCTTATTTATTTGATCAAAAACATATGCACCTCATTACACAAAAACTGGCTATTTCAAGTGAGCCGAAATTCTAGAATAAAAAAAATTAGGGCCACAAGCAGAACAAAATTAAAATAAATGAGTAATTTTTAAGCTTTCTAAGGGGTAGAGATATGAAATAATTAAAAAATAAAATCGAAGATCGGGTACCCTGAGATGGAGATTCATCATTACAAACTGATATTTGTACACGCTGGTAAAAACCATTAGTCCATTTTCAAACAGTATTAAATACTTATGCCTCCCTCTCCAAGCTGGCAGTGTCTTGTAAATCGTGGCACTTGTGACACAAAATAAAAAGCAATCACCTTAAAATTCAGACTTTTTTTGCTAGAATGACACCAATACAATGCAAATTAAAATTATTTATTGCTGTTGGGCTTCAGAATTATATCAAAATAAAAGTGTTTCTAGAATATAAAAACTATAGAGATCACAATTTACATCAGCCCACCTGTGCTGTCTCTGGTGAGAACACTTTTTTGCATATCTTCAACCTTCAGCATGAGTCTTTGGTACTGCTCTTCTGCTAGCTGCAAATCATTATTTGAAGAAGCCAAACTAGCGTTCTTTGCTTCCAAGGTGTTTTGCAGGTCAGCCATTGCTCGTTCCAGGTCCCAGCAAGACTGCTTTAATGTGGCCACTTCGGAGCTCAGCGATTCCTGCTTCTGTTGGCTGCTTTGGCTGTGCTCCACCTGCGCCTGAAGCTTCATGTTCAAAGCTGCAAGTTGGGCCTGTAGCTCAGCCTTCTCTTTCAAAGCCTGAATGCATCCCAAAAATAAAACACAAAGGTCTTAAAAGAAAATACACTAATGGCTGACTACAGAAGATACATAGCAAAATGACTTCGCTAAGGCAAAGACCATTTTGTTCTAAAAATCATTTTTTGAAGTGACATTTCGCCTACCAAATTTTCAAAGAAAATACAGAAGACAGCACAGATAAATGACACAATGTTCCCGTTATAAATCCTGACATGGTTATTGGCATATAAGATTTGTTTCCACACTTTAAGCAAGAATGTTTTGCTTCATGTACATTATACCATTAGTCAATACAAACTGAAAGTACAGCAATACAGAAATCACTATCACAACTCTGTATTTATCATTTCTAGACTGCTTTTGTCCTTTTTTTTTTTTTTTAAATCTTTCAACAGCTTTACTGGCTTTATCTCCCTAAACATCCTTATAATGTAAGTAGTTCAACAATGTTTTTACAAAACACACTTCCCTAAGAGTAGGAAGCCCTTGAAAATTAATTAACACATTAACATAATTTGCTAAATACAGAAATTCATTTTCTACCTGATTAGCTTCTACAGAAAGTGCCTCTAGTTGTCCTTCAAGTCTCATCTTCTCCTTTAGCACCTGCAACACTTCGTCATGAGTTCCTGCGACAGAGCTTTCCATAGATGCACTGCAGAGACATCACAGACACAGTTCAAGGGTTAGAATACTGCACTCACCTCGCTGAACAAAAGCATTGCAAAATTAAGAGGTATTCAGAATCCATAAGATAATATGCTTCTCATGTGACCTAGCAACATGCATTCCAACTATGAAGGATCCAGAAAAGAGCGGAACAAATTTGGTATCATCTAAAGAGAAAGAAACTACATTCACACCGAAGTTTTATACGTTAGCTTCCTACATTTGCAGCTAATAGAGCTTATTGTGGTACCCACACTTTTGTTATTTTTACAGAAGTGCAAAGTAGCAACAGGAAGTGCAAAAGAAGGAAGAAAAGGTATTTGGCAGAAAGGTTTCCTTATTCTCCTTCCACCATATACAGCTGAGGAATCCCGAGAAAGCTGACAAGATCTTCTCTCTCATTACTGCGAGAATTAAGCCCATGATGAGACAATCAGTGACAACTGATTTTACCCTAATGCCTCAGGGAACTTCACTTTACTCCGAAGCGGGGAAGGGGGAGAGGTAATCTCTAAACTGCTACATATTCAATATTTCAATCACTGCATTTGCAGACCAGTGATTAAAAAAAAAAAAAAAACAACACACAAATAACTGCATCAGTAAGGGCTTCAGCAGTCATCCACTTGCTTGCCTATAATCAGTTTAACACCTATCACACACATGTAAGCTTGTTAGACTCAAGGGCTGCAGAGAGTAAGAGTATTAAGGACAGGACTCTTAGCATTGCATAGTGACTCAAGGTCTGAAAGATCACATAAATGATCATAACAAACATCACTGCTTGAGTCAGTTATGTCAACACTTTCAGGCCTTAAAGGCCAATGCCGCATCAGGGACTCTGAATAAATGCTCCACAAGCAAATACAGATGGAAGCAATTGCTAGCAGGACTTTTAAAACATCCTATCAGTGTCAAAACTATCTGTCTCTAAAGCACATTTAGTCAGTAGATACTCGGTGATCTTTCAGTTTCTTTTAGAATCTCTAAGTTAAAAGCAGATTTGATCATGATGAATAGAAGTTTCATCCAATGTTAGTAGAAGAGCAGTAGACCACTGACTCTAAAAAAGTGTAATGCTTGGTAACCATCTGACTGTATATCAGTCTTTCTTACCTGCTAGAAATACTGTCTCTCCGGCTCCGTATTTCCCCATTAAATTCTTGCTCTTGGGCTTGGTGCTCCACTGCTGCAGCCTGTAGCACTTCACTGATGGAAGGAAATTGCCCTATCGCATCAGGATGTATCTTCTGACCATTTATTGTGTATGGAATTCTCTGTTTGCCTTCTGAATTTGGTAAGCTGTTATACAGCCCTTTTCCTGATACGCTGCTGTAGGTAGAGCTGTCGCTTTCATTTCCATCCAGCCTCATTCCTGCTTCACTTCCATCGATCTCTGAAATGCTATCTCCTGCCAAGGAGGAATCCTCTATTCGATCATCTGTGTCAAAAGGCAGACTAATCTCAGAAACAACTGATGCTGGACCACTTCTGCTTTGCTTCAAAGTCCCACCAGGTAAATCAGTAGCCACGAGATTCCCTGCAGAACTTCCAGAGCCTGAATCTTCAGTTCTGTAGTCAGCCAAGGACCGGATCTTACTGGACTTCGAAGACTTTGAACTTTTTCTCTCTTTTGAAGATGCTGGAAGTCCCAGGCTTCCCAGTTTCGGCCCCCTGGGGACACTGGTCCGCAAAAAGGAGTATTCTTTCGTCATTGCTACAGTGCTAGCCCTTGGTAAGATTTCTGGATTTAACATCAGCTCAGGATCTAGTGTGCTGGAGGGCCGGCTCTTGGATGTAGACTGATTAGACTAAAAGAAACCAAGAGACTCCAGTAAATTCCAGAACGTTACATCTGAACTAGTGTCAAGGATTTATTTTGTTGAAGCTCTGAACTTTCACATTAATATTTATATTTCTGCATCACTTCATGAACAAGGTGAACTATGTCAGCAATCAACTCTATCAAGACTCATGATCAAGGTAGAGTCTAAAAATGAACAGAAAGATTGTTGTGGCTCAAGCTGGCAGGTGGCTGAGCACCACTGTCCTTCCCCCAGAGGGATGGGGGAGAGAACTGAAAAAAAAAATAAAAATCAAACAACAAAGTAGAACTTGTGGGTCAATATAGAAACTACTAAGATGCAAAAAGAAAGGGGAAAATAGGATAAGAGATATAATAATATAAATACATATGTACACAAAACAAGTGATGTGCAAGCAATTGCTCACCACCTGCTGACTGATCTCCAGCCAGTGCCCACGCAGCAGCCGCCTGCCCAGCCAGCTCCCTGCCCTTCTCAGGCTCTTGTTTTGGCATGGTGTCCTATGGCATGGAACATCCCTTCGGCTGGGTTAGCTCAGCTGTCCTGGTTCCATCCCCTCCCAACTCCTGGTGTACCTCAGCCCCCCTCACTGGCACAACAGTGTGAGAAACTCAAACGGCCTTGGTTCTGTGCAGCACTGGCCAGCAGCAACTAGAAACACCAGTGTGTTATCAATATGGCTTTTCACTGAAGCCAAAACACAGCATTGTATCAGGCACTGTGAAGGAAAAACCAACTAAGTTCCAGCTGAAACTAGCAGAAAGATAGAGGAAAAAGATTTAAATAAATAAGATTTGAAAATAACTATTAGAGTTTTCTTAAGTTTAAGGTTATCTCAGTTCTGTTATTTTCTTCATGTTCTGAGTTGTAAAAAAAAAAAAAAAGAAAGAGAAAAAGGTGTGTTACCAATACAGTAACAGAACCACACTTTGTACATCCAGAAGAAAAAAAAAAAGCATGCCTTTTCACATTTGGAAAAGCAATTGAATTTTTAAAACACAGAAAACATAACTTAAAGCACAGAGAGAATGAAGTTTCCAAGCCTACCAACAACTATGGAAGCTACAACACCTGCTGTGTGCTACTCACTCTTTCTTGATGTCTCTTCACCCTGTACTGTCTGAGCTGCTCTTCTAGCCGTCGTCTTGCTTGAAGTCGTATTTGCTCTTCATTCTCCAGTGGGAGGGAAGACTCTACTGAGCCTGTAAGTGAAGGGTATCTTTACAGTTAAAAAAAGAAAACTGCAACAGGCAAATCTGATGCAAAAGGAAACAGCCCCTTCTACCACCAGCAACATGCTTCATGCTTAAGCAAGAAATGCAAGGAAAGCCCAATAGCATGCACCCCAAAACGTTCTCTTCCAATATATTGTTGTGTAAGCATTGATAATGATTGTGTATTTCAGTTTGTCCAGTTTCCCAGTGCTGTAGTTCCTCTGAGTACATATGAAAAGAAAAAGATCCTACAGCAAGTTTTGTTCACCTGTTCTGCACTTTGGGCAGTACTGAAATTGAATAGCTAAGACAGACCTACACAGTCTGTTCATTCCTTGAAGGTCTGAGAAAGACTATTCAACGGATATATTCTCTTTGCTAACTCACACTGACTGTCCAGTAGGAATGCTTTTAAAAAACAATCCATAAACGTGCAGCATTTGATTTCGCAAAGTAAAGACTCCTCCCTTCTCCTCTTCATTACTTAGCTCAAAGCGACCTCCTTTTGTTTTGTTGTCACCTGTTACTCCCCATAATCAGGCAGGAAGATCAGAACAGCCTCAATCCCAGAAAGCATAGATCCCCCTCCAGCGTGAGAATAATTTCTAAATGTTAAGGCACGTGCTTTAGCTGCAGCAGGGGGTGGTATACTGAAAGAAAATGAATTTTAGTTCAAAGTAAAAGCTTACTGCAAAAACGACATTTAGTCCAAGCTGAAATGATAGTAGAGGTTTCCACAGTCAGGCTCAGAGAAAAAAGCTTTATGCAGCAATGGAAAGCAGGGGCACTATCATAAACAGATGCTTACACAATTCTGTTTCTTGCATGGGAAGGCTTAGTTTGAGAGACTGCAAAGCTTCTTTTCTAAGAGCTACGCCCTCAGCACTAGTTCCCTGAGACTTCCTTAGGCTGTCATGGAAACCAGGCACACCTGGGGATGACTCTTGACCCTGAGGACTGCTGGTGGGATCAAAAGATATGGGAGAGTCAGGGAAGAGCAACTCTGGCCCATTCTGGCAGGCGTCCGCTTTGCTGTTTAGCTCCAGACTTCCCTCTTCATTTGGCACTTCGCTGAGGTTAACGCTGGTGGCTGGAAAAGAAAGTTTCACTGAGCTATGCTGTAAACCACTCCATGTATCCTTACAGCCCCATCCACACACAACACAAATGCTACTGTCTTTGGACAAGAATACAGGAATTGCTAAGACAATAAGTGGAAAACACAGTGTTATAAGGGGATATTCCTTCATTTAAAAAAAATGACATACCTTTGATTTGCCTGAACACAGCGCCTTCAAAACAGGATCTCAAATGCAATCATAAAATATCTTCAAAACTTCACGCAAATCTTGTTAGACTTCAAAGCACTACACACCAACACGCACAACACAATCTGTCGCAGCACACTGCAAAGACACTGCAACTACACTCAGGCACTGCAGGCCCTGCAGGGTGACTCAGCTGCTGGGCACAGCCCTGGGCATGGGGACAGAGCACCCACCCGCCCAGCTCCCCACATGGGCCAAGCACAGCTTCCCAATTTCAAAGATTAGCTTACAATTTTCACATAGTATATCTTCCACCAAAAGTCTGATAGCAATCCTTATGTGAATCAAAGTAATAAATCTACCAATTAGAAGGCAATTCAAGAACCACTTTGGTACCAATTCTGTCTCATCTCCTTTCCCATCACGAAGATACTTCTTTAATGCCAGCCCAATACTTCGTAGGTTTGTATTTCTCACACGTTTTTACTTTGCTCCATCAGGTGTTACTTCCACTTAGGGAACTGCTACTGCAGCAGAATTATACATCTAACTTCAAATGTGTTACATTAAACCTCTGCAAAATACCTTGTCAGAGCAGAGAGGTGAGGCAGCCCGCCTTTCCGCTCACACACTGCATATCACTGGGATAACCAGAACTCATGACAATAACATGGAAGAAGTCATTGTTGCTTTCCATAATATGTCTGACAATATTTAGCATGTGTGACCACCAGGTATTTGCAAGTAGAAAGACCAAGTCTTCCATTTCCCCTCCCTTGAACTGCAGACACGAAAACACAGTTTCTTGCATTTTCTTTTTAAAAAGAAGTTTGATGTGGGGAAAATAAGAGAACAGAGAAACATTCAATTAGAAAAAAGATCCTCTCAGAACTGAAGTGTTTCTAAGACCCATATACAGGAAGTTGGTGACACTGATTAAATACTTCAGTTACTGACTTAGACATCAGTCCTTCACCATACTGCTGTTAAACAGTTACCCTTATGTGATGAATCCCTGCAATCTCCTGAAAGCAAAACAATTAAAAAAGTAAAGCTGTGCGTGTCTGCGGTGAACACGAAAGCACACCTGAAGTACAACCAGCCATATGGGACAAACTGAGAGGTAGGAAAGAAAGCAGGGCTTTTTCCACTGCTGTTCATCTGTTGCTCTGTCTGTGAGGCACCCACCCATCCCAGCAGGGATGTTTGCAGGGCTCTGGCCAAGGAAACAGTGTGCATAGAAAATCTACAGCTTTTCATGGCAGGTGGCCTGAGCGTATCAATTCTCATAGTTTGAATTGAAATGCTCTCGAGTATCACCTTTGTCATACAGGGAACACGCACAGCCCTTCTGAGCCCAAATCAGTTCTCTGATGCAGCTCACCGGATGGAAGGGATGGGTACAACCGGGTTGCAAAGGAGCAAAGAGGATGGAGCTGCTTGATAAATGGCTAACCAACATAAGGTACAGATGAAGACATGTTAAAACTGCAGCTTAGGAATGTAAAAAGGAAATTTTAAAGAAAGCGAGTGCTATGAGTAACAACACCTTGCACGTGCCAAAATAGTTCCTGCCCACAGTTCTGAAACTGCAGCTATTACTGCACTGAGCCTATACTCTATTAATATTTTTTTCCTTCACAACTGTGAGTGGTATCCATGGATTAAATAAAAAGAAATAGTGGAGCAAAATTCTGGAAGAATGGTTTCCTGGCAACTTCCTGAGACCATGAGACACTCAGCACCTAAATGCTGTCTGGAACTAAAGTAATTTAATGGCAATGGTGTCAATACAACCGTGGTCAGAACAGTGTGGGAAGAGATGAAATTTAATTGAAAACACTGGAGTCACACATTACCTATTTACAAGCCACAATTCGACTGTTTGGATGATGTCCAAGACAGGAGAAGGCAGGAAAGTGTGATCTCTGGCTTCATAAAAGATGAATGAATCAGCACACAGCTACACTGCCACTCTGATAAAGGGCAGAATGATAAGTGCACATAAAGTCTTAGGACTCCACTTTCCTGCCCGTGACAAGGCGACAAGTCTGTGATACCAGAGGAGGACCGAGGACTAACAGCTTTGTCATGTGATCCCCTCCGTACCAACAGAACGTTCCTTTAACATGAGCACTCTGCATCCTTCAGTGTACGCATGCAGCTGCAACACACAGACCCTTTCATATCAACTTGTCCCTCGTTATCTGTAGTGGAAACATGAGAACATCAACACAGTGAGAAGATTTTCACAACGAAAGCAGTTCAGTGACAGCATGGCTGTTGATTTGGAGATCTTCTAAAACCCAGCACGATGAGGGCCTGGGCAGCCCTGAGCACTGTCACAGCAACGCTTTGTGCACAAGACCTGACCAGATGACCCACAGAGGTCCCTTCCAACCTCAGTTTTTCCATGACTTTGTAATCTACTCAGATCTGTACACTTTTAAGTTTCTTTCTTCTGAGCAGCTGCACGATTATTTTACTACAGTGCCTGCCTACATTATTTTGATATAATTTGGGTGAGATAATCTGGAGAGTACATGCCAGCATCTCTCTTCTACACTGCAAGTTTAAAGAGACTTTCTGAGTACATTTCAATTTAGAACTTTAAATACTAGAATAAAATAAGCCATTTCTGACCTGTTAGAACTGGCAGTTCTGAAGAGCTTCATGCATACCTGGTTGGAAACAATTTTAGAAGACACAGTAACACTGTGAGCAGCACGTGCTCAGTTGGTGGCTGATAGTATTGGGTAGTGTGGGTTTGTTTTGAAAGAATGGATTTTAAAACAGAAGAGTTTTCTACATAGCGTTGTACAAGAAATCTCTGACCTCAAGGACAAAGATGTCCTTCAGCACCACCCAAACAATAAAAGTAGCAGGGAAGCCTTGTGAAACTTGGAAATGATGCAGTTCACATGAAATAACTTACTGTTAACTTCATCTCCTGTAATGTGCAAAGCTGACTCGGCGTTACAATCCCCATGTTCTTCAGAGGTGCCAGGAGCCCCAGTGCTGCTCCTGTTGTCCAACAGAACATCCTGCTGCATGGACGAGGATTCCATGGTAAAAACAATCCAGATCACAGGAAAGTATTTCTTCTAAATGTGTTGCCAAGCAAACTACCGAGTCCAGTTTCTCTCCATTAGCAACAGCATCAAGGTGTTATGCAGGGGCACGGTTCTGAGCTTCCAGCTCTTGCTGAGCAGCAGGCAGCTGATGATTCCAGATCATGAAAACAGCCTACAGCCAAAGCTGTAATCAGCAAGGATCTGCATTC
>JAOWBP010004343.1:1402119-1425217 GCA_028571105.1 Tragopan temminckii
AAAACAAAAGCAAATTTGCCACATGCAAGCCAAAACCTGCTGTGCTATCTCAGTTTCATCCACTATTTTATTCTCATTTCTTTATACTGGCAGCCAGGTTGCAACATCAAACCACCTCAACAAAATGGGCTGGTAAGAGCCTCCAATCAGAACTACTGTCAGGTCTGAAGAAGGGACTTGTGGAATTTCACTGACCTTTTTACTAATCCATTCCCATTGTGCTTGTGTTTCATTATTCCGGTAAGTAATAGCAGGACAACTAACAAGGGTCGAGTGTCAAGGATGCCAATAAGGAAAGCTTCCCGAATACAAGAGATCTGGGATAAAATGCCTCTGAAATTCCAACCTAATCCAAATTCAATAAAGACAATTGCTCAGCCTTTCCAAGGTGGGTGTGCCTGCTGGACATCCAACCCATTCATTCTGGTTAAATCCAGCCCTATCCTGGTCTTGGGTAGTTAGTAACTATACTGTCTGGAACGACTATTTATGGTTTTATTAAAGGTTGTTTGTTTTTTTTTTTCTTTTTTTTTTTTCTAATTTTGATTTGAAATATGGAGCCTCTACTGTTAGAACTGAGGCTTGAAGACCCATCTGCCCATTTCCTTGTCTTCCTGCCTCATAATAGATCTGTATGGGTGAACACTTCAGGTGAATCTCAGACTTCACTATTTGAATACAAGGGCCCCAAGGAGTTCCTCATAAAGGCTAACTTTAAATGCGAGCTCAGTAGGCTGAATGCTTTGATTTGCCTCTAAAATCAACCGTAACTTATTCCAGGTTTCCTGGTTGAAACTTGAATGGGGAAGAAGAAAGGATGTCTGCGAAGCAGATTTATTTGGAAAAATAAACTGCTCAGTGGTTGGGACCCTATAACAACAAACCCAGTGCTCAGTTTTCCCTCTGGCTGCAGTATTTGTGATACTTTTCCCTGTGTTCTCCCACACCCTCCCTGCTGTGCCCTCACGATCTCCCCTTATGAGTAGGCAGTAAAGTAAAATTTACAAGCATCCTGCTTCTGAGATCCTGGCAAACAAGGGCTCTTGGAAATTTCCCTTCACAGAGCACACAAGAGGAGACTAACCCTGAACCAGTGAGGTGGAGAAAGGCGCTGCTGTTTGTATACCATCCAAAACAGAGTGTGTGTTTGGACCATAACAGACCTCTGAATGGCCAGCCCTAGCTGTAGCAATGGCTCATTCAGTAACCTAATTAAAAATAACTTTTTTACTCTAAGTTTTTGCATCAAAGAGAGAAGGGATTTTTTTGGCTTTGTTAGTTTTGTAAAAATCACCAAGTCTTCTGTACAAGCTCCCTTGCCTGCATTGAGTGAAGAAATGGCCTGGCTCCCACAGAGTTTCAGCTTGCTAGTGATGATCCCAAACATTAGCAGGTTTTAGCTTTCACATCTTGACTGTTCCCTTCTCTGTATGTTTGTACAATAGGATTCCATCATATGGAACATCAGAAGTGTCTGGATGAAACAATAGGGTCATGCAGCTGGAAATCCAAGCACAAACAGCTCTCTCTTGCAAAGCCAGTTTACAAGTATCTGTGGTTTTTGTTGGCTTTTTAAAGATCAAAATTTGTTTGCTGGGAAGTGACCAGCAAAACTTGCTTGAGATTGCTTTCCAGTTTCTTCTCCTGTTTTTGGTACTCCCAAAACAAAACAAAGCACCTAAGCTGCATGTGGATTTCATTATTCAAATCTCTACCGAGTATCTGGGAGGTTTTTATATGTCTGTAAAGTTTATTTGGGAACGCTAGTTTCACAGATTCCTGTGAGCATACATAACTTGCTGAATGGACTATTTTACTGAACTCTGCAAGCAATCTTTTACTGCAGTGCTATAGCTTTTGTTTTGTTCCGTATTTTGTCTGGTTACCAAGCAGTTCAGACATAATCTGAGCATGTTTTCTACTCTTTAATTTGAGCTGCTTTGGCCCGTTCAGCTTATAGAAAATGAAAACCAGATTGATCTTCTGGAAACTCCTTTGCCACCCTTATCCACTCCCACCAGCCCTATCATTCACTGTTAATTTTTCCTATGGTGTGTCATGTACACTTTATTAATGAAAACTTGCTCTATAAGAAAATAAGTCCTCTGCTGACTTAGTAAAGCCCTGAAGCAAATGGCCATAGCATCTTGAACTCTTCATTACACAGCCTTACTTTTATTTATGATGGTCCCCACCACATTCATGATTATTTGCCTGAGGAGACGCTGTAAATGATTCCTTTGTTTCTTTTTCTAAAGCTTTACATTTTTTTGTATGTTTGAATGAGAGTATTTTCCGAAGACAAACAAGAACGCAGCTTTGTATGGATGCAGGATCTTATTTGATATGGCATGTCACATCTGTATGACAGGATCTCTGTTTGTCTGTGGAGTGTCTAGTCACAAAAGTTAGTATCCAGGTATTAGCCTGGAAAGTCTTACATGAAGAAGCTGGTTGCTGATGCAAGGCCTACCACTCGCTGCTAGATGTTATCTCACCTATGTCATCTGCTTCCTTAGCCACAAAAGCAAATGTCATGATGGAAGTGGGAAAACAGTGAGCAGCCTGCTCTCAGAGTATTTCGTGTGCGTTTGTTGCATGAACACACAGCAGTAAATGCATGAGGTACTGATGATGAATTTCTACCTAATGCAGTTCCACTTTACAAGTGTAATTGTTGCCCCCAAGGAAAGATTGCCTATTCAAGCAGGTCTTTCCAAGCAACTGGATTTGCATGTTTTAAATAGATTTCTCAAACAGTTTCACAGAAGAGCAGTCTGAGTCTCTTCTGTTTCAGATGGAGATGAGAAGCACATGAATGCTGCAGTGTGGGGCTGCAGTGGGGAATGAAGGAGAGTTCAGAATAAGACCTGTCGTTTAGTCTCTAGTAAGAACACCTGGATGTAAGAGATCCAACAAAAACAAGGAATCAGAAGTGTTCTGTGCCTTGATCCTGGCCCCTTTCAGAGCATTTCTTTCTGTAGTTCATGTTTCTACCAATGTTTTATCCGTTTATGAGCGTTTCTCCACCTTGGCATCTGGCAAGTACTGAGTGAATGCTGGGTACTCCTATAGCAGTAACTTTAATTTAATGCCAAGTCCAAGCAAAATATAGAATGAGATAAGGAGAGAGAGCTTTGCTTAGCCAGACTTACATGGCTATAACTTGCAAGACCTCTTGTAGGTGAATCCAATACAATCTTAATTAAAGAAGTAGAATGGGAGAACTAGCACTTCGGGCATATTCATGATGCTGAGAAAAAGAGCAAGAATTGATTTTATTGTGTTCTCAGTACCCTGACAGCTTTCATCTGGGAAGCTTTAGATAATTCTGCCCACTGTACCTAACTACATGCAGGTTGGCATCTTGGGCCTAATGAGGAGAAACTGCTTCTGCTTCTCACCTGAAAATCTCTCAAAAAAAGAGGAGCCTCAGCTTTTCTGTTGTTGCTCCGAAGGCAAATACAAAATGTCAGTTACAATGTATGCACAGACCGTGTACGCTGCTGCTCATGCTATGGAAAGCTGTACTGTTCCATGGGTGATTGTTCAGGAAACAGCCCCTGTTTTTATCTCTGGGAACAAGCATTTTTTTGTAAGCAGCAAAAGGCATTGCATCTCTGGACTCAAATGAGGAGGTCTGTTGTTCTCCACAGAAACTGGAATGCGTCGCTGTGTCTGGTGGTTGCCTGAGTGCCCATGTTTGTTGGTTGGTTCTTTTTTCGTGATTTTCCTTTCCCCCACCTCCGGGTCTCAGAGAGGCTCAAGTAGGAAGGATGGTGACCTCATGGCGCAGTTATGCAATCTGTTGGAGGCCAGGTATCAAAATACGCTGCAGCTGTGAAGTCAGGACCTTACCGTGGCTGAGGGCCTGGGCCTCCTAGCTCTAATGAGATCGCTGACCTTCTCCTGTCACTTACTCTGCAGCTGCTTTGATTCACGGACATTTGTTGTGGCAATGGCTTGCCTAGCAGTTTGGCACTGTGCCGCAGGAGAAGCTGCATCCCCAGGCAGGTGCTGAGAGCTGGCTGCTGACACCTGCCAGCAGGTGAGGATGACCCCGGCCCCATCATGCTCTTTCTGTTCTGACAGAGCCTACCTGCCTTTCTCCAAGGTTACACAAACATTTGCAACCTCGCCGACTTTTTTTCCACAAAGCCAATAGAATGTTGTCTGTTGTCCTGTGACATAAAGCAGCACCTTCCCAGCAGGCTTTTTCAGATTTTCAGGGCTCAGCTGCAGCAAACTCACATATGGGAAGAATAAGAGAAAACAGCACGCCTACAGTGGGAGGCACAGTTGGGCCTCCAACTCCTGAAGCCTTGTTCAGACATTGCATTCTTTGCTCTAATTGCAGCACCGCATTCCTGCTTTGCTCCTCTGCTCTTGTGGTAATATTTTTCTTTCCCTCACCTCCTGCAGCTACAGGTTTTTATAGTCCCCTTCCCTTCCTATCTGCGCATTGGTTCTTTTCAAATGTCCTGTGAACCAGTAAGAACGATAGAAAACATGGTGATAGGCATGAAAACAGGGCCCTGCAAAACTGTCTGATGTGTGCCAAGTAGGAATGTAAGACAAGATGGGTTCTTTCCTGGAAATGGGATTTGCAGAGTGGAAATGTCACATCTATAATCACATCCATGTGGTGGAACTGCTGCTACCCACTACTGAAATAACAGAGCATCTGTTAAGAAATATAGCCTTGGTTTTGCTTAAATCCTGCAGGTTGTGCTCATTTCAATAAATCCTGGACCCTTGTTTGAAAACATAAGGGCGACTGCTTTGATACTGTAATTGTATTCAAAGCAAATGTGTGTTCAGCCTGGTTTCAGGATCCTACTCTCAAGCCCGGTACAGCGCTCACTGCTGTAAGCTTCCCCAGGACACACGGCAAGAACATCAGCTGGAGGTGCTGCTGTATGGATTTGTGTTGGACAGGGAGGGAGAGGAGACCCCTCAGCAGAGGGAATACTCTCAAAATTAAGAATTCTTTAGAGGATCAGTCTGAAAAAAATCACAGTTAAGAACTGGAAAAAGGTCCCTGGAAACCCCTCCTTAATTCTAAGCAAGCTGCTAGCAATTTTTGTCAGTTCCATGTCTTGATCTACCGCCACCAGACATTCTACTTTCAAGCATCCAAAGATGCTTCAGGAATTGCCGTAATACAGAATGAGATTCTCCTTTTGCTGCTGTCTCATGCTTTAAAAAGCAAAGGCAATTTAGTGGAGAGGACAGCAATTTCAAGGCATTTCCACAAATTCTTATGCTGCCAAGTGAAAAAATAGATTAGATTTGCTGCTGCTGTATCTAGTTCATTCTAATGAAAGAAAATAAACCTTTCATGAAGAGATGACCTGAAAATGCAAAATTAAGTAGAGTGCTAATTTTATAAAGCCTCTGATTAACTTTCTCTTCCAGCTGGAAAAAAAATCCCAACCAACTTTGATCTCTAGATCACTCAGCTAGTGAAGTAAATGCGGTCACTTAAACCAACAGACTGGAGTTTTGTATCTTACTCTTGGGATTGTCTTTCCCTAGATCCTGTATTTGATGAGCATCCAAAACACTCAGACTGCTGTAACTTGGAAACACTGTGAGAGAAGAACTTGGGCCTTCTGCTGGGAACCACAAGAATTGTATTTCTGGTAGTGTGCAGCTATTTCCAGCCACGTCAGCAAGTAAAGGCTTGTCTATATTTTGCTTCCCCCCTTAAGATTGAAGAAGGGAATCGCCACTTCCCCTCTTTCCCTCTTTATTTCTTTTTTTCTTTCTGAAGTCTGAAGTTCAGCATTTTCTTCCTGCTGTGCCAAAAGGTCAGGCCACTTGGTATTACATCCCACGTGGCGG
This sequence comes from Tragopan temminckii, assembly GCA_028571105.1. Taxonomy (NCBI): domain Eukaryota; kingdom Metazoa; phylum Chordata; class Aves; order Galliformes; family Phasianidae; genus Tragopan; species Tragopan temminckii. The sequence goes on from JAOWBP010004343.1 coordinate 1,407,967, forward strand.
GCTCTGTTCAGTCACCCCAGTGAGCCCCAGTGATATTTAACTCAAAATGAACCTCCTGTGTTTGGAGGGGGAAGTAACCAAGATTCCTTACCTCCCTCTGCATGTTACAGGCAATTGCAGAGATTGGTGGATCCAGGGTTTTAAAGAGGTCCCTGGGGCAGAATAAAATGTGAAGGAGCTGGTGAAGTAGTGTTAAAGTGTTGCCAGCTCTTTGAAAGAAACACACATGTGCATGCACGTGTGGACATAAGATGTATTTAATTTTGGAGGGTGAGGGATCCTAAATAAAGCTTGCTGGCTTTTCACTCTACTGATACCACGGTGAGTTCAGATGGCTAAATTTAGTCACCCAGACTGAACAGTCTTGGATTCTAAGACCAATCCATCTCTGTCCAAAAGCTAATTGCATATCTCTACGGTTGCTGTAGAGTCAGCTGGAGGCTGGCAAGATAAGGCTTCTGTAGAAGGGCCATATGCTTCCTGGAGTCCTGTCTGGGCACCAAGTGGCCGCAGGGGATTAGGTTTTTGAAACAAAGCAAAAAATCTACCTGGAGGAGTTCTCTTTTTGCTACCTCCCCAATACCCCAATAATCAGTGAAGTATCATTTATTTAGTGGATGCATTTTGCAAGAAAAGATGAAACATAAAAGGCTCTTTTGGTCATAAGCGCAGGATCATAACCAAACATTTTGACTTAAGAGTGATGCCTAAGGTCTGCATAAACAACTTCTATCCCCATCTTCTCTCATTACACTAATATTAAATCTTTCTAGTGCAGCTTTCAAGCAAAGACCAAAAAGCCCTTTAACTTGGATAAGGAGATAATCACATCTGTTCCTGAAGACACTAATAAATGCAGCAGCTTTTAAATGTTCAGTCAGCTTGAGATGTAGCTGATTATTCCTTCTCTGGCATTTCTAAAGAGAAGTGGAAGTGACATTTTTAAGTCTGCCTAAAACTGGAAATACATGTGAGAAATGCACAGAAATCGAGATGTGCATAATGCATGAACGAGGGAGAAGTAGGTTATGATCTTTGCACATCTTTTCCCTGCGTGCCTGCAACTTGCTATCTCTGTTAAGTACGTGGGTTGGCCCCTGAGAATGTCTTGGAAATGGAGTGGCTCTGCTGTATGCCTCCAGCTTGCTCTACTGAGGCTTTCACTCTGGCTCTGCGTGCACAGTAAGACAGCTTGATATTCCTTGGGTGACTACGCTGTAAAAGAAAACAAACTACATTGGGCAGCACCCAAGGCAGAGAATCTGAGATTGTGCCGGCAGAGGAATGACAAACATCAAAACAGGATGTTCTCCTTTCTCTTCTTTGAAACAAACACTTCAAAAGAAAAATGCCTTTGGGACTGTGCATGGGATACAGGCAGGACAGCAACCTCCAGGGTGCTGCAAACAGCAACTCCTCATGCCAGCATTAACATGAATGAAGGAAATGTATCAGTACTGCATTCTTTGGGCTGCAGCAAAAGCTATGAACACAAATAGTCTGAGGGTTTCCCCAGCCAGCACATTCCATCACTTTATCTCCTCTTCAACAGGGCTTCCATCTTTACAAGACAAACCACACACCATGACACCTCCTCTTACCAACTACGTGCAACAGCACCCTCCCCACCTTCCCTCCAGGCTCCCACCTCATGCCAGAAGCATTCCATTTTTGGAGGCAGGCCAGACAAGCCTAAAAACTCAGCCCTGCCTGCTTCTAGTGACTGGGCAGAGACCAGTACCCATCACTGAAGAGCTCCTGTGGGCCAGCTGCCATATACATGGCCCCTGCTGCCTGGTGAACACCTAGCCTTTCCTCATATCTTACTATTTCCTATAGTAAGTCACAGTATTTCACATCTCAGTACAATGGTAATTCCCAATCCCACCCCTTTGCGTGCTTGGAAACTGCAATCCTTTCTGCCTTCCAAAACCACCATGCTTCTGAAGAGATCCCTTCTGAGCCCACAGAATTTTGCTGTGCCTCTCATCAACACTCTCAAGGAGTTGTCCTATTAGCGGATTAAAAAAAGGGAAAAATAAATAAATCTCCACCCTACTCATAGTTGGCCTAATTGGTGTAAAAACTGTTGTTTATAAAAAACAAACAATCTATAATTTGCAAAGACTAAAACGTGCCAAATTGTTTGCACGCCTCTTTCAAAAGCCTGTGAATATACCACTTGCTGTGGAAGGGAACATCTGTGTCCAATTGATGAAATTCAGCCCTCAAAATGGATGATGTAAATGAACTAAGCAGTGTTGTCAGTCATTCAGTTCAGGATTAGAAATTTATCAGAAATCTTTTTTTCCCCACCCTCAGATCTATGTTGCATTTCCTGTCCCTTGTGTGTTTTTTCCCTGTTGTCTGAGCAAATCTTGAATGTTTTCAGTCTCATGAGCCATAACAAATGAACGATTGCCCTGCAGCCATGACCTGTCAGACATATTTCTGGAATGCACACGTTGCACAATTCCCAATCCCCACCTGTGGGCATGGGTACCTGTTGGGATTCAGCAAAATATTGCAGTGGCTGGCAGCCACGTGGCTTGTGGGGAGAAAGAGGCCTTTGAACCTGGACTTGAGGCTCCTCAGGTGCATGCAGAGTCTGCACAGTATTTTTCTCCAAATGATGACAGATTCAGGTGGAAGCGAAGCCAGGAAAGCATACCTCACTTGAGAATAGGGCTGAGAAATGTATAGGAAGGCACTTACCCATTCAGTGTGAGAGCCGCTGAACTGACGGCTACTGCTTTTAGACATTAGCAGAGTCTTCTGGTAGGAGAGGTGGGGCTGTGAACACCTCCAACTGCCTTCTTGGTATCTGAAAAAAGAGAACTCAGTCAGTCGGCATGTTCCTCCAAACAAAACCTCAACCCTCGATGAGCGCTAACTAGGGAAGTTTGGGCCCACACAAAATCCTCCTACAGACAGCAGAAGTAGCCTTCAACAGCAACAGTTCTGGTGCACGTTCTGGCTCCAAAACTGGATGCTTCTTTTAAATGGAAAGTTGGGTATTACGTGCTGCATCTCGTTACACCAGTATCTTGCTTTCAGGTGAGCTCAAGAGACTACTGTGAAATGAAGACAATCTGCACAGACACCCCAGGACAGAGGGACCTCACAGGGAAACTCTGTGCCACAGAGTAACCCTCTCCCTAAGGGAAGAAAGGGTACAGTCACTGGGAACCAGCTAGTTATCAACAACATTTACAAAGTGACAACAAATGCATCCATAATTCAGATGTAAATATGAAAGTTAGGATCTGTATCCTCCTAAAGTGACAATGTTCTGGATTTCTACTTGAATAAACTGATTTAGACTAGAATAATAATACCAACAAATTACCTCCTGGAGAAAATGGCATACCATTTAGCCATTTTTGCTTTACTTGCTGCATAGCACCAATGATTAGACAGAAAATCTGAGCAGCTGTGCATGGTTTCTTTTTCACTTGAAACTTCAAGCCATGGTCCAGGTGCCTTAAATGAGAAACCTGCAGTTCATTCCCCTATAATTAGCTCAACCTGTGATTTAAGAGGTACTTTTAAAAATCAAAGATCGGATTTCAACCTGGAGTATAGAAAACAATTTCTACTTCACCACTGTTTTGGTCCTTTCCTATTGCTACCCTGCCATCCCCCCTGAAATTACTCTGAATATGAAAAGCACCTGTTGGAAAACAAAGCTAATGCCTTTCAGAACACCCAGACTTTTTGTTTTTATTTATGGGCTTTTAACATTTGGGTTTTTTCTTGTTTTGTTTTGTTTTTTGTTTTTTTCTTTCCATTTCAACATAAGACAGGGGTAGGGACCAGGAGAAAAAAAAGAAATCTGGAGTATTTTGATCTTTGTGGCTTTATATGGACTTCATAAGCTTTGTTTGTTCTACTGCCAAGCTTCCTTTGTGTTTAAATAGATAGCAGACTAAGACAATGAATCATTTCCAACAATAATAATAAAAAATAAAAACAACCCCCAAAAGCATTCCCTTTCTTTTCCAATTAATGATAGTAAACACGTGCTCCTAGACAAGGCTCATGACCTCAGCACTTGTGACTTATTTTTTCTCCTTTTCAAAAGCCGTTGCCCCAGGCACAGACAGGGCTCTGCGCCCTCTGCGTTTATGGAAAGCATCTTGAAAGAGGGCTCCAGGAGCATACTTCTGGGAAAGGGTGTTGTAAATATGATGCGTGAAAACAGCCTCGCCTACCTTTAAAGAAGCAGAATGGTCAGTAGTGCAACCATTTCTTCCTTTTTGGATTGTGAAGGCTATTTATGGAGAAAGAAGAACGGAACTGTCACTGTTATGCAAAATGCTTGCAGATTGCTAGCCTACCAGTGGGAGGGGTATCTGCTGGCACTATTTCCAGAGGCTTTGCATTTGAAGAGAAAATGTACCCAATCAAAACTGCCTCTATTACTGGAATAAATAAGTCTGAATGTCTCTGAAACTAAGATAAGTTGTTTAGATGATTCATGGATAATCATCAGTGCAAGGACCTTTTAGCACTTAAAAAAGTGGTTTTGTAATGAAAATAACATAGAATTCAAGATGCTGTAGTGACACAGTTTTTCTTCAGCTTAAGGTTTTTCTCACACTACAAGCTGTTTAGGATGACACATTTGTGCAGCGAAGAGTTGTGTGTCAACAACAAATGTATTCGGGATTCAGTAACCTGGGAATGTGCATTAGCCAAAAGCAGAAAGGGACGCTATTATAATTGAAATAGGGATAGAAAATGAACATTGCATGAGTTGCTCATCTGGATTATATTTCCTCAGAAGCTCTGTGCTCAGAACGCCCTCTCACAGTCTCTGGACTGGTTGTCCATATTAGAGATTAAGGCTCTAAATGTGAAAGCAGAAGATAGCCTCAAGAACTCAGAATTCATGAAGCCTGTAAAAGTCTACTTTACACCAGTCACTAGAGGGAAGGGGTAGGATCTTCCGTAGGTCCAGCGTGCTGCGTCCTGTACGTCGTCTCTGGCAAGAAGTAAGTGTATTTGTTTTATTTCCCAGGTCTATTATTCCTGTGGTGCGGTGGTGGAGTCAATGGAAAGAGGCCTGATTTTATCACCAGGATTTCCAAACAACTACTATCCAGGGACACACTGTGTTTGGCAGTTTTTCATTCCCATAAGAACACATCTTATCTTGGAAATTTTTGACTTTGACATTTTTGAGAGCTCTAGTGAAACTCCAACCCCCTGGGATGGCTTTCCAGCTGCTGCGATAACAGGAAATAAGGATGCGACTCCTCCCGAGGAAAACCTGGACTTTGTTCTCCAGACTACAGAATCCTCTCTTCAGAGCTGGATGTCGAAGGCAGCTCAGAATCTGAGCGGCGCAGGAGATCAGTCAAAAGCACTTCCTGGCCACCTGGACGAACTTCCAGGAGCAGCCTCAAAGAAAGATGAAGCCAAACAGACGTCCGAAGGAAACCAGTCAAAACAGATGAAGGAACCCAAAGCGATTGTGGAGACTCAAACAGAAGAACAGCCATTACCTGATTCTGGTGGTGTCAAAACACAGAGGCAAAATGTTAGCGGCCAAGAAACAAAAGAAGGTTGGAAAGGCAATATTTTGTTTGCCCACCTAGCTGCTAGTGAGAGAGATGAAAGTCAGGGAGAGAGCTGGACGCTTCCCACAACAATACTGCCAGTGGAAATCTCCAGCCAGCAGCCAGCAGTGGATATCTGTCCCCACGATGTACTGTATGTTTCAGATCTCATCACATTTTCCTCTCGTTTCTGTGGACCAAATTCACCTTTAAACAGGACCATGGTCTTTGGTTCATCTCTGGAAATGGTTGAGGTTATAATGGAACTCATTACTACCACCAACCGGGGCAGAGGCTTCGCAATGCTCTTTGAATACAAGAACATCACGGAACCCAACACCGTGGATGCTGTGAGGCAGGAGAGAATGGAAAACTTACTAATGCTGGCAGTTTTAACAGGGACTGTCTTCTTTGCACTTGCTTTGCTCTCTGCCCTCTGCATAGCTTGCAGGTAAGATGATGGATGTCTGAGCCTCTGAAGCATATGATATTATCTGTACAGGACAGGAAAACCAGAAAACAAACACACATTTTCTTTGCTCTGCTAATGCTTGCTGTCCTTTTGGTGCAGTAGTGCATGGATGTAGAGGAAAACAAAGCCAGTTTCTATTCCTGCCCTATGCTTCACAGTTTTCTTGCCCAGTTCTAAGCTCTGGTATCTCGTATTTACTTTTTTTTTTTTTTTTTTTTCTTTTTTTTTTTTTCCCCCTGCAGAAACACCCGAGGGGTGAGGTCTTTCTTGGTCCTTACTTGGTTTCAATGCTTGTTTCTCAGTTTTGGGCCCATAGTGGCCAATGCACAAATGCAGGGTGGAGAGCACGCTTCCCCACATCTCCCAGGCAGGCCGAGCTGATAGTCACTGCGTCTTCTCACTTTGAATCTAACCATCATTATTGCTCTGCAGAAAAAGAAGTAACTTAAAATATTGCCACTTGGAATTAAGATGCAGTTACCTACAGTAGTGTTTTTCAATCTGAAACGAGTTTTATCCAAGAGGTTGTACAGATGTTTTAATTCTAATGCACTCACGAGGTGAGCATGTTTCTGCTGAGCCTGCTCCCTGCCTGGGAAAGACTGAGAGTTGTGCTGTGCTATCTGTGCCTGTCCCCAGACGTCATCTGAAAGGACTGGGCCCAGTGAGCTGTTGGTCAGCCCAGCTTAACAGCTACAACCAGCCAGTGACAAAAGCATTCCTCTCCACTCAATTGCCTTTATTTGTTTTCTCCTGATGTATCTATCAGGAAAAAGCTTCTCCACACCCCAGCTTATGTTCGCTGTTTTCTTGGTAACTCTGGTGAAAACATTTTTTCCCCTTCCAACAAATGCAAAACAAAGCAGGAGCTCCCTAGGTTTTTGTGAAATGGTGTTTTTCAAATATTTTGACTGCACTGGGAGCATCAGAGAACTGAAACAAACACCATCCCTTGCAGGGCTCTGATGGGGTGACTGGCTGTGATAGCAGTTATTTCTCAGCGGCACCATTCAATGGTCTGTCCCCTCTTCCTGCATCCTCCGCCCTGTGCATCCTCCAACCCAGAAGGTCTCAGAGCAGCCCAGTAACTGAGGCTGGGTTGAGAAAGGAACTTTGTTTTTTGTGTGATTTTGGATTTGCACTACTAGCTGTGTTGAATAAACACAAAATACAGGCCATTGCCATACTCAGAATAAGAAAACACGAGTGAGGTGGTGGAGCCTAAATATAATCTTAATAATCTTACAATCAAATAAACTCTTGCTGCATAAAGAAATTCCTGCTTTCAGAATCTGGGCTTTTCATAGTTATAAGAGTTAATCTTACATGTGCTACATCTGACTAGCCTTCCTTTATAAAGACCTTGCCAAACACTAATTTAGACTACATTTTTTTGCTAGTTCTAAAGGAAAACGTCTGGTGGAAAATGTCTTCCAGACACTAAATTATTTTTATACCCTTGCCAAATTTCAAAAGCAGCAGAAACACTCTGCCTTTGCTATGGCAGCATCTTGGGTTGATGTTGAGTAGGCAGTTCTTGCCATTTAATTGCACTGCAGCTATCCATGAAGCTGCATGTTATTCAAACCAAAGCACACAGCAGTCTGAGCTTCCACTGCCTGAAAGGTGCCCTGTGCAGACTGCTCAGAAAGTCAGGCCATGCTGCTCACATGTATAATTTGCTTTTTTGCTTCTCAGGTATTTGCAAAGCATGCCATTGTTGACCAGCATAGAAAACTGAATGCCTTTTTCACCCTGCACAAATGTCACGCAGTCTGATCACTGAGCACATCCTGCCACGGTCACCATGGCACAGCACCAGGGACAGGCTCACTTCTTGTAACATCTGCATGGCCGCCCTTTCATTGCCACTTTTTTTGGTAGCGAGATATATTAGATACTGACTGTATATAAAGGAGACTGTCCATAGACATTCACCTCATGAAAAGAGGCCCTTTGCAAACCTGGCTGCCTGTATTACCTGTGCACTATTCTAGGGAGGCCTTGATTACATTATGCTTTTATTTCTTGCTTTAAAAAGCATGTGAGATCTGACATGCTTGGAAGTGTCACACCATGCCCTGTGCTGAGCAGCCTCACTGAGTCTGCACTGGAAGATGCTTTTTCCATCTTCCCTGCTCTAATACTTTGAGGACATTGCTCTCTGGCCCCAACACCACTGGTGCTGGCTGGAGCTCACCTACAGTTTCCAACTGCATTCTCCTGAAATGCAGCTCAGAACAAGGTTGTGGAGGCCATTAAGCATATCTAAACAACTTTTAGTTTGAGCCCAGCAAGCTCTATTTTATGCTTCTTGCATAGGTTTGCTACAGGTTTGAAATCATGTGTTGCGTGTTTTAGCCACAGCCCATCCTCACTGCTGAAAATGCCAGGACTGCACAGGGTGGGCTGTGGGGAGAAGTGAAGATGCTTTGATAACAGCACACTCAGAAATGGGACCAGCTCTCCGAGGTGTGACAGTTCTTGCCCTGGCTGGAATGTGCCGCTGCAGAGGAGACCTCACCAGAAGATGCTAAGAGTAAACTTCAAGCTCTTGGCTTTGTAAACTTGCCTCCCACTTTTCCTCTGCTTTGCTTGTTTCTCTGGTACCACATTGGCATTTAGCAGTGTTTTTTACCATTTCTATGTGATGCTCTTGCTCAGCTAAAAGTAGCAGGGAGCTATCTTTGCCAGGATTAGAAATGCCTTGGGCCAAGCTTGGCACCTGCTGCCACTCCAATGCACCAAGTCGTCAGCAGTGTCTGCTCAGGCTCATTGCATTCAGCCAGGGCAAAGCTCTCTGGGGAAACTCCAAGTCTCCACCACACTGCAGCTTTTGTTTGCTGTTTGGGGAGGAAATGAAAGCTTCAGTTGTTAGTTGGCCAATAATTCTAATTACTTTTGGCCATGAGGCCTGGCTCAAGCAACAGGGTATTTTTTATTTTCTTTCCCAAGCCTCAAGAACAAGAGACACGTCCACCTTATTTAATTTTAATCCCATCCAATGCAGCCAGACTTTTGCTTGATGGCTGCAACCTGTGGATTGCAACTGCATTTTACACCTGCACGGCCTGCCAGTGACCTGTATCCAATTACAACCCCTCTCTGCATACAGCTATTTCCTCAAGTCGTTGTGTTCCATTTCACTCCATACAAGCCACCCTGCTAGGCACGGCCTGCAGCCTGATCTTCTCCTTCCTCATTTAACACTCTTCTACAAGATTATAGTCACTTCCGGGCTAAAAACTGAGTTTTTCTCTGCCATCCTCATGGTAGGCAAAACCCAGAAGCCTCTACCTGCCTGTTTGTAGCTGTCCTCCACTTCTGTTCATCTATATCGAGGTAGTTTATTTAGAAACACAGATGGATGGAAAGGACTGGGGAGCACAGGGCAATTTTCACAAAGCTTTCAACAGATTTGAATGTTTGCTTTACTTGGGAAGGTTTAAGAAATTTTTGTTTTTAAATTGCGCATTCTTTTAACTGATGGAAACCAAACTATTTGTACAGTGGGTCTCATACGTATGAACTATGCACTGATCTGATTCACTGCTCTCCACGGTGGCCAGGCACTGCAGCATGCTGTGGGAGACATAGTCCAGTTGGAGAGAGGGCTAAAGAAAGTCCAAGAGCCCAAATCTCACAAACCAGAGCATCTCCCCAAACACTGTGGCAACAGTTCTGAGTAGAAGGAATCAAATCTCAAGTTGCCATCAGAAATTTTTTGGGGGGTGAATCTAGAAAACTTTAGCCTTTCTATGAGTTAGTTTCTGACAGTAAATCAAACTGTTCAGTGGAATCAATACCCAAACCACGATGAAGGAAGAAAAAGTTAAAGAGAGGACATTCCAACCAGTTAGCCTTTTCTATCCTCATTTAAACTGAGAGGTACAGGACTGTCCCCTCTCTTATCTTTCTTGTACTTGCGCAGTATTTCCTACTTTGCTTAATTCTCCAGTGAGGAAAGACCTCTTCTTGGAAATCTCTCCACTCCCTCTCCACAAACCCAAGTTAAGGAAGAGCTTTCCCTGCTTCAGCCCAGCCGATGTGATCTTGCCTCCTACAGTAACAGCTATCCCTCTGCATTCCTTCTGAATTAAATTCTGAAGTGCGAACTTGCTCTCCTCTTTCTGTAGTCTCCTCCATATTCATTAGGAATAGTCTTGGACACATCAGGTTTTTTTTTCCCCTCTCTCAATTCAGTTGAGAATCAATAATCATTTGTTAAGTCTTCCAATGATACAGTGAAAGAATGAAACCCACCACAACCAAGACGGAGCAGATGCTGTCCCCTGGGCAGACTTACCAGGCACCCTCTGAGCCCCCATGTCTTAGAGAGAAGCAGTAATGAAAAGGTGCCTGAAAACTTGTAATCTTGCCTTCAACACACCCCTTAGAAGACACCACCACAAATTTAGTATAGAAGATGTTAACTGCATTAAACCAGCCCCTCCAGTCATAGATATGAGAGAAAAATAATAACAAGTCGCATAGCACATTAACACTTGTTTTCTGCACTGTTGCATGAAGAACTGCTGCACACCAAAATATTCTTGCTTCAGTCATGATCACGTTCAGCTATTCTTCATGACATCTTCACATCATGTTCATCCAGTATGTAAATAACACTTGTTGTTTCATGGTATCATATTTATTAAAACTAAAAAGTAAAAAAAGATGAATATGATTGTTTCCCTTCAGTCCAGCAGGCATGTTTAGCTGGTAATCATCTGCCCTAGCCATTCCTTTTAATAAAATGGTCATGCAGATGAACATTTGATGTTCTCTGCTTGCTAAATACAATGCAGAGTGCAATACTGACTACAGGGATGAAATAGTCTAACAGAGCGTCACTGCTCAGTCCAAAGGATTTCAGTCTTGCTATTTAGTTACTGATGGGAAAAAGCACATCAGTATGCACTATTCCCTATGGAGGGAAGGCTGGCAGGACTTTGAAGAGGTCTGAACTCTGTTTCCACTTTTGTGGTGATCATGGGAGGAAGACAGGTCTTTCTCCAGCTGACTTCCCACTACATGAGCCAAGACCTTCCCTTCTCTGGGTCTAACTCACTCGTGGGCTTGTTGTTGTTGTTGCTGTCTCTCCTTTTCAGGCAGAGAACGTGCCCCAAAAGGAGCTCATCCAACGTATGCAGTGACCAGGAGGTTAGTGCTAATGGCTTCAGCAATTTCTGTTTCTCTCTTTCATATTGGCTGTTGCACTGTTTATCTGACAATGTTTACTGGGGCATGTTCTGAGTTGTAGAATGGGATCCAGAACTCCGCTGTTGATATCAATGAGCTCCAGCTCGTGGTGCCAAGTCGGGAGAATGAAAACAACAACCACTCTGTCAGCCGGGAGCAGGCGGGTAAGCGCGGCGCACCCCAGGAGCAGGTCAGGGCACCCTGCGGCCCCGGCCTGCTAATCAGACCATTTCACCCCCCACCCGCCTCACTCATGCACAGCTGGAGAGCTACTTGACAGCAGAAAGGCTTTGTTGTGGGAATACCCTTGCCGCTCTCCCCCCTCCCTGGGAGGGCAATTCCCCTGGCAAGGAGCACACGGGCACAGCTTCAGGACACTGCCAGCAGAAGCCGTCATAGTACACAGTGTTGCAAAGACACTGGGTTAGCAAAGCTAACGTGTCTGCTTCAGGCTGCTACAACTGCAGTTTATAATAATCCATAAATTGTGGATGGTTCATCTGCCCTGTGCCTAACCTTGCCTAGAAAAAGGAGGAGTTTTATAATGCTTACATTGGCTTTGGACATATTTGACTGCTGGAGCTGACTTTCTGAAGGGCTTTTCAAGTGAGACTGCTTTAGATGTGTGTTTCCGAAACAAGAGCAGGAGTTCCCGAGCCAAGCTGCAGATAACGTCACTTGCTGCAATTTTGAGTTACAATCAATGAATTCTATTAGCGCTCCTTTTGGGGGAGGGCCAACAAGGAGCCACTTCACAATACACTGCTACACACCATCAGTTTCCCACTAGACCATCAGCTTTTACACACAATTCTCAAAGCGGTATCTTCCTCAAAAGCTAATTACTTGCTTCCAAAGATCGTTGAGAAGATCACAGCCAGGAGCTACAGGCAGAGATATTCTGGCCTGGACCAGAGGATTAGGCCTTGGGGATGCAAGCAGGTGCATATACCTGCAGCATATGGCTGCCTGTGGGAGCAGCATCGCCAGGGTTCAAGCAGAAAATGCTTGCACTTCAGAGAAAAAGCAGAGCTCACCACTATCAGGAATGAGTAAATATGGATTAAAAAAAATAATAATAAAAATCTGATCTGCAGGAAAACCTTGTGCATTTAGTATGGTGGATTTCAGTATGGGTCTGTCTTTATCAAACAGCAGACCCAAGGTTGTTCCTTTCTTCCCCTCATCACCTTCTGTCTTATTTTTAAAAGCTTGTAGGTTCAGGAGAGCAAACTTGGTCTGAGCTTAGTTCTGACTGGTGTGACAGCTCAAAGTGGCTCTAGCTTGTCTGGGGAGAGAGGGAAAGGCAGTTGTCACAGAGGAGCTAGGAACAGATGTTTTGGGCTCTCCTCAGTTGTTTTTATATGGATTTTCTCTTCTCAGTCACTTCCTGCAGAGGCAGCACAGAACAATCTCCTCAGGATACTGACCCAGACGTGCCCTCTTCCACCTCTGCAGTGACCACCGAGACAGGGAGCGATGAAGTGTTTATTATTTCTGCTGGACCCGGAGCCAGTGGACTGAGCTTTACTACCTACAGAATACAGGTAAGAACGGTCCTGGACATCACTAGAGGCATAGCAAGCCACACAGCGTCCTTCTTGGACAGCACTTGTCACATTCCTTCACTCATGCTTACTAGTTTGCAGGAGTAGTAGCAAACAAGCCAGGCAGTTCTCCCAGCTATCAGGCAGAGCTGCTACGAAAACATGTGGGCTGTGATCCCTCAGCCAGCATCTTCTCAGCTTTCATAAGATCAGGTCTACAATCCACCTGGGATATTATAATAGAGAATGCAGAGATATGCCACCAACCTGAAGCACCAGCTGTCAGAAAATATCTGTTAATTAGCAAAGATGGCATTCCATTAAATATAATATGTAGTTACGAGCATCACTTGTAACAACCAAAGGACCTAGGACCAGACCCATTCCTGCACACCAGTACCAAGCAGTTAGACAAGTTCTTCAGCTCCTCAGTTTGTCAGAAAGTTATGTCACTGTCTCCCCAGCTCACATGAAGAATTAACATTTATTCTAAAAACCAAACCCTTAAAGGGAAAGCATTAGCACCCTTTCAAATATACATATACAAACCTAGGTCATTTTAGTAACCTTCCTTATTTTGGCTCCTTCCTCTTCACTCCTAATCATTTATTTAGAAGTAGATGATAGCAGCCAGATCTGAGACTTCTAAGCTCTCTTCTCATCACAAGCTAGTGACTATCAGTGCAAGTCCTTTCCAAGTCTACATTAAAACCTTTCCAGGTCAACGCTGTCCAACATTCTCCTTTTTTTCCCCACAAGAGGGGAAAGAATCAGCATAAGGAACTTGCCTACCCCAAGACAGTCCACGTAATATTTCTAATCACAGACTACAGAGCAACAGCATTCTGTATCCCTGAAGTTGATTAGTAAGTTACTCATGGATGCAGGCTGATTAGAAATTTCCCTCACTAGTACAAGACATATGCTGAACTCCTCCTCCAGTCAACCACACTGATTAACAGAAAAGAAAGACAAGAATAGGAAAAACAGTTCCAGTGCTCTGCCTGACTTGAAGCACATTGCTTTCTGAGTAGCAGAGCATATGCACTATACCAGTACCCAGATCAGGCATTCTTGAACCCCTCTACTTCTTGGTCCTTCTTTCCAGTGGAGAGAGCTTCACCTTGTGGCAACCACTTACAAATACAATTTCTGGATAAAGAGAAAACCCATTTTCCATCCTCTTCCCCCTCGCTAGTCAGAAGGAAGAAATGCTTAAAGCAAAACGTTTCTATTACACCATGCCTTCCACAAGTAAGCATAGCAGATTTATGTGTGTATATATATACATATAATATAGTGTCCAAGCAATTCTAAGTGCACATAACCAAAGAATTAAAGTGATTAACTACCATATCAACTCAGAAGGCTATTCCTTCTCAGCGATGTCTTTTTTGCACACAAGGAATCAGCATAACCCCCCCAAGATCCAAAAACATACCTGGGAAGGGTGAAGGGCCACCGTTAGAAACATAGGCTCTCTGAGCACAGCTGCAGGCCATCCTCTCTGAGGTGGGTAGAAACTGGGCCCAGCAGGCCACCTGCACTCAACCTAGGTTAATTGAGAGTTATTGAACTTTAGAGGTAAAAATGAGTTCTGTTCACAATTTAGTTTCCAGGTGTGTGAATTTTTAGGGTGTAAGATGCATCTCAGCTGGCCACCCAGCTCCTGAGTTTTGTCCCTTTGCCCTGCAGAAGCCGGGTATGCACCCAGTGTCTGTAGACTGGCACTGGGCAGGCAGGAGCTGCCTGCCAGAGGCAGGAACTGAGAAGTAATCCTCACATGGAAAGATGTGTGAAATCCTGAGTCTGTAGAGCATAGTAAATAATGTCTTCAGATTCATCTCACCCAAAATGCTCATTTAAACAAAGCAAACTACAAAGAGCTGCCATGAGGAGCTGCAGGGCTGTGAGGCCTCCCCTCAGCCTCTGCTGCTCCAGCTGAACAGGCAGAGGACTGCAGGTGCTCCCCACACACCTTGCCCTCAGACTCCTGCAACCTTTGTAGCCCTCCTTTGGACATTCTTCATTAGTTATGCGTCCTATTTGTTTTAAAGTATCACTCAGTCTTTGGCTAGGTTATAACTACGATCTGCCTTCTATCCAGACAAGTGTCAGATGAATAGGTTTTGGGTAAAGAATAAGAGAGTACTTAAGACATGTTTTTTGCTAAAAGATTTTTAAAAATCTAGAAAATACGTTATTCATCTCAGTAGCTGCTCCCAGTACATCTGTCTCAAAATCATCAAAATAATAAACCCTAAGATAGCCTAAAGAGGCTTCTCAGGAGAAGACAGCTGGATTACTATGCATTTATATAAAGACTGTTACTTTAATCAAATCTGAGACTAAGAACTTAATACTGAAACAAATTTATCCAGAGCATGAATAGAACCTCTGCCAGCTTCCTACAGAGAAGCTCATTTCTCGCCTCTCTGCCCATCCTTTTCCAATATGACATTGTAAGGAAATAGTTTCTTTGATTTGTGGAAACTTGGGAGATTTTGTTTATCAGAAATAACAAATGAGAAGCTTTTGGTCTCTTGGGCCTTTTAAATCCAGGATACTGTGGGATTTATTTCAGACTCTCTTTAAGAAATGTGTAAACTCTGGGAATGTGGATTTTGCATTCTTCTCATGACAGCAATATTCGCACAGCTGAAAATTAAAAATACATGCAGAGTTATGGAACAAGGGGCTTATATTAACAACAGGTGAAGCGTTAGCAAGCACAGAAGGAGATTCATAGGACCACGAGGCATTCTTTAGCTTTTCTGCTTCTAAAGCCACATATGTTTTAGGAAGAAAAATTGTGATTTTAAAATCAATATAAGAACATACACAGTAAGTAAGCATGGGACCCTTACAAGTTGGCCATGGTTCATTCCTATGACAGAGCAATTCTCATACATAGAGCTGGTGAGAATGGTTTGATGTGCTCAGCTCCCAACTATGCCAATTTTACACCTTTCTAGACATCTTATGCTCCTGGTAAAGCATGTTTTCCTCCCAAAAAAACATTTCCTATGTGAACTGAAAATACCCTTGGCTCCACTCTGGGCCTTGTGTCTCTTGTTCCTTTTACCACAGACACTGAGAACAGATTACTGCCTTTTAAAAAAAAATTATTATTCCTTTAGTTCTTCCAAAACTGAGACTAAAGAGCACAACTTCAGTCTTTCTTCTTGAATTATGCGTTTTTTAGACTTATAAGTCTCTCGCTTCTAAATTTCTTTCAGTGGGCCTCATTCCCCCACCCTGGGGTTCTGTTCCCTATAAAGATGCAGCTGGAGCCTTCCAAGAGCCAAGCAGAGAGGAGGAATTATGTTTTGCACAGCAAAATTTAGTACTGTAATCTGTCAAATACATATCAAATAGCTAGAGCTTCATTGTGTTGGATATGCAGTTAGTGGTAGGATTCTGTTTCTTACATAAGTGGAATTTCCCAATTCAACATGAAACCTGAAATTGAAGAAGCAAGGTAAAACTGCTGCCCAGGGACACCGCTGACTCCAAGGCAGCATGTTGAAAGAGAAACAAGTTGCATTCCTGTATCTTATCTTGAAAAAAAGAACCACTGAAGAAATTGGTTGCTTGCACTAGAAGTTGCTTTTGAAAGTGTTTTTAAAACCTGTTGACAACAGACATTGCTAACAATACTTATTTACTATTTCAGGACAGAAATCTAAAAAGAAGTGTCACAAGCCCAGGCTCTGTGTCTGACTGGGTGACTTCTGGTCACGTGGCTGCAGGAGCCGATACTGTTGAGAAGAGGAATGTCCAGATGGAAAATCTTTATCCCAGACAACGCACATGGAGTGCCCGCACTTTTCATGACTTCCTGGCTCCAATACCACAGCTACAAAAAAAGTGGTGTAGCTGGACCACCAATAGTCCCTTCACAAAGCTGGCTGACAACAGTGTAAGTCTTGCTAGGAGAAAAGCATGGGGCGATCATCTTCAGTGCTCCTACCTCGCTCCTCTAATCTGCAGATATAATGCACATCTTTGCCCATCTTGCTTAGTGTACTGGGAATTCTTTTACCTAACTATACTGTAATTTATTCTGGCCTTCCTGAAGTGCTAAGAAGCTGCATTCATTGAGTTTTCTCACATATATATTTTTTTCCTGGTGATACCTTAAATTTGACATATTACTATTGCATAGCAAAGAATCTGTAGACATGGGATATATATATATGTGTACATATATGTGTATATATATATATATATATAGGTCTCACTGACCATTGTCATCAAAGCAACAGAGCTTGTTACAAAGCTAATAGAGGATCACAGAATCACAGAATTGTAGGGGTTGGAAGGGACCTCCAGAGATCATAGAGTCCAATCCCCCTGCCAAAGCAGGTTCCCTACACCAGGTTGCATAAGTAGGCGTCCAGGCGGGTTTTGAATATCTCCAGAGAAGGAGACTCCACAACCTCCCTGGGCAGCCTGTTCCAGTG